>JALDNG010000016.1:12185000-12610000 GCA_024349245.1 Neodontobutis hainanensis
ACATTTGATAGCTTCTGTTTCCATGTTCTTTCTGTGACAAAGGGGGTGCCCCAAGGCTCTGTTATGGGCCCATTTCTATTTACTATACATATAAATGATGTTGGTCAAGATCTTATAGATACTATATTCCACTTGTTTGTGGATGCTATGGTTCTTTATTGTTTTGCTAAAGCTCTTGCTGAAAGTGTTGCTCCATTGCTTCTAATATTGTCCAGCACACGTTCTTACAATTAGATCTCACTCTAAATGCAAATAAATCAAAGCTAATGCTATTCACTAAGGCAAAGAGTACTTCTCGCAACCTCCCTCCTTTTGTCAATCAACAAGGAACAAAAATAGAAATAGCAACAACCTTTAAATATTTAAGAATCCTAATCAATGACTCAGTTTTAAGCCACATGTTGATTAACTAATAATGAAACTGAGACTCAAAAGAGCCTTTTATTTTAGAAATAAGTTATATTTCTCTTTTATTGCAAAAAAAGAAACTTGTTGCAGAAACATTTTTACAAATCCTTGATTACGGCGACCTTTTTTATTAGGATGCTTTAGCCCAGGTGCTAAGATTGTTGTATCATGCTTCACTGTGATTTATTACAAACCCCAAACACACCACTGTGAACCGTATAAACGTGTTGGCTGGCCAGCTCTGGAAATCCGCAGGCAAAACCACTGGTGCATGTTTATTTACAAAAGTATTTTAAGTCAACTTCCTTCATATCTGTGTGCAAATATTTAACCAAAAGACTGTGGGGCAATGCTCACTTCAATCTCAGAATACAATTTTAATATCTGTACCTGGTGTTTGCACTGAAACTAGTAAAACTCCATTTCAATATTCTGCTCCCTCAACTTAGAAACTTACAGAACATCTTGAAGCTAAATAATTTAATTTTAATATGTCAGTTTAAATCAATTCTTTAGAAATTATATCCATGGTTTGTTACTGTCTTTATGTGAATAATTGATTGTGTTTCATTGCCTCCATGTTTTAATTGGTTTGTTGAAAAACCCTTTGCAATCTCAATGGGACTGTCCTGGTTAAATAAAGGTTAAATAAAAAAATAAAAAATATACACCACAAACGTAACAGAATAAGATAAGCACATAAAAAACTTTCACTTTCACAAAAAAAAAGAAAAAAAAAGAAAAGCAAACTCTTTCTCTCACACTCGTCATTTTTACAGTCTTTACGTTTAAAAAAAAAAACCTAAATGAATATAAAATGGACAGAGCTGCAGAGGCAATCATCTCAAGCGGCGCGGGACGGGGGGAGCGATGTCTGTCTGACGGGGCGGGGGGATTTGAGGAAGTGCTCTCGTTGGACAGGATATGTAGCGCTCATGCAACATCTTCTCTGGAACCCTGCAGGAAATAAACAAACATTTATGTATGAATGACGTGTTTGGTAAAAGACAGAATCAAATATGAACCTATAACTCTTGTTGATGACACTAGTTACTGTCACTTTATTGTCTAATTTAAGAAACCTGAAGTGCAATTATGAAAACACTAAACACACAAAACTCAATATTTATCTTATCTTCAGGGACAATACATAATACATTTAGACACGCCATTACTTCTTTTCATTAGTGTTAGTTTAACACTGTGAGATGGATGAAAGGCATGTCCTGTTTTTGACAGACAGAATACAATTTGTGCAGGGAGGAATTTGAAATCCTGTTTTTCTTCTATATGCTGTACAAACAGACCAAAAAAACATCAAATAGACAATGTTAAATGTCAGAATTAGCCGACATGAAAAAAAAAAAGAGTGTACATGTCACTTCCAGTATGCACACCTCTGACATTAGACTTACAGGAACCACTTTAATTTAAAGTAAAAAAATGTCCCTTTGATCATCACTTTCTTTTTAAAAACGTACTGTTCTCAGTGTGTGACACATTTAGTGATCTTGCAGCCTTCATCAGTCCACACTGAAACTCACAGTATGTTTCCGTCCTTTACTGTCAAACCGCAGTAACAGTATTCTTTGCTTTTATAAAATCAATGTTTCAACAAGATTTTCCTGTAAAAAACTGGACTGATAATAACTGAATAACAAAATTAGAGGAAATAGTTGATGGATTTTTTTTGTTAACAACACTTTCAAGGACATACTTCTTATGTATGTATATCCTACTTTAACTTATAGCATTTACAGTGGCAAGGAAAAGTATGTAAACCTTTAGGAATTTTATGGTTTTCTGAATAAATTTGTCTTAAAATGTGATATGATTGTCATTTAAATCAAGGGTACTGACAAAAATAATGTGTCTAAAAACAATTACGCAAAAAATAATCAGATCTTTCTTGTCTTTATTGAGAACAACCAAAAAACCTCATAGTGCTTATGGAAAAAGTAAGTGAACCCTTGAGTTAATGACTTCAAAAAAGCTAATTGGAGTTAGGTTTTAGCACTTTTGGAGTCTCGTTATGATAATACGTTTGGAGGTGTGGACTACAGCTACATTGACTGATATAAACCCCTCAAACTTTTGGAGTTACAATCAAGAATTCTGCAAATGGTTTCAGAGTTATTTCAAAGACTTTAGAAATCCACCATTCTACAGTTAGGCAAACAATCTACAAATGGAGACGCTTTGGGACTGCTGCTACTCTAAGAAGTGGTAGCCCAGTCAAAATGACACCAAGAGCACAACAAAGACTCAACAATGAAGTATAGAAAGAAACCCGAATGACATCCAAAGATTAGAAGGCATCTTTGGAACTTGCTCACATCTCTGTTCATGGGTCTACAATACTTTAAACACTGAACAAGCAGAGTATCCACAGCAGGACAACACGAAGGAAGCCACTGCTTACTAAAAAGAACATTGATGTGCGCCTGAAGTTTGCAAAAGAGCACAATGACACTCCACAATGGAATTGGCAAAATGTTTTGTGGAGTGATGAAACTAAGATTGATAAAGGATTTGGAACACAGTGCTACATCTGGCGTAGAAAGGGTACGGCATTTCATCATAAAAAAATCATCCCAACTGTTAAGAATGGTGGAGGAAACATTATGATTTGGGCCAGCTTCAATCACTGAGGAGAAGATGAGTCCCCAAGTATATCAGACAATTCTTCAGGATATTGTGAGGATGTCTGTACGTCAGCTGAAACTGTGTAGAAGGTGGGTGATGCAACAGGACAACGACCCAAAAGACAAAGTCCACAACAGAATGGCTTCAGAAAAAAAAAAATCCAGCTTTTGGAGTGGCCAAGTCCGAGGGCAGACCTCAACCCAATAGAGATGCTCTGGATTGAATTGAAGAGGGACAAACACATGAGACGTCCAAAGAATAGGACAGAGCTAAAGACATTCTGCAGGAAGAATGGGCTAAAATTCTTCCTAAACAACGTGCAGCTCTGATTCACAGCTACAGGAAGTGCCTGGTTGAGGGTATTGCTGCCAAGGGAAGGTCAACCAGTTATTAAGTCTAAGGGTTCACTTACCTTTTCTACTGCCATTTTGAATGTTGAATGAGTGTGTTCAATAAAGACATGAAAGATCCATTTTTTAGACTCAGATGAAGACAAAGTTATTCAGAAAACTCTGAAATTACAAAAGGTTCACATACTCTTTCTTGCCACTGGACTATTATCATAAATTGTGATATGCTCACCTTTCTGGGATGCGTGGAGGAATTCTGGGCGGAAGAGCAAGGGGTGGAGGGTCCAATGGCCGCGGCGGTCGAGGCGGAAGAGGAACACTTTCTAATGTGTCCTAAAAATCGTTTACATTTATCAGTATCTCACCAGGAACATTGAGGTTAAATGGTAAGGGCACATGACTCTATTTATAACGAAAAGAGTATATAAAGAATGTAAAATGAGTCAAAGAAGCTATTAGCGTTTGAGCACTCATTTTGAAAGAGTGCACAGATGTCGAGAGGAAGTTAAGACAGACAGCAAGTGTTCAAAGCAAATGTTTCTGAACTTTAGTGCCAAACTAAATAAAACCCACCTCTAAATCGGGCTCTGTGCCGCTGCTGTAGCTGATGGTGCTGTGAGTGCTCAGTCGGTTGCTCTCAGTACCTGAGGTGTAAAAAATAAGAGTTATTGCATGCAAAGGAAACAGCCAGCAGTTACTGTCTGTGGGAAACATTGTACGAACACTTTAACCAGAGGGCATGTACATATTTGAAAACCAAAACAAAGACGGTTCAATTCAAGATGTGTGTGAGGGAAGGTATGACTAAACACTGTGAGATTAAAGTAGAGGTCTGGGGAAGTACAACAGTGTGTTGTCATTATGAGAAAGGAAGTACAGTTGGTTTATTCATATTTTTTTCAAATTTGATTTAAAAATGTCAAGGTATGAACACTGTTCTTTTAATATGAACCCCTGAGACAAGAACAAAGAAAAAATACTTTCATATTAATAAAATTGGCCAACGGTTCACTTAAAAGATTGTGGTGCTACGTTAGCGAGGTGGCAGCGCTGCAGCTGTTTTGTGGATTTGAAGCGTCTCAGTCCTTTCTTTCAAATCTTGTGTTAATTTGTCCAAATGACTAGAGCATCTATCTGTATTTGACTTTTACACCTGAAACATTCCCACCTGTCCCATTCACCTCAAGGTCATCATACTGTCAGAATTTTATATCGTCCCATGCCTAATTGTACTTGTATTTTTTTCATATCATTATTTAATATTTGCATTAGAAATATTAATACACTTAGTGTCAGTAGAGATTGTATGTCTGTATCAGGCCTGGTTTTCTTTCAGTGCGGCTCACAAAACATAAAGATAAAAACACTTCCGCACATTAGATAACTTTGTGTAGCTCAGAGAAGCCTTCGGAAATAGGGAGTGGCCAGTTTAAATAATAACAGAATTAAAAAAAAGTGATAATAGTGTTATACAACCCATATTCACACCAACAATAAACTACACAATACAATATAATAATACTACTATATTATTAATTCATCCATTCATTTTATTCTCTCGGTCCCATTAGGGGTCGCAGGTGACTGGAGCCTAGCCCAGCAACTTTGGGATTTTGGGGCGATGTAATAATAATAATGTAATAATATATTACATTATATTATATCAAACTTCCAGTGGAGGATGATTTGAATATTTTTTTACTTTGCAACAACAGGTCAGGCACTAAACTCTAATGATATATGTACAAACCAACATGCACACATGACACCAGGACACACAGGACACTTGTTCAACTCCACAGAAGAGAAGTGAGTGGACTGTTGTTAGAATGTTCCAGTGACCGTGGAATATAGTCACATCCCTTTTCTTGTTGAATATAGTCTTTATTGCAGCAGAGTAAACAGGAATTGTTTTTTTTTTTGTTTTCTAACAGTCTTTATTAACAGTTCTATAAAATAAAAAAATAGGATAAAAAATAGAGGTAGTAGCAAAGTGTTTATCAGTTTCCTTACAATAGAGTGTAGTCATTTTTATTATTATTTTACCATAACCAACATGTCTAAAAAACATACTTGTTCTCTTGTATTGGGATGTAAAAGACAGACAAGGCTCAAAACTGTTCACTAAGTACAGTCAGTATGTCATCTCATAAGAGCTGCCATTAAAAATACAAAACAGTTCATCAATGTATCTAAACCATTTAATAATTTTAGGTTTGTTGTTTGTTGTGTTGAAGACACATTTACTTTCTAAGAAACCAACAAACACATTTGCATAATTATGTGCACAAACAGTGCCCATGCTTATACCTGATATTTGTAAAAATAGAAGTAATTTTTTAAAAGAATAAAAAATAATAATGAATAATTACAAATTTGTTTAAGTCCAAAATGAGTTGGTTAGGAGGGTTGGATATGTGTAACATGAAAATTCTTGGATTCCAGTATGATGTATATTTGTGTAGACTGAGGCTTGGTTAGAGAGTCATGTATTCTCTCTTACCCACGAGGTAAGAGGTATTATACGTTGATAAAATGATGATGAATTAATAAATAACTTGTATAAAATAAGTGAGGACATTTTACAAAAACAGTGGTAACTGGACCTGGTTCTAGAAGCTGGAGCTGAAACTTCTGTGACTTCAAAGAATGGAGCAAATGAACCCTGATTAACCATGTGGAGGACATAACAGCTGTTTTTACACAAAGACAATAGCATATATAGCATCTCACAGAGTAGATTGTGTATGTTGAGGCTCTACACAGCTGCTCTGTACCTGTGACCGCTTCCTGCAGTAGATCCACAACTGAACAAGGTTTTTGTCCGTTTATCCTATAATATGTTATCTATTCATTCATCCACGTGCTGCTTCTCGTGTCAAGTTATGCCCTGTTTTACTCGTTTACACCGCTATTGCTCTCAAAATATGTTATTTCTTATCTTGTAAATACATACACCTTGAATTTACAGGTGAAATTATTTATTAAAATATCTAAAATGAGCAATAATCAACTGTGCTTTCACCTCTGGCATACGCAACTTGACTTGTTAATCTAAAAAAAAAAACCCTCTGCCTGTTTATGCCATGTTCGGCCTTTCATTAAACAATGCGCCAGCTCTGAACACTCTCTAGAAATGAATGCGCCATCCGCCACGCGCTTTAAGTTTCACGTCATGAAGATCAGGCCCAAAAGAGTGGGAACCAAAATTCATGTAGAAGACTACCCTAAAATGATAATTACAATAAAAAGTGACTGACTGGAGTTGCTGGAGGTGCTGCCTGTCTTCCAGTTGCCTCGCTGTATGGCCTGAGCAGCAGGAGGAGGTGGAGCTGAGGCTCTGGGCGCTGGTTCGTACACGTCACACTCGAACTGTGCAGCGCTGCTCCAGTACAAGTTGGTCTGCATCGGCGAGGTGATTTCCAAATCTGAGAGAGACCACAGACAATGTCATTGTTCAGACGGCTCTTTTTTTAATTTTGTTAACCATTTTGTCCACCCTCACTCACTATCAAGGTCAATTTTCCAGCTTACCCAACCAACTAGACCAGTAAAGTGAATGGAAAGTAATGAAGAAAGTTATTTTTCTACCCAAATCCCTTTTTATCTTTAAACCTTTTCAATGAAATCTCAAACTCAGGCCATTTTAAAACATTGAAAATAATGATTTGTGGGACTGCTGTAATTTGATTTATTTCTCACCCTTAAAATGCTACAAACGTGGGGCTGGGTTATGATTTAAAATACATAAAAAAATGTATAAATAAAAAATAATAAATAAATAGAAAATAAATGATACCAGTCTGTCCTGCTTTTTCTCGCTCTTTGTGGCGCCTTGTGATGCTCTCTCGTAACCTCTTCAAATTGTCCTGAAAAATAAAAATAAAAATAACATACAACTCTTACTTTAACCAGGATGGATGATCTCATTTATCTGGTCACTTATTCTATCCACTGATGGTGTCTGTAAATCATTGCTGGTTTCATCATCAGACAAAAGCTAAACCTCGATAGTCCTCACTCTCATGTCGTCACTCACCTGCTGGTATCGTAGAGAGTGGGATCTGCGTTCGTGGTCAAACTGCCAGGCCTTGAACTCCTGAACGGCCTCGTCGACGGTAATCGCCCCCACTTTGACCCTCTCCTGCAGAGAGATCAGCTGCCTCTGTCCCGGGGTCTTCATCCCGGCGTAGGGGTCATAAAGAGACGCTGGGTCCAAGGAAACACGGCGAGCTGGAGCTGCATACAAAGTCAAACCATTTGCTGCTCGAGTTAAACTTCAGTAGAGTGTGGTTTCTCTGAGAGTAACTAATGTCTAAAAACTGGATGGAGGTTTTTTCGGAGGATGCTATGGTGCAATTACCTCCTGTCTATGTATGTCTAAAGAACCTGTTGAGGTTACTGCTTTGACCACAGACATCTGAATAGGAAACCCATAAGTAGAGCATAAAGCATCCATAGCACAGAAGTCTCTGTGCTATGCTGCATGCAATGTCATTGTAAGTGGTTTATTTCACTGCTTCTTTAATGTTTGCAATAACTTGGTTTTCAAACTAATTTCTTGAATAACTTTAGCTCTGTTTGTGGTAATGTCTTGTACTGTGGGCACTTCTCATAGAGGGTAGAAATAGGTCTGGGCTCTACTCTTGATCATTTGTAATTGTAAAATTATTTCACAACAAGGCCAGAGGACTACAGATAAAAATCTGGTTTGTTCAATATTTTTTATTTTTTAATCTATGTAAAAAAATGTATTGCATCAATTTTCACTGCCCCTTCAACTAAAGAATTATATGTAAAGGCACATTAAAGAAAAATGGAATAACATACATTAAGTCAATTATTTGAGAGAATTAGAGCCAAACACTGCAACACACTTAAAAATCTTAGATAGTTTGAGTCACAACACTGAAATATTTGTTTTGACTTTAATTGTGACTCAGAGCACTGTATATGGTGTATATATTATTCAGTTCAGTGTATAAATGCTTTGTTTAAACTCCTTTTATGCAGAGTGTTTTACTGATATATAGAGAATAGTGTTTCTCAATCATACCTGATCTCTCTGTGGACGTCCTGTTGACCTGGGGCAAGCCTTTATCTGAAAATACTGAGTGGGAAAATAATAAGTATTTTATGATTAACGAACATACTTTAAATTTAAAGTAGGACCTCACATTGTACCTCTGGAGATGTAGGCCATAGGCTTTTCTTGTTCTCGCTCCGGTTCTGGGTCAGGTCTGGGAACCGGAGCCGGAGGACGGTTTGCTATTGCCGGGTACATAGTCTCTTGGTCCACAGTATCATAGATATCTTCTGTGCTGAGATTATAAGGATCCTCCTCTTCGTCAATTTGATCAAAATGATTACGTTCAGGTATTTCCTCTTCTTTAGTTGGAGGCTCCCTTTCGTCACTTTGCTGTTCCACATTGTTAGGTTTGGCTAAAAGAAACAACACACAACTGAAAAAAGTGTTTGTAAGCAATTGTAAGCTTTGGTGTTTGAAATAGCGGCTAATGCATTGCTTTCAAATGGCTCTGTTGGATGAAAAAAAACAAAACTGTATCTGATCAGTGTATGAGTTAAGAAGTTTGCTTTTAATTTGAAAAGACAAAACACTGTAACAGAAACAAGTTCAGTGAATAGAAGCATGCTTTTCAAATCATCTCACTTTTTAATCAAGTTTTTTTTTATTACAGTCCTAATGCATTCTCCAGCTCAGAAAGTCAGTCGTCATTAAGTCTAAAACTGTTAACCAGGTTTCAAGGTGACCACTTTCATAATGACTCTGAAGAGATGACATTAAGAAAGTGAACGCAGCATGTGTTTATTTTCTGAAAGACTTTGTTTTGTCCAACCACACTTCAATACAATGCATTGTTACAATTATGAATTTAATAATGGTAAAAGCACACCAATTAAATGAAGTACCTTCAAAGAACTTTCTGAGCATGGCCTCCTCTGGGTTCTCCTCCACAGCAGTCATCACCTCATCTAGGACCAATTTCACATCTTAATTAGTTTCCTTTTTTTTTCTCAATATACTGTATAAAACTCTTAGTCTTACATAAGTCTTCTGCACAGTCCGGGTCGATCCCCAGCATGGACTCGTAAATGTCCTCGGAGCAGCCTGAAAACTTCATCATAATGTCCTGGGAGGAAGTCGTCATCATCTCGTACACCTCTCCATCCTCCTCCGTGTTGTTGACTGCCTCTTCAAGGTGAGACTTCAGCATGTCAGCTGTCTCCTACGAGCAAACCACAAAACACCCACACATTGTTCAAACGGCAGTGAAAGGAAGGTAAGATCAGCTTAAGTTATAAAAATTACAGTTAAAAAAAAAACAACTTAGATTGGCCTGAAAGTAACCCAGAAAATACTAACATTGTGGATATTGTATGTAATAGTGAAACATGAACTTGAAAGAAGACTTTAAAGGCATTTAATTTCCCTAAATTTTGATTTTAAAAAAATGAGTAAAATCTGCTGATGACCAATTATGTGCCACCAAAAACAACACACTTTACCCTTTAAACTAAACATGAAGCTCTGTAAATAATTAAAAATTCATCATTTCCCCAAAACACAGTCTGCATTTTAGTGTTGATCAGAAACTGTAAGGATAAGGATGGTCTAAAGTCTAAAGTTTATGATTCAAATGTGAATGGCATTCAGAGATAGGGCAGATGGACACAAAGAAATGATATCTGATTTGTGGCACTTCAGAAATCAGTGTAAATAAAACTAGTAAACACTGATGGAATAAACACTTGCTGTTAAACACCTTCACAAACTAGTCTAGTTTCACTTTCAGCCTATGAACCCCATTGTATTCGGAAACTTTTTTTTTTCTGCTTACAACAAACTCGTCAATAAACTGTCGGAGATCGGAGAAGCCGCTCTTCTCAGCCAGTGTGTTGGGGTAGTCTCCGTTCTTGTTCATGACACTGTACGCCTGCAGAGCCCCGGGACACTGCAGCAGAGCTGTGGTCAGCTTCTTCAGGCCATATTTGGCAGCAAAGTGAAGCAGCGTGGGTAGCTCCTCATTACGCTGATCTAAAAAAACAATTGCAAACATATCTATCATTGTCTATAATGTGAAAATATTATGTACAGTATATATAGTTCATTACAATCTCATTGAATGTCTTCCTTTTTTCTTTGCTGTACATTAATTAGATGCACGTACTGTATGTAACTAAAACTTTATCACAAAAGTTTGCAATTTCTAAAAATGCCCTAACCTTTTCCAGTCTTTGTGTCACTTACATGTCGCCATATTGTCCTCCTCGATCTGTCTGATGCCAAAGAGCTGCAGTCCAGTGGCAGGCATCTTGGACTTTAAACACTCAGTCAGCATGTCGTCAAGGGACTCGTTTGAGCTGGACATCAAGCTAAAGGCCTGGAAATACAACACAGCATTAATTAAAGGCACACTACACATATTTCTTTTACCATAAAGAAAGCCTACATGATCTCTAAATCATTAACATTTAGCTGCAAAGTTGATAGTTCTCTGATATAAAACATCATGAACATCTTTATTGGACACAAAGCAACCAGTTCACCAGCTACTGTATTTGTGATCGATAGGATGCACTTCCGTTCACACAGTTTACAGGCACTCAAGAGTCAATAACTGGCTGGTACTTTATTATTCTTGACATGAAAAAGTTCATGTTTGTATTTTGAAAAGTGGAAGTGCATCATGACTTTGATGAACTACTGACCTGACAGATAAAGTTAACCGGGTCTGTTGCGTTTTCCAGTAAGCGACTGACTTCTTCCATGTTGGTGTAATATGTGACCGGCTTCAAACTGACGCTCGACTGGTCATTGAACAACGTTAGAGACGCCACACCAGCCGGAAAATCTAGGACAAACAATACAGAGAAGTCAGGTTTGAGTTTATTAAATGTCAAAGCTTTTGGTCATGTGACTTCCTGTAGGGACTTACCAGGTGCAGTGACACTGAGGGTACAGTCGTTCTCCACAGTCGCTTGAATCTTTTTTATATAGGCACTTTCTAATGAAAACTCCACCTCAAATTCTGACTGATGATCTATTTTGTCTTTGAAAATGATGAAAATGGTCTCTTCATCCTAAGTTAACAAATGCATGGGAAAAAAATCATTAAATCACATCTTTGTTGTTTAATATGCAGTATGTACAGTATATGCAATTATTCTATGATACTTCAACAGTTTTTTATATCTCTTTTTGAAGATGGCCTAACTTTGACAATGCCTCTGGGATTGACTGACCGATGTTAATGCTGTGTGGCCCTTAACTTGAGAAGAAAGCCTTGTTTCCACTGAAGCAGTATGGTACACATTATGTGCAGGTCAGTTTCCGTTGCCAAAAGGGGCATGAAGATTTCCAAATAAGAGTACAACCTTGCTATCTTACATTGTGCTTTGTAGAATCTGTCTTGTAAAGTTAAAACTGAATTTTCTGTCTACATTGCATTAAACTTGTGACATAGTCATGGTCTCAAACACTGTCTCTGCAAAATTAAGAAGTGGAACTGCTTAATGTATGTTTCACTTTTTCATAGATGGCTTGAATCTTGTATTTTTCTTTTTTTTCTTTTTTTTTTCATAATTTTCCGTTATTTATTCATTCTTTTTTTTCTACAATTAGTTTTTTTTGTGACTTGTAAAGCCTATCCCAATTGCTTAAATGTGAGGCTGGGTAAGTTAATCACATGACTATCTCATATTAGAGCTCTGTTAAAGGTCTGGAAATAAAAAAATAGACTGTATGAATCTGAATGCACCCCTGTGAGCTCTAAAAAAATAAAAAAATACATCCTTTATTGTTCCCCGTACCCCACAGCGGACTCTGTTTGGTTGGACGGTGAGACAGCTGAGGTGGTCCGCCGAACTCGTCTCTGTGGTTTCTGAATCCTCCACGCTCTTCTCAGCCTCCACATCCTTCAAGTTACTTTCCTTTTGTTCTTCTAAAACCACTTCCTCAGTTTCATCAGGCGTAGGATTTTCAGTAGACGGGGCTGGTGTGACACACTGTACTTTCTCATCTTCAGCCTCCCGTTTCCAGCCTAAAATTAAAACATCAATGATTAACTCAATTCCTGCTTTTAGCTTATACGTGCGTCTGTTCAAATTTTCACGTACCTTCACTGATGGTTTCAGTTTTGTTTTTTGCTCATTTCTTTTTAGAAACAAAATCTAAACATAACCCCGAATAATCTTAGTTTATTTAAGACAGTTTTAAAATGTCCCTGATCTATATGAAGTGCGGAAACTTTAACCATGACCATTTTGAGCATTGACATTTAGACGTTTGTCCATAGAGTTAATGAAGGAAAAAAGTAGACTATGCAGTGAAAGAAAATAAAGAAGAAAGGTTGAGACCAACTATCCAACTTCCAGGGTTGTGCTGCATCGTCCTTAGATCCACTAGATCCCCAGTGGAGTCTCGAAGTCTCGAGGAGATGGGAGTCATTTGTGCAAAGTCAGAACTTGCTGACAAAATTGCTAACTACTGAATATTACGCAGCTGGGACAAGAGTGAACCTGGACTAAAACAGGACTTAAGAAACTGTGTGATACCAAATATGGACTAATCTTAAAACTAAAACTTGTACTGAGTAAGAATTCAAGACCAGAACACGAACTAAACCACACTCAACTTGTCCTCAACACCAAACAAAATCAAATGTTAAACATATTTAATAAGGACTAAGTGCTTATAATTGTTGATGACAGGTGGGTGTTACTTTTTTACACTACTGTGAGCCCTCTCCAAATGTCTTCCTTGGATCAAACAACCTGCATATCATATTGTAGTTTATAGTTGAATCAATGTATTGTTACCCTTAAAGGCATAATATGCTGAATTTTAGTACACCCTACGACCCTCTGTGACAATATTGAGATGAATGTTTCTGAAGCTCAAATGCCCTATTTCTTTATTAGACCAGTTTCCTTCTTTGTTCACGTGAGACAATGTGTGGCTTCTAGTCAATCACAGCTCACAGAAAAAATAAAAATAGTTTAAAACTACACAAAATAAAGTGTATGCAAAGACTGACTGCAAAGATTGACTTGACTTTGGATAGAGGGAATGGATTGTGTCAACTGGTTTGCTCGTTTTTCCTCAAAGTTTCCTCCATTACAGCAGCAACAGTGGGTGAAACTACAACAATATCACTTTGTTTCAGAACGCCATGTGTGTGTAATGAAATGATTTGTGCAGATGTGTTCACAGTGGAAGTAAAGAGGGGTTGGTGAAGCGCGTAACCCAAACTATTTGCATTTCGCATCAGTCCACTGAAGTCGTTAACTGACTGTAACTCACTCTCGTCGACTGACTCCAGGATGGTGGAGACATAAACAGGCGGCTCATCGTCAGGGTACAGTTTCCTCCAATAGGGCCAGTCGGCGAACCTTTCCGTCTGCACAAGGTCGTCCTGAAGGCCACACAACAGCGCCACCACTCTGTGAGGAGGATACAGCAGTCTTAGGAGCGCCTCCTGTAGTTCAGGATCCATCAGGCTTTCCAGAAAAGCCTCAGTGAACAGCACCACGATGCATTTGCAGCTTTGGAAAGAGTCAAAGTTGTAGCCGTGGAGATGGTCCTCCGGGCTGACAGCGTAGAGCAAGATGGACTTCTTACGGAACTTTTTAGAGGATTTTAGGATGTGCCGTAGATACGCAGCCCATTCATGAGCCTCGCTGGTGTAGAGAATCAACACTTCATATGTAGAGACAGCATCAGGGTCGGCTGAAAAATAGGACAAAGTATAAAAACTGTTAAATATTAGTCTGAGTTTATTGCAGGGCTAAGCTCAGGGATGGGATGACATGAGATTGATTAAAGCCTACAAAGCTATTATTTTCCAGGTCATTTTGTCATAGATAAATGTTTTTATTCATTCATACTGTAGAAGAATTATTATACTACATCATTTCAAATAAAAAAACACACATCAGCAGAGTGTTGCTCCTTTTAGTGCTTCCTTTGGTTTGCTACGTGTCTAAAATGTTATGAGCATGTGACCCTGCGGAGGTGCGTAACAGTGGGTTTAATCAGACACCAAAGAAATATTCGGTGAACTGAAGCAAACAGCAACAAAAATATAGGCCTGTTCAGACTTGACCTGCTCTCAGTCTTGCCTCAGGCTTTAAAATTGTCCTGTCCTTGTGTCATAAACCGTCTGTGAAGCAATAATCCACTCGAAAGAAAGTCCAAACTAATGCACGATAGGTTTGTTCTACGTGAACTGTATAAAAAAATAAAAAATAAATAAAAATAAGGTGAACAGTTGGACCTCAGAGAGCTGCAAAGTCTTCTCTCTTTTCTGGTTATTCTCCTCTTACCCCCCACACACCTCCCGCTCCAACAGAAGCCTGCATTAGCCCACACTAATTATGTCATTAATCAATTAAGTTTAACTAAAAAAGCTTTAAAATTTATAAAAAAATATATGTTTAACCTAAAAAATAATGTTAAATACAACAATTTTTTATTTAATGCAACATTTTCAGTGTTTTTAACAGTTTAATATCGTAAAACCGTCTCAACCTAGCTCAGACTAAAGGATTAGGGTTAGTACTAAACCAAACTAAACCCTGAAATAAAACACAGTTAAACCCAAACTAAACCAGGGCAAAAAAACAGAAACCTAGTCAACCTAAACGTAAATCTAGATTGTGTACAGGAGTCATGCATGAGTACATAAGTACATGAGAACATTGCATGAATAAATCCAGGTTTAAAGCAAGGTTAAACTGGCTCTACACACACCAAAAGCAAACCAGAGCTAAAACCACAAGTAGGCCAGAGCCTGGTCTAAGGGTTTAAACCAGGAGTAAACCTAGAAGTACAGTAAACCGAGGACTAACTGTGGATTTATCTCATGAATAAAGCCAGCCTTCTGAACACTCCAGTCCGAGACCTTAGACAAAACCAAAGACTAATGATGGATTTATTGCATCATGAATAAGCCCAGCATCAAACCTAGGACTAAACCCAGGTCTGAACCCACAAATTACAGCATTTAGAGGCTCCACAGAACTTTAGGTCCTCCTGCCAAAGCTAAACAGCCTCACAGACTTCTGTACAAGCATGTAAAATTAAATGCTGCAATTATCTCACAAATTACACTAATCACTCCACACTGGCCTCATTATGTGTCCGGCCCGAACTGCAGCAGGTAGTGTTTGTGATGGAAAGGCTCCACAACGCTGCAGCTGTCCGGCCTGGGGGGATGTCAAGGTGACTGTGGGCGCGGAATCAATGTCTGATGTGTTGGGCATTTCAGCGCCGGGCCAACGAGACACTGAGCAAACATGGCACTGTGTCAACACTGGTCAGAGGCTTTTAGAGCGACTCATTACAGCGTTTAATCAGGTCACCTCTGTACAAGCTAACATAAACGCTAACATAAATGCTAACTGACCCTGAGTCCAGCGTCTGCACAGTTCCCTGGACAAAGGCTTGTTAATAAGATTTTATATTAATACTGAGTGGAAGTCATTTTTATATGTTACAAATGGGAGGTGTAACACTTTTGCTTCCTCTTTTTTAACCTCAAACAAACTGAATGGGGTAGTCAACAATATGACAACACTTAAATTACTAAGTTAATAGTCCAGAATCTACAACAAAAGCAAGGACTGAACAAAGACCAAACTAGCATTAAATACAAGACAAAACCAGGACCGGACTTGATACTCATTTAAAGACTAAAACACGACAAAGTGGAATTATCTACTAACTAATCTAAGCCTTAACTAAACTAAAAACTGTGGAATAATAATAAAACCAAACCTGGTGAGCACTGAAACCAAACTGTTCTGTATCTGTCTCATTTACAGTGAAACAGTGTCAAATCATAAGAATTACCTTAAATCCAGAAGCACTTTATGTCCTGATTTTTTGACAGATATGTGGAAAACAAATGAATGAACTTTTGTGCAAGAGGCAATAGGCACGAGTCAGCAGTTTCAGGGGGTTACAATAACCGTAATACTACACAAGATACAGTTTTGTGATTGTTTGGTGACTGGTTGGGTGAAGCCATTTATTGTCAAACAACTCTGTTTACTCTTTTTTAAAATCATAATGATAACTTAGTAATGATTATCATAATCACCAGCCCAAGAATTTACAAGAACTAGAGGCTTTTTGCCAATAAGAATGAGCATCTTTACCATCTGAGAAAATAAAGAGCCTCATCCACAACTACCACAAAAGACTTTAAGCTGTCATTTATGTACATTTTTGTTCAGTTTCATTTGGGTAGTTTCTGTTGTCATTAAGGATGTAAAGATTAACCGTGAGCCAGTGGAAAATCGATTCACGTGTGTGACGGTTCCAGTTGGTTGAGGTGTTAATTCAATCGCAATTCCTGTTTTGAACAACAGAGGCCGCTCTATTTACTGCAAACTCACTTTCTACAGGTTGTTTCTAACGGTCTCTAGCATTGTGGCGAGAGTGTGGATGTTGATATTGAGGAAGTCTCATCCTCATTCAAGTCAGAGGTGTGGTGGCATAAATAAATTCACTTTAGCAAAAGGAGTTCACTCAATCACTGTGTGTCTCTCCGCTGCTGCTGCACAGACCGGTCCCGGGCTGAGTCGGCCCCGCGCGGACGAGCGCACAACGTAAAAGAGTCTGTGTCTGAGGCTGAGCTTTACTCTTTCCAAAACGGACAAAAAGTCAGGATGAGGCCCTTGTCAGAGATGTCATAATGTTCTGGTCGATCATGTGCTGCCTTCAGTGTCTCTGCTGAGAGTAAAGACCAGGGGGCTCGAGTCCACGGACCAAATCCAGTCCTTTGTGAAGGACTTCGGGTCCTTACATTAATTATTAGGCTACTTTTAATACATTCTTGATATTATTAATAAATATAAGTAAAATGCATTCAAGGTAACAGTTAAACAAATAAGAATTGTTTTGATAAAGTTCTATTGTTTTTTGGGGGGAAACACACAAAACCATTGTTTATTATTGGGTTTGAGCTAAAGAGGTTTTAGATTTCAGCTAAAGTTACTAATTATTGAACACAAAACTATTAACCAGGACTTAATCCATCAGAGGCCGATTTAACGGGGATTTTAAATGACTTTGTTAATATCCACTTATTCCAAGTACATAGCCTTATAGACAAATACAATTATATATAAAAATTGGCTCAACTCATTTCATAAAAACAAAATTGAATCGTGAGATTAGAATCGTGAATTGAATAGAATCGTGAATTGAGTGAATCATTACATCTCTAGCTGTCATCATGATTTAAAAAGAGTAAACAAAATTGTTTTACAATAAATGGATTCACCCAACCACTAACTATGAGTGGTTGTTGTGCAAAAAAATTACAAATTCTGAAGGTAGATAAGACGTGTGTTCTTGTGATATAAGCTGAAAGCAGAAATGACAGATTTACAAAACAGCATCTGGTTGTGGACCTCTTCAACCATTTGCGCTGACAAAATATTGAGTAAAATTTCTTTTACAGAGTGGAAGTACTCAGACGGTTGTATGTACTATGGACTTGATTTGATGTGTCCAAATGAATAAATCGGTGAAACCAGAGCAACAAGTGAAGTGCTCCTTAATGCGACCGTCAGAGTAAATGTCACCTAAGGACAATTTATCCGACTGAATGCACAGATACATGTCATTAATACACTCCACTTATAACGCCTGTCTCAAAAACTTTACCTGCACAAACCTTTAAGACAAGTGCATCACAATAAGGTTAATTGATCAAATATGAGTGATATATATTATATCATATAGCCTCTTTGAAGAGGTAATAGTAAACCCTGTGTAATTTTTATTTGTAAAAATACTATACTGACATCTTATTTCACAGTTTTACATTTATTTTTGAAGTTTCAAGTAAAAAAGCTTCTAACTGCATGTAGCATAATGTATCCTATAATAAAATAATAATAAATTATATAGTAAAATGGTAATATCTGCCAGTTTATTACAGTGTATTTACAGAATAGTTTTAACAATGCTGTACCATAACAAGAACTAAACCAGACTCAAAAAGTCATTAACCCACAACCAAACCTACAGGATCAAACTATGAATAAATGCACCAAATTCAAGACCAGACCAGCACCAGCTCTGGTCAAAACTGTACAAAAAACACAAAAAACTAATAAATAAAACCATCACCACAGTACAGTTCAGATCTTGACTCGATAATATCACTGAGTTTGGAGGTTGTCAGTATACAGACACAACGCTACCACATTTACTTCCTCTTTTTCATTTCAGCAAAGATACCACACAAAGTTTTAAAGTGTAAATGTTAAAGCTATTGAGTTTAATTTTACCTGGTGTAACAGTTGGCAGGTTTTCCTCCATTGTTGCGAAGTTAAATCACCTGAAATCATCTGACAAGGGCCATCCTTTGACCAAATACGTCTCTGTTGCGGCTGTCAAGTCTACCCAAGCTCCTCTCCCCTTCAACTGAATCTACATTAGCTTTCACCAACTAAGCCACTTTGCTCATATGTATAAATAGCAACTTAGTTTCCTGATTTTAGTGACACAGCCCCACTTCCTGAAACAGTTAAAGAAGTGAGAAACACCACCACAGAGTCACGATATAAAGTCTACACCACTAACTTGCACTTATCAGCTCTCTTGTGTTAATCATACAGGGGGAGGGTTGAAAAATAAATTGCACAAACATAAAATCAGATAATGACACTAAAGTTAAAACAGGCCACTGCAGCTACTTCTTTGTTCGTATATACTTCTATACATGCAGTAGTTCATATGAATTCACCTGTTATATGACACTTCCGTTTTCTCACTTCCTTAACAAGGGGCAGGAGTGTCACTTGACAAGATAATTTTACTAAAAATATCAACTTTTTGTGATTGCAACAGGTTTAACTACAACTGCCTGGAATAAGCACTTTTATTAATAAATAGTGACCTTGTACAAAGGTCCAAACTGTTGAGATAATGCTGACAGCACAAATATATTTTAATGTCCCTGTGTTGTATAAGTTTAGCCCCTCTGTCAGCAGCCACCACCAGGGGGCCCCCAGCATTTTTTGATGTTGTTGGGGGAAACACAGTACTTCTCCCAAGCACAGAGAGAACATGCAAACTCCACACAGGAGTCAAACTCTGGCCCTTCTTGCTGTAAGGCAACAGTGCTAACCACTGTGCCACATGTCGCCACATAACACCACAGTGCCAGACGTTTGTCTTTTATAGATATAATACTGTACATGTAGATACATATTACCACAATGACAGTGCACAGACATATTAGAACCAGAAAACAGGAGACTGTCTAAATGGTTTTGCATCATTACAGAAGACAGGAAATGTAAATGTGGTGACAAAGAAGGCCATAAGAGCTCAGGTTTGGCAAGGAATCAACTTATTTGAAACATAATTAAAAAAATCTCCTTCAGACTTCTTTTGATATTATTATTTTATTCATTGGCACTGTATCCCATTGTGCTACATTATGAACCTCGGAAATGAATGGTCCTCAGTGTGACTTATCTAAAGCCTCTAAAATTCACATGCTGTTACTCTTTTACTGAGACATGAGTCATGTATCACATGCAACACTAATAAACGCACAAAAACTGAATGAAAGGGTAAAATAGCTGTATGAGTCATGTTTGTGATGAAGCCATTTTCCTGAAAATTACAACAGGGCATTAGTCATGTTTGTTCAGTTGGTTTAAGAAAATTCCTTAATTGCAAACTGGTTTGTAATTGTGGAATACCCTCCAAAAATAAAATAGTGGAGATATTTAAAACTTTGAATTGAAAGGTAATTCTTAAAATATAAGGGTTACTTAATCATTCTAAGTTGCAGTTTCCACATAACAGCACAACTCATGAGAAAAGCCTCATTACATCAACATGAAGCTCTGCACTGACTCTGCCACTAGAGGGCAGCAAACAACCACTAAGTGTACAACAAGAAGACGAACCAGCCTGGACCACAAAGACCCCATCACTACTGGACTCACCAGATCAGTAGTAAGGGCTTTCATCTAAACAACAAACTAAAGCACTAGAACTTTATAGCTAAATTGTTTTATAGAATCCGTTTTGGTTGGTCCATGTAAGGCACTTGAGCAGACCTTTTTTACACTGTGTTGTGACCATGTCATTTTTCTATGATTTGTCAAAGTTGCTGGGAAGGTAACATCGTCCTGGAATATAAATATGGTACGAGTAAATATGTAATAAATGGTAAAATGTCTTTAAATGTATGATCATAGCAATAAAATGATGTACTTATTTGAACAGGGACCACCTTAATGTAATACTATGACCATATAATTAACATAAAAATATCCTCTGCTCTATCACTTTTACTCACATCTCCTTAAAAAAGATATTAAGGTTGAGATAAGTTACAAACACTGTTGAACCTGTTAGAACATGTAATTATTCTGGCTAAGTTATTCATCTTCAACTGTTTACTCTTCATTATCACATGAGGTTTTTACTATAGGACACCTTTAGCTTTAGAGTTTATATCCAGGTAACAACATGAGAGCATATTGTGAGTATGGCAACAACTTGTTTTTTATGTATTGTCACATTTTTAAAGAGTTAAAGATGGCCAATAGTGTAATTGTATGATCAAGATAAAGAGACAAGAAACACTGGTGTTAAAAGTCAGGTTTAAAAAAATATCTAATTTAGATATCTTTATCTCTGCTGTGGATTTAGTCCCACTTCAGACCTTGTTCGAGCCACTTAAGAACAGTATATTGAGCAATATAGTTACTTGATGGGTGGTGCTCCTTGAGTAACTAATGTAAGGTAATTTGTAATACTGTTATACAACATATTCCTGTACTTTTGTAAAGACATTGTATCCTAATCAAATGTTGCAGGTCTTTTACGAGGTTCCATACTGCTAAAAAAGCAGCATTGAAAAGGCTTTTTTTTTCTTGCATAAGCACCAGTCAGTGAGAGCAGGTGCCAATAAACACAAAGCAATCAGAAACAATCACATCTTTTCTTAAATTATTTGTAAACTACCAACAAAAAAGAAATGCATCAGTAAACCTACTAAACTTTCAAGCCAAGATTTTTTGAGTGATGGTCTCCTTTCTTTGAGCTCTAGTTACGAAATGACACGACAGAGTTCATTCCCTTGTTCGACCCTGAATTTTACGCCTTAAAATCAATTTGTCACGCTTTGCCTTGCTCCAATTAGCTTTGTTTCTGTTTGACTTTTTAATGGCCGCAGCAGAAGTTCACTCTGGGACTTCTGAAGGCCGTCTGTGAGGAGCAGGGTGATCCATGACCTGTCTTTAAGCACAATTTCCTGTCAAAAAAGAGTCCCCTAATTTCTCCTAAATCTTCCATTAGCTGCCACAAGCATGACCGGCCCGTTACCTTTTGTTTAGGCTCCCTTGAAACCACTATCTATTAGGCGGCTCAAATCAAATCCCAGCAGCCTGCGTTTAATAAGAGAATATTTTGCGCTTATATTTTTTAACCTTGTTATCCAATATCCTGTCTTTGAGTGCAGTGTGTTTTCAGTACAGAGGGCAACCACTAAAACTTGAGTCATAAAGAACCAGCTTCAGTGAGCACAAACGTTCACAGGAAACAGATGAAAAGATGCAGAGATATTTCATGTCAAATAAACTAACCACCCTTTAGCATTCTCATAATGTAATGAACTATGTCTGTATCTGTATCTCTTTATATGACCTATTGTGAACTTGAGAGAAGTACTGTACTAGCCCTAATAACAATACAAACTGTATAGACCAAAATCCATCCACCTCCTTTGACCTGACAAAAGGCTGTTTGCTGTATTTATCGCCAGAACCTGCCTTTTGTGAGTGTTTTCTTATTTTCCTCGCTCTCGGGAAACCATCAGGACATGTTGAGATGCTCTTGCCTTAAGCTAATACACTACAGGCTAAATGAGAAAAAAAGCGTCAGCTCTAGACTGTCATGGCTAGACTATTAAATCCGGCCATAAATAGCCCCACATTGTTTGCCCTTTGAAATAATCGACAAAATAAAAAGTCGGAAGTTGCAGGTTTGTAACTACAGCTTTTTTTAGAAGCAGCTGTGACGCTCTTCCTGTAATGGCAAGACATCAGACAGTGATAGTATCAAAAGACACATGTCTAATATAGTATCTGTCTTTAATTTTATTTATTTGTATTTTTTTTATTTTATTACGTAGATTGATTTAGAACCAATTCTCATTTACAACGATGACCTGGTCAAGATGCAGCAGCACCAGAAACAAGAACAACAATAAGAACAATACAATGCAGTATTAAAACAGTATTCAAACAGTATCACATAAGGCTATTTACAGAGCACAAAGATTCAGAGAGCTCGTCAGAAACAGGTGCATGATCGGAAACTACAGATCCTAAAAAAGACTTAAACGCTGATAAAGGGATTAATGAACTGAGCATGAATTGCTGGGAGAAGAAACGTGGAATGAGAAGTGACCAGCGAAAGTACAAATTCTCGGAACAACCATGGTGATATAGTCACTGGAACGTAGATTTCTAGTATTATTTGAAATATTTAACAGTAAGCGAAGGTACTAAGGAGTTTTGCCAATCATTGTTTTGTAGATGAACAGATACCAGTGCAACAGCCTGCGGGAACGGAGAGATGTCCAGTTGACAAGAGAATACAGATTACAGTGATGTTTTTTGAAAGGTGCACCTGTGAAAAAATGTTGTAGATGACATCAAGTTCATGGAGGAACAATTTTGAGACTGACCTGTAAATTATATCACCATAATCTTGAATGGGGAGGACTGTCATTTTCACCAATGAGTGAAGGAGGATTTGTTACGATACCTGATGCCAATTCTTGATGAATAACAGTAAATATCGAATGTTAATGTGTTGACAACCCATATGCCGAAATACTTATAGAAGCTGACATGTTGCAATGCTGTGCCATTGAGGGAGGAAAAACCCAGCTGACAGGTGGTTTGAGGAAGACTTTGACTGAAAATCATGAATTTGGTTTTGTTGATGTTGGAAAAGGCATGTTCTAGATTGTTGAAACTGTTTTGTAAGGAAGATAGAGTTGGATTTAGGGTTGGGCTGAACAGGGACAAGATTGTGTCATTGGCATATAAGTGGATATGGGAGGTGCCTGACTATGTCATTATTATAGATTATAAGGAGGGTTGGGCCCAGATTAGACCCTTGTGGTACGCCCATAGATATAGGCAGAGCAGCAGACTGGTAACTCCCCACTCGCACAGATTGTCAGGTCAGTAATTTAACTTCTGAACCATGCAATGCAGTTCTGCGAGAGGTCAATGTGATGAAGTCTGCTGAGCATGATTGAGTGGTCTACTGAATCAAAGGCTTTAGCCACGTCAACAAACACAGCCACACAGTATTCTTTCCTGTCGATAGCACAGATAATATATTCAGCACTTTAAGTGTTGCTGAGATACAACCATGAACCATGGACCAGACTGCATGATGGGAGTAAGAATACTGTGGGACTCTAGAGGGTGAGTAAGGTTTTTTAAAAACCTTGGATGGAAATGGAAATAGCCCTATAGCAGTTTAGATCCAGCAAGTCGCCACGTTTAAAGAGAAGAGTGACAGCTGCGGATCTTTGGGAAACTCATGGGTTTGTAAGGAGAGGTTAAAAAGATAAGTGATAGGTGCAGAAATTATATGGCAGCTAACTTCAAGAAAAAGGAATAAAGAGTATCCAGACCTGCTGACTTATGAGGATCCAGCTTAAAAAGCTCACCAAGCACCTTCTGTCCTTGTAGTAAATGAAAGGAGAATTCTAGCGTTCCTTGGCCATATGATGAAAAAGGCCTGCTCATTGAAGATTGTAAATAATGACATTAGCTCCATTTCGGACACATACAATGCTACAGTGGTCACTAAGACAAAAAACTATAGAAGTGTACTTAGTAGGCTTGAAAATTACATAAATTAGTGTTCCCTGTTTCTTTCCTAGAGTTTTATTTTTTTGTAATCTAGTGGGTTTGGAGAGCTTTAAAACCATTTGGCAGGAGAGTGATTGTGCTCCCCCTTGTGGTCAGAATGTGACATAACGATAAAATACAGCAATCCTAAAACAAACAATTAAATATGTTAATGTACGTGTTTAAATATGCAACCCAAGCTTTTTAATTGGTTTAAAAAAATGGCCAGATGCATTAATGGAAAAAGTTACAATCAATGTATTTTTGGGTTGCTGTCTTTTAAATACTTTCCACACAACTATAATAAAGTGAAAAAAATTAAATAAAATGCATGAACCAGAACTGAATGAAAATAAACAAATTTATGGCTGCTTTTAAGCTCAATATTAATTAAAAAATTACCAGCTCAGATCAAGCCATGCAACTGTATTATTGCAGAAGAAAATGGCAGATACATAGCAGTGGAGATAAGACAAATACAGAGTATTAGTTTTTAAACCATTCTAATAAAACCTCCTTTAAAAAAATCTCAGAACTGAAGACATTTGTAATGGTTCTTAAAGAGCAAAAACTTACTATAGACAACTTGTTTCAACAAAAGTATTTAAGCATCGTTCCCTATAGTATCACTTCGAAAGGGATCTGGTCGAGTCATGACTCGGTCCTGCTCGGTTTTGTCTCGTCTATCTCAGCACACTCTAATCTCAGTCATGACTCTGTCTCTGTTAGTGTGTGTACTGTACGTCTAATATGGCCCACAATACGCTCATGTTACCGACCCAGTCACTGTACTTCCCCGTCCCAGGAAAGGTCTACCTCGTATCTGCATCTGCACTTGGTCTGCGACAGTTCGGGACACTCTTAAAGCGGAAGAAACGGCGAAACAAAGCCCAATCCGAGGACATGGAGTGCAATCTTGAAATGGAAAACTGAAATGGGAAAAGGGTCTGCAGCTGAAATGTTATTTGGACGATAGCCTGCATAAGAAAAGACGTGTGTTTGGTTTCTCATTGAGAGTCACCAGCAGGGCTCATTGTGATAAGAAAATAAGTCTAATGTTACCTGATCTGGTATAATGTGGACCAATTACCACTCCATTGCACTTCATTACAGGAGTGTAATAGGGCCGGGGGTCAGTGCTTGAGATGGAGTGGCACAGGAAAATTGAGTCGTAGTTGATAATATGATAAAAAGTGACAGTGAGAGGCCCCTGCGACAAATTATTGAAATTTACAGTTGATAGGGAAACACTATAACCTCATTTGGTAAGCAGCTGGCAAGCACTTGTACAAAGCAGGTCCTTCTACACAATGAGAGGCTTATGGAGAGAGCGAAACCAAAAACTATCACTGAAAAGTTTTAGACCCCTGTTCATGGGCTTCTGCCTCTATATATTCAGGTTTATTGAGCAATATTATCAAACATTTTGATCATAGACAGGTGACTCACATTTAAACGTATAATTAAGGCACCACTAAAAAGTAAGTTACCGTGACAGCTGCGTTTCTTTGGACAGGCCCATCTGCGTTCTCTAAGAAAGGCTAAGCTTGATGTGTCATTGGTGCAGAGCTAAAAATGTTACTGCAACCAGAAGTTAACATAAACATGCAGACTACAATCACCCTTCAACTCGAAAACCAAACAGACTTGAAATTCAAGAGTGAAATCTAACAGAATGTGGTTTGGACTAAGCCACACTGAGGTGATCTGTGGTGGACTTCACATATGTACCTACTTCAAATGGGTCTGGTGCCATAATTCTTGTGTTCATGTTCATCAACATTGTGGGGATCTCTGGTAGTGAGTCTAGAGAGGACTATGTTTAGGTGGTCAGTTGCATTTGTTTAAAAAAATGTTTTGTCCTGTGATATGTTCAAAAAATTAAAGAATAATTGATTTTCCATAGGTTCCTTTCTTTTCAAATAAACATAAATAAACACGTACAAAAAAAGCTTATTGCTGCTGCAAGTATGGGCGGCAGTAGCTCAGTGGGTAGAGCAGTCATCTTTCAACCGGAAGGTAGGTGGTTCGATTCCCACTCTCCCCACAGTTCATACTGTCGTTGTGTCCTTGGGCAAGACACTTAACCCACCTTGCCTCCAGTGGCTGTAACACTGGTAATTACTGTAGAATAATGTAAGTCGCTTTGGATAAAAGTGTCTGCTAAATGTAAAATGTAAATGTAAGTTGGTGCTGGTTTATATCATAAAAATTTGTCTTTATTGAATTTCTGAACTGCATCTGTACTTTTATTTATCCACTTAAAATAACATATATATGTATATATGTATTTGCTGCAACAAATTCCTTAAGTGGAAACACTTAATGGGTCAAAAAACCTACTCTAGTTAGTCACATATACTATGCCTACATTAAATTATCTGTCATACTAAACATTTGACATCCTTAGCATCAGAACAAAAATGTCTGAATAAGCAAATTAAGCCATAGATATTCTCTTATAGGTCTCTCCACATTGAAATAAAGATGGAATCTTTAACGTCCCTGTTTCTGTAAAACCTCTCTGCTCTTGGCAACCATTTGTTTGCTTCGGTTAAAGTGGCTCCATTTTAGGCCTCTTGAATAAATAAATCAAATAAACTACCGTCAGACATACATTTTCAATCCATCAAGGTAATCAGATTCTGTTTACCTGAATGGGAACTATTCTAAAATGTTATTAAAAACTTAAATGGAGTTTAGGTGTGGAATAACCAGGCGCCGGAAATGATGAGCAAACACCGGGATAAGATTCCAATTACTATTAAACAAGCATTGCATTGACTGGTAAAGAGGGAAAAAGCTCTGACATTCTCCACAGCGGCCGCTCCCACCTGACAGGCTTTGTCGAACAGCAGCACAGCAAATTCAATTCACAGGCGTTTAGAAGGGAACATGCTGGAGCTTTCTGCAGAAATACTGCTCAAAGGGCCGTTTTCAATTTGGAATCTGTGCTGGACAACACGAGTACGGGAGAGAGAGTGGGTTACAATGAAACTGGGATGAATATGAGTTTCAATAAAACGTGAGTGCAGTGAGGAATTGTATTAAAGTCAGTGTTATGTGGTTTGTTACACATCACTTACCGCCTCAGAAAATATGTGGCAGTAACAGTCATAAGTCTAGGCCTGTTTAACTACACTTGTGATTTTACAAAGCAGAAAACCTCTATTCTATATGGATCTGCATTTTCCCAATGTGATGTACTTTATTTAAACTTTTATCAAAATCCTAATCATATTAATTTTTGAAGTATCCTTTTGAATTGCATTTGTATTATGTACTATAATAAAGGTCCAAACTGTTATAGTGTGTACAAACAACATGATTACGCAGGACTGACACCTGTGCTTACTGGTTATTTTGTCACAGGTGTGTGCAGTGGCCGCTGGTGTGTGGAAAGGCAGGTGGAGAATATACCCCTGTTTCTGCTATAGTTGCTAGTCCCTAATGTTCACAGCTTTACAGTACTTCAGTACAGTATATGATCACTATTTGACAATGTATTGACGGTGGAAGACTACAATCCAGTTCTTGACATTCAGTCCAGTCGGTAAGTCTGTTATACCTGGCTCTATTTCAAGTCTACCTGGTCAAATTGCTATGGCCCAAGCTACAAAGCTAAATGGCCACCATCTATAAATATTTCATCATATTCTCAAAGTCAACTCAATAAAGTCGACACAATGCGACGTTCAAAAGTGTCTCTGTCGTTTTCCTAAAGCCTCGGCCGTTCGAGGGAGCAAACATTAGGGATTCAACAAGACCACGAAGTCATTACCTTGTACTGAGGGAAATATAATTTACAACCCATTTACAGGACCAGTTAAGTTTATCTGCCAAATCTAAATAGGCAATATACTGAATGCATGCTTCATTGATCAAAACTGTTGCGGAACAACTTATCGAGCGGCCATCTCCAGCTACTATTTAACGATCGTTCTGCTTTCAAGTACAGTCCCACTCACTGCGACATGATAAGACACTCAATTTGGATGTCCTCTCTGGCTCCAGTAATCACACTGGCCACTAGATAACTGCCACTTTATTTATTTATATTGGGCCCTGTGCGTGTCTAGTTGAAGATAATAGTTTCATTTGAGAGAGAAAGTTTGCCAGCTACCCTCATTCAGGAGCAAATGGGACAGATTTCTGATTCATTAGGATTCATTGCGGTGACAGAGATGGAGTCGTAAGATGAATCAACAATGGCAGAGGCAATACACAGAGTCCAGTGCATTTCTTTACTCAGCCTTTAGTGACTTAGAAGTAGGCTTTACATCTAGAGATTTACTGTTAACAGGGGCCAACAAAAGAATATAGATGAACACTTACAAACCTACAAGAAGAAATGCGACATAATAGACAAAACATTTTAATCTGGCACTGGTCAAATTATTTGTGTCACAAATAATTAAAACACATTTACAGTAAGAAAGGACTGTAAAAAAGAAACATAATACAAAAAAAACCCCTGAAAGACAAGCTTCCTACTGCTTCTTCCAGTCTGCTTCTGGGACACCACTGTGTCTGAGCGTGCAGTGTGGTGGGTTTAAAGACTTGGATGGTGCCCTCCACAGCGGGTCCTTTTCGGTGGATTCTTGATGATATCGAGTTGGTCCGTCTCCAAAAGTTATCTGTGGCCTCTTGGAGACTATCACTGACAGACTCCTATTGTTTTGCTGCATGGCAATAAGCCAGGTAAGGATTGTTAGTCCGAGTTAGCAACAGCATCGTCAAGAGGGGGAACTTTGTGAAAGGTCACTTAGCCTGTGATTACCCAGAGCTTACCATTTAGGGAGGTATTTAGGGTGTTTTAGGAAAATAAATGTGATGGTCGTGCAGTGCATGAAATTAGTTCAATGCAGATAATTATGTCCTGAATTTGTGCAATGACCATTTCAGTTTTGAACATTGTCAAGTTACAGGTAAAGTCATTCATTTCATTTTCTCTTTCATTCATTTTAAACCAAGACTATTAAAGAGGAATTCTGGTTCAACCTTAACCCTCAACAAACGACATCGAGCGAAAGGTTTGTAAAAGAAAAATTAGGAAACCATATTTCAGAAGGGCCTTAGTTGCACATTTGGAAGAATTTTTACAACATTTGACTCAGACTCGTATTTGCTCTATATCATTCGTCCATCTCTCGCTTCTTTTTTTCCTGTTTTTTTACCTTCACTTTTTTCTTAGATAATATTTTGGCCTTTTTACCTTCATTTGATTGTAGATGGACCAGGTGAGCCACTGAGGCGCCCCCTGTTTTTTCACTTTCTAATAAAGGCTAAAAGACCAAATTCTAAATGTCGAATAAGATTCAACCATAAAAGCATTTACTTTACTTGCACTAAACTAGTTTAAGGTGCTTGGGTCCCACTGATCAGAAAACAGAATTTTATTTTTGTGTAAAATTTAAAGAGCTGACTTTATAATCATAATAAAAATAGTACCCCTGTAAAGCCTGACACATCAAAAATGGCCAGCAAATTCACATTTTTTGGAACCAAGAACATTTTAAGAAAATCAAAAAAATATATTATTTTTGTATCACATATGATACATTGGGCGATTTGATAAATTAGAGGTCTCAGAAACTCGAGTAGCAAATATGATACAAATGGTTTTATAGGGATTAAATGTATATAATAAATTGTTGAATTAAGTGAAAAATATTAAGTAAATCCCTTTAAGTTAATCATTTTGTGGGGTCGTTTAATTAACAATAATAATATATCCATAAGATAAGATTAAGACAGTATGTATAAAATGCACACAAGTCAATGTATACTAAGAGAGTTGGTTTATTTCAATAAATATATGACAAAAAGGCTTCAATAGTAATACATTTTGTATATAATGGAGTATTTTAGAGATGTTGGGGTTAAAAGTAGAATTTCTGGCTTTTCCCCAAAAAAGCCAGTGAGACTAGTCTTGGTCAAAGCTGTCTGGTCCTGTACAGCTCCTTTTCAGCCACTGACAAAGGCTCCTTCACAGTTCGGGTCTACAAACGGATCCCGAACATTTTTGTGAGTTTTCTGTAAGCTTTTTAAACCCATCTTTGAAACTTGCTCCTATAGTTATTATAATAAAAGTCTCTCCCGAAGGGCTCATAAAATACTGAACCTGAATGAACTGTGGAAAGTGGCTTCATAGAGCTTTTAATTTTGAAGTGCATAAATATATACAGCATGCTGAGAGAGCATTTGTACTTCCACATTGAGGCACAAGAGGTCAGAGCTCCACTGCGAATCCACAGAAATACCTTGGTGACTAATGTGGAGCTGCTGTATGCCAGACAAGTCGTGTGGAGCGTTATCATAGAGGCCATTGGCTGAAAGATGTCTGCTGAAATAAGTTTGCTTAAAACATCATTACAAATCCAATTAATAGTGCCATTAAACTAGATGAAAAGAGTGACAACATTGTGCCATTTGAATTTCTCTTGAATTACACAAAGCCCAAAGCTGAATCGCAGGTATCAAGATTGGCATTAACTGCACGGTGTTGCTACATTTACTGTAATTATCACACGGACGTAGACTTCTTTTATCTCCAGCTTTGGCGAATGGTGGAAATGTGTTTCTGCTCTCTAATAATCATTATATCATTAGAGTTCAAAATGAATATGTGGCAGCTCTTACCTGACCGACAACTTAATATCTGATTCATTTATCTGCATTTATCAAAGACATGCTGTTAATCAACATATGTATTATGTATTATGAGTTGAGTGAAAATGAGTTACTGTCAAGGTGTTGTATAACTGTTGAAAATGTTAGATTTACTGTATGCCATAAATAGCAACTAACATTTTCCTCAAACGTCCAACGCTATGACACCATGGATCCCAAGTTAAAAGTTATAAAGGTGACATTAAAACATTCACATTTAACAAACAAATTGATGATTTTAAGTTAAGTCAGTTTGAAAACCCTTGTCTATTTGCTTTACTGCTTGATATTTTGTTTAGTTACAAACATAATTTTAAATGAATGAAGCAGGAAAAAAATGCTGCTAAAATTAAAAAGATGGATTTTCTGGATGGATTAAAACATTTCTTAAAGGTGAAGTGGCAACAGCAACAACGCAAAACTCTGACCCAACAAGAGGATGCACTGGCTTTTGATTTGAAGTCAGTCTTATTAAACACAGCCCTAATTGTTCTCATTAAATCTGTGCGTCCACATATTTCAGGGAGTAAAACGTTTTCATCCCTGTTGAGCCAGACATTAAACACAGAAAAACTAAAAATGTCTTGTGCATTCTGCAAAACCCAAAACACAAACATTTTTTTTATTATGCTTTTGTACAAGACTATAAGCTTCTGTATCCAGCCAAACTGAAAGCAGACACACAAAAAAAATAAAAGTCACTCTAAACATTGCCCTGTTTATGCCAATTCGCCATTAAACCTAATCTTTTGTCTTGTGTCCCTGTCAGAAAGCGTCCTCCACATGACACTTTTCCCATTTTCTCCTGTATAATTGACAACAGTGACACTGAGAGGATTACACCGTAAAATCAATAAACAGCACCAAGTCTCACAAGTGATATACCTTTTCTTTGCACCAGGTTCGTTTTTTTTTTTACGAGTGATACCAATGCACAGTAGCGGAGCTCTGGGGCTCCGACGCAGGGTTAAGATTAGATAGACACCACAAGCAACAATGGATCGACACAAATCCATAATGTAACACCAGAAAAAAGAAAGAAACGGTATGATGGTATCACAAAACGCAAAGGAGCTTTTATCAAATGAAGAGAAACTGTACAATAAGGGCTTAAACTCCTCTAAGGGTGCGAAAATATACATTGGCTAATCTAATAAAATAAATGCAATGATGGATACTTACTAGTGTGGACTTATCATATTTGAATAAAATGAAGTGCTACTTCTTTGTTTTGTTCCACGACACAATAGCGATATATTCTATAATAAAAAGTCCTGATAGCACCCCTACTTCCAGTAACTTTAGTGGCTTTCTATTCAAATGTATTATTAGAAAGTAGATCAGTAACTTTCAGCAAATGGCGTGGGACAAGAAGAGGCAAGACCGACTAGACAGACGGGCGTTCCACTCTCCAGCTCTTAACAAGCATGGCAATACATCAGTCAAAAGCAATAATTTCACTATTAATGAAATTCCAATTTGCCTTCAGTGCATTTCACGTTGACATTTTCCACATTGCAACAGTGCTTTGATAAAGTTTTTAAAATGCAAAAACGCATCTAAGAGGCTAAAGACCAGCCCGGGTGTCAGCGCGCCTGGCAGAGGACTATGGTACTTAATTTTTATCGCCATGTGCCCGGGGCAGTGGAAGCCTGAATGTTAACATTGGCTCCATTTTCATTATCATCGTATGATTATGGATTTTACTGCATTTAGCTGATAATACAACTAGGAGCTCACCTTAAAAGAAGTTGCTCGGAGGTTTCATTTCGGGCCCAAATGAAATTTTCATTTGACAAACAAGTATAATTAGGCTGCACTTCTTGTTCAGTGTCAGTCTGTTTTCTGATTGAACTTAGACCAATTTGCTGCCACTAAATGAGTTTGAATAATTTCCATTCTGAATGTCTCGGGGACATTAGCTTTAGGAGTGCTAAGTGGCAGCATGCTTTTTGAAGTTGCTGATTATTTGATGCCACCCCTGTCTACCTATATGTTTTTGAGCTTACTTCAAAGTTAACAAGGGGAAAAAAAAACTCGGTGTTGCCTACCTCGGAGTACAATGAGAATTTGAAAGTGTTTTCGGCCAGGTCTCGGAGGCACAGGGAAAATGACTTTAATAAGTGTGTAATGCACTTCGTTAGCTTCAATGCTCTTTGCTTCTGCACTTTCTTTCTTTCATGTGGCCACTTTTATTGGAGTGAATGAGCGAATGTGTTTCTGTTAAAACGGCACACCTAATAACTAATACCGCAGTATCGCTTTCATTAAACCTGCTAATTATAAATGAATACATTATGAATTATTACAAGCGCTCAAGCTGCAGCCTTTCTATTATTGATATTGTTGCAATAATGAGACACTTTTTTTTGTTCTGTGTCCAGTCAAAGCTGCTATAAACACCCTATTAAAACAAACTATCTATGTGTTTAAAGTGTCTAAACTGTTTAAGTTTACCATTTGTCAGTCAAAATATGTGACCTCTCAAATGGAGCAAATCCAAAGAGGAAAGACATTTACAGAATACATGGTTCTATGGATCTATTCAAATAATTTATCAACAGTTTGGACAGCACTTTATTAATACGTTAGTGGTCATAGCCACTGTTTTATTCCATTTTTTAAATATATGTTTTATGTGCAGATGTCTCCTGGAATTAGTCTAACTATTTCTCTCTGCTTTGGTTTAACTTACAGCAGCCTCAGAGGGACAAAACCCATTTGCCAGATCTTTATATGTTATTCACATTTGGACATTTTAATTGATTTCCAGGTATATACTGGAAACATTATAAGCTTCCCCAGTTTAGGAAGTGTAAAATGTTTTGGAAAAGTATATTTTTATCATCAAATATATTGCATGTGTTGCTTTAAAGAATGGAGAAGACATTTCCATCAGTGTTACCATGAAACCCTGTTGTGGTATAATCGACTATATAGTGGACTGTTGTATTGTCAAATGTATGGCAGTTCTGTATATTCCTAGTAGACACAATGATGATCCACAATATTTGGACAAAACCGCTACAGATTACCTTCTATTATTAGCACTGTAAGCTTTTTCTGCCACAATATGGGAAACAGACCACTGTAGATGGCAGAGAAAAGTGGGCTTATTTGTATATTTTCCCCCTAATGGATTTGGTAGATGACCTAAAATCTGAGTAACAGCTATTTCAGTAGGACTAATCCAGTCATCCACAACAAAATAAACAGCCGTGTGGAGCGCAATCGAAATGAACAGGAGAAACGGAGGGAATAAAGAGGGCGAGGGCAAAAAAAGGATCACAAATAAAGCTCAATGTGCTACTGATGAAAGGAAATGGGGATTTTGTCAATGTGATTAAGTAATGTGGAAGCTATGGTATGATAAACAGAGAATAATCACTTGTGTATGAGAGCCCTGCGAGTCAATAAAGGGCAAAATTACATTATATTTGCATAAACAAGGAAACTGTGGCTTGGGTATGAAGAGTTGAGGAAGTGCTGAACCCAAAACACAATATTTGTGTTAATGAATGTCTGTGGTACAAGGCACTTAATAGATGTGATTACAGGAGATGAATTGAAAAAGCTACTATACTTTGCTTTAGATGTTTTTAAGTGGAAGAAATAGACAATCAATTTAACAGCTCCAGCCATTTACTTAAGCTAAAAATGTCAAAACAGAACCATTGGCTAATTCCGTCATGAGCTATAATGACAAAAAAGTTTATTATTGTGTTAATTATGTGCTTTCAGATGGCTCCATCATTTTCTAGCACACAGTCTGGAAAATAATTTCTTATTCAATTATTCTTTTGAATAAATGAATGTTTATTTTGGTCAACAAGACACACAACTTTACAAAACACCCAAAATAGACACATAGCGTACAATTATATGTAACTCTGTTTATAATTACTATAGATCCTTTAAAATGATATAAATAATTTTGACCGGTGTACACATGACATGGAAACAAAGGTCTAGGTTTAAAATAAGCCTGAGGGTAAAGATTTTGGCTTATAATTTGTCTCTGTCTCTGTCAAATGTATTAACATATATTAGATTGGTTGAAAAATAGAAAACAGGTCTAACATTATAGACCAGTGTAAAAGAAACCAGCCTGAAACAATTTTGTTAGTATTTAAAGACTCTAATTCAATCTCATTAAACGATTAAATGCAGTCAGTGTTCAATATGGGATCCACAGCCAGAAACGCTCGATCGCTCTACGTGCTGTCTTGCTGTTTCCACTAAATGTGGCACTAAATAACAGAGCCCCACACGGAGCAACAGTGGTTTACAGTGAAGAGCACAATTGAACGAACACGACAAAGAGCTCACAGACCACTACAAAGTGGAGATAATGCTACGGAGTCGACTGAAAAGGCAGAATCCAAAAGGCACATCTGTGTTTCATTTGCATTGTGCTCGTTTTTCCAAGGAACTCCAAACTTGTACAACAAGCTGGCTTACACAGCAGCACACGGCGGCTTTGTCACTTTGAGTCTGAATCAGTCAACGCTAACGCTGGACAAGAATGTCTTCAATCTAATCAAAGACAGTCTTCAACGAATTTTGTTGAACGTCACAAAATAATGTCATTATACTGGTGAAGCTTTGTCTGTTACTACGATATAGACTCTGCATTAAGTTATTATTGAGTAATTATATAAACCTCAATAGAACACACATTGACAAAACTGTAAAATACCTTACACAGTCCAATGTCTTGTTAAATTCCACGCCAAAATCTTTTGACATGTTTTCATTCACATGTGCCACATTGATTACAACCAAGCAGACAGGTGCTCTGCGTTGTGCTTAACCTGCTTTTAACATGTTCAAGCTGTGTGCCACTACAGAGTCTACGCTTCAACTTAACCAGAGGGTCTTATGAGCAGAATTCAAAGACACAGACAGAGACAAAGTAGAGCCACGGATCACCAGAGTCTAATGCAGAGGTAAGTCAGTAATTCACAGATGCTGACCTGGCTGTTTAACAGTTTAAGAGCTTATTTCTCTATGTGTTTGTTCTGCCTAGTCTTAAACACACATACATCTGTGACTCAAAAAAGAACCTCACCTTGACAATTGCAATTTGTATCTGCATACTTAAGATGTTATAATGACTTACTTAGATTTGTATTCAGTTATGATCAAATTCTTACAAAAATGTGCTCAACGTCTTCTTTTTATGGCATTTTTGCAATGTCTGCCACTAGGTGTCACTTATACAGACACTCTTATACATAGATATATATATATTTTAGATAAAGTCAGCATAGTCATAAGAAGAAATGATGTCCCTGAAGTCCGGATTTTGTTGAATGTGGAATTGGAAACAATTGTGGACAGTACTGTGTTGGTCCGACTAAAACCAGACTTAAGAAATCCAGTAATCTCAGTAATCCTGAATGTCCTAATTTGCACATGTGCAGGAATTGACGTAACATGTTTTTGAAATAGTCATACACTCATTGTCAGTACTTTTATAAGGCCTCAGTATTTCTGCAAAAAACACTCTGCTCAAGTTAATGAAGTGTAAAAGTATTATGGCCGAATTACACACAATGTCTTACAATTGTCCATTTACTGAAACAAAAAGTTCTCAAACTAATTAGAGCTGGTCAGAGATGATTTGTTGTCTCATGTGGTTAGGATTTCTAAAGATTAAACCTATCTTAACCCACTCCACAAACACAAACAGCAATCAGGCCAAAATCAGATTCTGATATCTCCAGCCCACAGTATGCCTCCCTATCCATAAGAAAGCTGCTTAGCCTTGGCAGCTAGCACTTATGCTCCAGCAGAGATCAGGATATACCTCCAAACAATGAGAAACACATATAGACTTCATTTACAAAGACAGCCTCTCAGAATAAAGTAGCCTTTTCATCATTAATAGAGTTGATCACATGCCGTTGCTGGTGGGGGTTTGTGCGACTTCAATAGCGACGGACGCCCTGGCTCGGTTCAGATCTATGGCTAAATCCCAGGTGAGTGACAGGTGCCAGCTACAGGGCTGTTAGGAGAGAGCGTTTGTTGATATAGCCGTGTTTTCCTCTCTTTGAGCGACTGATCTGCAAAGGTACACATAAAGGCCCTCCTTCAGCAATGTACACAGAGCACTTGGAGAGGAGTACATAAAAATGCCTGTCCCCCTCCCTGCAACATTAAACAGTGGCAGCAGGGGGGAGGCTGGGGGACTCAAACAAAACGCTGGAGAGTGGCAAGTTTGCATTCGCCCATACCAACAAGCCGCTATCTCATTAACAAACCGCTGAAATAAAAGAGTGCTTTTTTGGCTCACAGCTATAAAAAAATTATCATAGTGATGATGTTCCTCAGCCGTCAACAGAGCTGTGATAACGTTGTTTGATGATGACTTTCCTATGAATGTTAAGCAGCCGCTGCGGCAGAGGAAAGGAGCTTATCAGCGCCTAATGCCCATCTCTAATTCCTGCCCTTCTTGAACTAGCCATTTTCTAACAGCGTTAACTGTCAAATTTACATCCCGTCTTAATGCCACTAAAGAGTACGGGGGATGAGGAGTAAATGACAGCAGTGTAATGAGGAAGGCAAGGCATTCCTTCCTCCACTCTCTCTCTCCCTCGGAGGAGAAAGGTCTCACAAAATGGGCTCTTCTTTGCTGTGATGCCATGATGGAGAGCTTACCTGTGAGCTGACTGCGGCTGCTCATGAGCTTCATTAGCAGACGGCACCTTTGTGACGGAGATTTCAGTCAATCATGGCTGTGAATAGAAAGAACAGTCACACATTAAAACACATGGGGAGTCAATTATAAAAGAATTAGACAGAAATCAAATGACAAGGCAAATTTATATGTTATCCATAACACTGAGAAACACTGAGGCTATTTTAGTATTGGGTTTAGTCTTGGTTCTTGTCTAGTCCTGAGTTAACATATAATGCAGGTTTAGCCCTTGTTAAAAGGTGGAATGTGCAATTATTGGTGGCATCTGGTGGTAAAATCACAAGTTGCAATGTATTTTAAAATGTGTGAGCACCGGCAGTAGCCCTGTATGCTGTTGTCTAAGAACAAACAAAATGGAATAAAATAAGATGTTAAGGAAACAACATTAAGTTTATAATATTATTTTTGTCTCTAAGAAAAATTTGAAAATATTTAAATGTGCTTCTCTTCCAGCTGGGCTCAGTTTGTCCACTTTTGGGTATGTTTGTCCACTCTAGGGAGTTGGAAGCACAGGAATTGACTTTACATTGAGTTTTATAAAGCTTTTGTTTAACACAATGCACCTTTAATCTGTTTTATTCCCAGGCGTTGTCCTGGGTTCGGCCTTGGTATTGTGTTTCCCCTGGTTTTAATCAAATTTAATCCAGAGTTTTGCCTGAAAATGATCAAAGGTCAGGAGTCAGTCATTTTAAATGGTAGTTTCAAAAGGTTTGATTCATGTTGTATAGATTTTTTTTTAAAACATATACTTGAATATGTTTGTAGAAATATGGAGAGGTTTAAAACACATTATATGGGCAAATCTTTGTAGTACAACCACGGCCTTGTTTTTGTGTGATGTTATTAGTCCTAGTGCCTACTGGACATAATAAAAGACTGAAATGAACTGAAATGAACTATATCTGTGTTTTGATTCAGTAAAATGAACCACGTGTTATCAGCCGAACCAAGGAAGTAATTGCCTCTTTCCAAATTGGCATTTTGTGCAATAAGTCAATTAAGAATGTTGAACTATTGCAGGAAACAATCACTTCTGACATTCAAATAAAATAATGAGAAAATGGCTGTGGCTCCGATGTGGAAATATTAATGAACATTATTTAATTATTTGTTGGTACAATAATACAACCTTTCCAGAGCTGTCACTTCCAAAGCGACCAATCTGAAGCCAAAGGAAAAGCTGTTTCTTCAGATTTTCATAAAACTCAAAAGCTTTTTATCTTCATTAAAGAGCTATTTTGTATTTATACTTGCTTATTTCATTCTGTTCTGCCTCTACTTTAATGAAAAACCCCGCTCCTTTTATGCAAAGGAGACAAGTTGAAAGTTTTTTAATGTCTGCATGTAATTTAAGATGGCATTTAAGCTTTCTACCCGAGATGCTATCGTCCTAATTAATTCATCAGGTAATATTTCTCATTATCAAAGCATTATTTTTTATGTCAGACTTGCTAATGAGTAGCTACAAGGGCAATGCACAACATTTATCACTATTTATGCTGCTGAAAATGTTTAAAAACAGAAACAATTACAAATTCTTCCATCGTTTCAATAATACACACAGAATATCATTGTGTGGCAGTGGGTTCATATTCAACATTTAATCCCATTTCAACAAAGAGATGACTGCACCTTGAATCTCTGTGTTAATCAACCATGCAAGTGAACCTATGAATATGTAGTCCATTTCATCTGAGGGGTCTGACTCCAGTGGGGCAGGCCGGTCCAGATTAGATCAGCGCTCATCTGATTGGACCACATAAAGAACCAAACTGAGCTAATTTCATGCCGATCAGGTTGCCTCCAGTGAAACTATCCGAAAGGCAAGAGGCTATAATGGTCTGAAAAAAGGGAAGAGACAACAGATAAATGGTGAAATCAAGTTCAGGGGCCGTCTTACCTTTGAGAAGAAATATTTCAATTTAAATGTATCAGTTTATCAGGGAAAGGTCCTCCAGCTTTGCAGCTCTGAGATTACACCAAAATAAATATCAAATATAGTGAACTGACAGCAAATGAACACATGCCTAATCTGCTCTGTTTCAGGTCCCAGCATGCTCCAGCCGCACTGTGCTAATGAGTTAGAAGCATGACCAGATTATCATAAACATGTCTTTTGTGTAAATTTAAGTCCATCAAATACAAACTTCCTTGTGAAAGCCATTTTTTTAGAGTATTATGGGTTAGTTGTGTTAAATGTTGTCAAATCTGTTTTCTATAATGAATAATCACCTCAAAATACTCATCTTTGTCTTTGTCTATCTTGGAAAAACAGACCTTTAAAGCTTCATAGAGCCCAGTGCAAGTGTCAATAATTCCTGTTTCTACAACTGCCCAAAGAGGACGAACAGACAATACAAGAGGACACATGCACATGATTTACTAACTTTAAACTCATTAAGGCATTTATGTTTTAATCAAACAGTGTTTTATCCAATCAGTGCAGCTCTGTGTTGTTTAAGTTTGTAACAGTAAAATGGTTGCTACATCTTCAAACCTAAACCACGCGGAGACTTGTAAGTATATTATTGGACACGAGTCGGTATGGCCAGGGATCAGACTGTGAATACTGGAGCAGGTCAAGATGGATTTAGTGTAGTGCAAACAAATGTAAAAATACTGAATTTATGGTCTTCACTGAGGAACTCTTTTTAGAATTATATCTTCAGCATAACTTCAACTTACTTAAAATATCAATTTAATTCAGCCTTTTCTATTTAAATATATTTATTGCGTTTTCAATGTTTCAGTTACAAACATCACTAGATCGATAAACATTAAAGATGGTCAAACAGTGGGCATATTTACAGTGCAAACCTTGTCCCTGAACTATAACAACAAAATAGTAATTTGAGGTTATGTCACCGACTTCTAATAGGGATAGTTATAAGTACTAAATAGTGAGTAAAACATTTTAAAACTTTAATTAAGATTTGTCTTCACATGGTTTGGCTAATACATTACTTTGGGATTTGCTCACTAATTGCTAACATTCACCTCCTTTTAGCTGTTTGTGCTGTTACCAAAGTGTGTCTGATGGAATAAAACATCCAGGAGACCCAGCGGAGGTTCATCTGTGACGGGGCCAGCCTTTCTGTGCAGTCGCTGAGCTCTGCCTGTGGGCGCAATAGATTTGACACAAGACTGCTGATGAATCTCATCAGTTTAATGTGTTTATGCTCGCTAAGCCCCTAAAAGCTTATTGCTGTTCAATGGAGTGCTACAAAGTTACCTAATTTCCCCCCCGGTCGTCTCGCAGCACGCAGGCTCGTTCTGTTGGCAGCACAGCCTCGCCAATAACACGATGTACTCTGCAACCTGTGGAAGACAAGGCACGCTGCGTCTCACTGATTTGTGTTATGAAGCATAGAATAGACCTTGACAGAAATACAGTGTGCACAGATATTACAGTTTTTTTTTCCACCTTATATTCAGCCCATGACTGTCTCTCCCTTCTGCATGGATCCCTTTTTACAGCCTTTTCACAGTAAGTGCTTTAGTCTTATCTCCACTGCCCCCACCTCGCCCGCCTGTCTCATATTCCTACCAATGAGCCCGGCTGCCTATATGACAGCTAACACCCAGTATTAATTAAAATGTCATGCCTTCAAATCAATATACTAAAACAGTTCAAACACAACTCATCGCCGCTGCTGTGATAAGTGCTTTTGGGTGACAGGTAAGTCCAAAGAAAGAGATGCAGCAGAATGGTATGACGGCTTTGCCCAGAGAGAGAACATGTAACATTAAAATGTATGACCCCCCCGACGTGTTACTTCATCGCCCACAATTGCAAATTATCCACACTGTCACCAAGTGTGCCTCGCTAAACTGACAGATCCATAAGTCAGCAGCAACAGGCCGGGATCGGAGCGAGGACTCTTTAGCTGCAGACGTCTCGCTGCAATGCCTTAAAAGTGACTAATACACACTCATTTGGGAAGGAGGCTGTCAGGATAGGATTTATCTATTGCAGCTTCAAATATAGCTGCAAATCATCTGATTAAACTGGAGTTAACACAGTTTTGTTAGGACAGATTAAAAAAAAAAGGTGTGAATTACCCCATTACTAACTATATGGTATGATTTTGGGATATCTTCCAAAACTACATTATGCCACTAGAAAAAATTCTAATCTGATCAAATCAAATAATGTTGATAACAGTTGACTGATAATGCACATACAATAGTATACAGTGTTTCTCTTTACAGTGCAACCATACTCTTTAGGATTAACAGGATGTATCTTTAGCACAAAAGGGAAACTATAAAATGGACATAAACTAAAACCCTAATCAACTGTCACTAATTGGCAGTATATTAATTGCTGCTTGCTGAAAGGTAATGTGTGTTGCCTTTGATGGCGACACTGCAGATTGAAACCTACTCCTTAAACTATGTGAACACCTACAGCCCTGCAGGGACATGCTGTTGTCCAAAGACTTTGAGAAACAGGACAGACAATAACTTTGCTTGCACTGGATTAAATGGAGTTTTAAATGTAAATTTGTAAGTTAAAATATGTATGTTTTATTTTTATATTGGCTTGATTAGTCATAGCCCTGCTATTAAGGTTTATTCAGACACACCCACATTTGTAGTGCTGCAACATAACAAAATAATTCTCTGATGACAATGTAGATGAATAAAGTCAGAAGACCGAATATTGTTAAAAACAATGAAGACTATATTTCTAAGCCACTTTAATGGGTGATATAAAAGTGATCAACACTTAACCAACTATCTTTTTCCATCTCTAATTACTGCCTTGTCCCATCACCTCTCATTATAATGCGTTTTACTCTCTTTTCTCGAGCTGTACAAAAAGCCAGTAAGAAAAGTACCCATGAATAAAGTCAATAAAATTTCTCTGAACATTCGAACTATTATGAACGACAAATAGGGTTGATTCAAAACTTTGCGCGGTGCTACGTGTTCGCACATACTCATTGCGAGGCTTTGTTCAAAAGCAATGCTCGGGATATGGATAGAATGTGACAAATTCTGTCAGAGTAAATATGGTTTAATAAATGAATTAGCTTCATAAATAATGGCTGTAATGACATTTTAGGGGACAATAAGCCTAAGCGTTGTCAGGAAATAGTTGATGTATGAGTTTCATGCCTCAGCGGTTCCTCAAAATGAATAGGCTTGGGAAGATAGCAGGGGCCTGCAACCAGCCTATTTTCTCGAATTATCTCCTTGTTGTCAATTTGCACAGTGGAATTACACATGCAAATTGAACTGCCTGCACAAACACCACTTGGAGATGATAAAAACAAATTAACAAAGGCTATAGAAGGAGGATTTATTTCACTGGCTAACCCAGGTCAAGCAATACATGTATTTTACGATTGTGTGTACCCAATTTTGGTGTAATTATATCAGCAAATTATTCTTTGTAATCTTATTATTTTTCCCCAACCTTCTCCTTACACACATAATTAACTTCCCTCATATCCTCAGTAGAAAAAAACTGCTTGCCTCTGCTTTGGCTTAATCTGATTTAGGGCTCATTTTTATCACCTTTACGCAGCCGAACTCAAGGGGAAGGTGAAAGGTCAACGGCTTACTGTTTGGCTCAGTCAAATCTACACAGCACAAGTTAAAATACATATGATCACCTCTTAACATCATCCCTCACATTGGACAGGAAATGATGAGCCCCGGACCTCCGCGTTTGCTATTAGATATCTCATTTACTTTGTACACACAGCGCTAATCTGCACTAATGAATTCTGCCACACCAAGCCCCGATCGAGATGACTTAAAATTATTACCACTTCCACAGATATGCCTTTCCTCATTTGAGGCTCAATTTGGCTGGCTCGCAAAAACAGTCTGTCACAGTAAGATACTAATAATTAGGGTTTTAAGATGATTAGTTTATCTCTGTGCTCTTACAGTCCTGCCTCTTATCCGCCATGGCCAAAACTTAATAAGAGGCTCTAAGTTTTAAACAGCCAACTCCAAATTACCAAGAAATGACGGAAATAATGAACTGCGGCACATGCCAGAGAGGGAGAGAGAGATGGTGGGAAAGCTGCGAGACAATAATTCAACTGTGAAATAGAATACAAAGTCTGGTAATCAATAAGGAAATGGTTCAGACCTGTATTGTGCCAAAAATTGTTTAAGATGACTTGGTGGCGGCCCCTGTTCACCTTCAGATGACGCCGCGCTCATCAACTTGTCACACATGTAATTAAAGGTCCAGATAATGCTGAGTGAGTGATACCAGTTAATGGTTGCATATTTCAGAGGATGAGATGGAGATTTTACATGTTGGAGATGACATTCAATATAGCATAAGCCTCATCAGCCCAGTTTAATATGGGCTGCATTTTTGCAAAGCTCCACTGAGTGCTTCTAAAGTTACACAGGGTCAAGGAGAGAGGAAGGTCTCCAGGTTCATTTGATACAGCTGGATATGATGCCAAAGCAAGGAACCACGTTGAAATTTGTGTTTTTAAAACATATTTGGAGATAGTTTTTGACTCTTTATTTATTGCTAGTAAACACAGCAGAGAGTTGTCAGGACAGATCCAGTTTGTATAAGCTGCTAGAACAGTACATGCTCATGGCCTTGTTGTTGAAGCTTGTGGAAGAAGTGTATATTTGGAAAAAAAATTACCAGTTCAATTGTGTGCATCATAAAATTTATAAAAAACTACATTACATTCTAGCACAAAAACATAATATTTATTCCCACAAATATCACAATCTGTCACATTGATCTTTACACTTAATGCTAATTAAAAGATTATTGGGATTGTATTTTTCATTGTTAGAAATCTGTTTTTTCCAGAAACACAGTTTAGTCCCCCATTGCTCTTGTTCATTTGACCAAACTGGGAGGTATTACATTGAATTAGGACCCTATGCATAGTAGTGTTAGTAAGGGCCTTAGCAGTGATGTTATAGACCCTCATATCCGGTATAAACCGTAATATCTCACTCTTCATGTCCTCTGTTTATTCAAACTAAAGTGCAAGATAAAATGAATGTGTAACATGAAATATGCTGATAACATACCAATATACAAAGCAATAGTCAATCTGACAGGAGCGCTGACACACAATGTGAAAATGTGAATAATTAGGTCAAATTTAGTCAGAAATGTAAGGTTTTTCTTGTTGCTTTCTATCTAAGCTAAAATAGAGAACCTGTAGCAAGACAATAGTTTAGTGATATATTTTTTAAAGTACAAAATAAGGGTACAAAAGGGACACTTCCACAGTGTCCAGCAGCCCTGAACATTATGAACTTTGAATGAATCCTTTGGTGTTATAGGTCCCTGTCTTTATTGTGCATTCATATAGAATATAAAATATGGTACATAATTTACGCAGCCTATTGGCTTTGCAATAAGATGCAACCCAAAGAAAGCCTAATGTGAATGAGTGTGAAAGAGCAATTTAAGGGTAGATTTGCCTGTGCCAGTGCCAGGGGCTATACAAGATTTGCATGCTAATCATTCTAATAATAATGTAATGCCCAGAGCACTTTGAGCAAATTGCAAACCATTGGTCATAGAAGGAAGCTTATCTCACTGCGAACATGACACAAATATAGGTTAACATTTGAATGATTCCTGGTAATTCACGGACCTGTCAGTAGCCTAGCTCACCTCAATTAGAAATGCCCCACAACACTACCTCTCTGTAAAGACTCTTACAAACCCTGAAATTTGTTCCACAGTGCTGAAAACAACTATTAAAGAAAAACTTTGCATTGTTAGCTCGTTAATAAGCTACAACACGTCTAAATATTTAGGGTTTGTGTTACTAAGCAGCCAATTACGACCTTATTTTGGCTTTGGTGCTCAGCTTCTCTGCGTTTGTAGATCATATTTCATTGGTTAATGGGATTGCTGAGAAGACGCTCTCAGCCAATCAAATCTTGCCGCACACAGTGCGTCACAATGTTTACCCGGAAGTGAGTGCCGTTGTAGCCGCTGTCAAGATCTTGCACATGTAATTGCAATATCTGGGTGTTTTCAAAGTAAAATAATAGTCCTATGCTCATAACCAGGTCGTAAACAGCTCGCTTGCAATGTACAGCGGTCTCTTGCCTAAGGGTTTAACGGAAGACGACCTTAGTCCAGACGACGATGAGGAGGAAAAAGAGAGTGAAAAGTTGAGCTGCAAACGAGAAAATGCAGCCTCTTCTTCAGAGGAGGTGCAGCGCACTGTTAATGCCATTGATACAAGCGTTGAAGCAACATGCAGCCTGCCTGGTATATCTCAGGAAATGTGGCAAGTAAGTATGTCTGAAGAGCATGTTAAGCAACAAGCTAAGATCCAGTAGCCTACAGGCTACGTTTACTGTAAGCACTGGCTTTGTAGTATTATATAGTACTACAGAGCAAATAAGCACAATTCAGTTTTAAGTAGGGTTTACTTCTGTATGACAAGACCATCACCAAGCAGATATTCTGATGGATACTATTATAAACCATAAAAAAGCAGTTATAAATTGAAAATATTCATTTATTTGTTTAAGGGAGCTAACTAATAGTCTGTTTGTTTCAAGAAATTCAAAGATCTACAGCAGAAAAAAGAGAAAATGAAAACAGTAGAAGTCCCAAGAAGAAGAAAAAGAAGACAGAAAAAGAAAGGTGACAAAGGTGAAGATTAGTGTTGGCCTTAATAAATGTTAGATGTTACATAAATGCTATTTTTAATGAAAAACAAAGTGGGTCTCAAACTCAAACCCTAATCTATGGGTAATTGAGGTGTTGTTTAGTGTGTAATCAATTTGCCTATGTATTTATCAGAGCAGTTTACTGAGTTTCTTGTTCAACAGGAACTAACAGTGAGCAACCTGAAGACAACAGGTAGGTACCAGCATTTTATTTTTAATCCTACGGAATTGTTTATATAGTATTATAACACAAAAGGGTGTATGCAGTTCTGCAGTTCTGATCTTCAGCTCCAGTTGGCATATCTCTGAAAAATTTATAAATCAAAATAAAGACCCAATGGCTGAATGGCACTGATGTGTTACAAATCAGTGTACCACCCGCTCAAAATATAGCCTAGAAGTCCTTGTTCTACTGTACACACTGTGAACATTAACACACATTTCTCTTTTCGCAGAGAGCATAAGAAGGAGAAGCACTGGGATGAGCTTAAGCAGTATTTTGGTGTAAATGATCGATTTCATCCCCCCTCATGCTCCAAACCCCCTCTGAAGGTAACAATGTCTGCTGTCTTCGAACTTATCTGCCATGGTTTAATACTGTGTGTCGTAGCTGTTAGTACACCTTCACATCCTTTGTGTTTCCATGCCACACTATCCGCTCATTGTTTCGTGTGATACGGCGCACGGATTAGAAGAATCACTATGGCAACTCGACCTGACATTGAGAAGAATATTAAGGATTACGTTCAGCTACGTTTAGTGATAAGATTAGGAGGATTCTTGCATGGCTGAGATTAAAATGAGATGTAGGTTTTTGCTGTAAAAATCCCAGGAAAAACTCAAATGTTGCTTGACAGAATAAGAGCGGGTTAGGATATGTCTGAGCGCAGTTTTATTTAAAAAGAACAGCTGGAAACAACTGGGCTGTTGCTATGTCCACGGAGTTCCAACTACTACTAATTTCTTCTCTTGGGGTTGAATGACGTTTAATGTAAAAGCATGGAGATTGCCTGCAAAGCAAAATGCATGATGAACATTTTAGCTGACCCAGTCAATGGGAATTCTTTTCATTTCAACTTGAAATCCATTTAATGATTATTTTGGAGTATTTTGTGCTTAATTTATCTTGGAAAAGCATAAAATTGAGTTTTTTTCTGATTGTAGCCTCGTTTTGAATAGGCCAACTGAAAGGATAAAGAAATGATTAACAAGCTAAAAGAGAAAGAACTTGTCACGTCGACATAATGAGGACTGCCTTTATTCCTCAAATGCAGTTTCTTGTAATTAATATATTTCTTTTTAAGACTTGCACACAAGCAGTAAAGAAGTAAAAAAGCTGTCAAAGCTTCGTGATGTTATTATTTAATTTGCTGACAGCATTTATTCTGTGACCTTATAAAAATGTTTTCTTGGCACAAACCATGATGATCTGTCAGTTTTAACACAAAAGATGATAATTGAGACTTCAAACCAGACTGTATCAGTGTCAGCCTCGGTGTTCACACACAAAATTACTTTATAGAGCAATCAAATCCAAGCTACTATTTTGTTGCATATTTGGCATTTTTTTACTCAATGATACTGTACTTTTGCAATTGAGTTGATATTTTAAATAGTACATCAGAGCATTCATAATCACAGCGTTTCGTTAGTGATGAGATGTTGGCGCAGTGGAAATCTGTCGCCCGCTCACTCAGATAGGCTCATCACAGCAGAACTGCACTGCCATCAGTGACCGGGGGCTCCTCTGAACCCCCTCTCAGCCCGGGCCTGTAATGGAAGTGTGTAATTAAAGAATCACATTTATGTTTGGTAATCTCCTGTAGCATTTCTAAGATTTCCCCACTAATATCCAATCAAAAAGGTTTTCATTTGTGAAGGGAAATCTACATATTTGTAGTAATGGCAATCATATTAAAAATAAGGCCCTGGGGACTTTTGAAGTTACTCTTTGATTTTCTTCTCTCTCACTCTCTCTCTTACCCCTATTTAAAAAAAAAAAAAAAAATCTAAATTTTTTTTCTCCATCTTCTGCAGTCCGGCCTAGAAAAGAGCATAGAGAGGGCCATAGCTGAAGGGGACATTGCAAAGGCGGAGGAGATGAGCGACAGACTCGCCACTCGAGAGGTACGTGGGGCTGATAACAGATCTTTGGGGTGCTCCCGCTGTGACAAATCAGGGTAATGGATCCGTGGCCATTTCTGCTGCAAAGACATAGAGGAACAAAAACACACGCAGACTCCCGCCATTCAGTCCTGCAGCCCTTTTCCATTGAGTTAATGGAAAGCCCTCCCCTTAGTTTTGAAGTGCTGCAGTGTCTAAAGGACTTTTGGCTCTGCTTTTTAATGAAGGGTACATTGCTTTCAAGCCAACTGTTAAATCATTCTCCAGGTAAGAGTTTCATACCTTTGAAGTGTACATATCCCTAAATGCAGTGCCTGAAGTTTTGTAACTAACCGTCTTGGCAGGCATCAAGGATCAAGTGGTTTGAAACTAATTTAGCATAAAATGTAGCCCACACACACATATAATTGTGGTTTTAAAAGACACACGACTACAGTGTTAGTTCTTCACTCTACTGTTGAAGCATCAAAGTTAAACTTCTTTGTTTCATGATGGATGCTGCTTGAAGCTCTACATAAGCTTCTTTTATAATGACAAACATGTTGTATACAGTGATGCCTCCAACAACACTCAGCTTTTACTTGAGAGCCAAAAATAAGTTTGGATATTTGAAGTCAACAAAAACTAAAATTGATGAAAGGCTCCTATAGTGTAAATAAGAAACCTATAAAAAGACAATAACACTGGCCCTACTGCTATTAGCTTTTAATTTAAATACATGTGATTAATGTCCATATAGCCTTATATGTAAGATTGTTTGGCTCCATTAGGGTGTTTCAGTCCTCAGCTTTTCTTCCTTATATATCCTTCATTTGTTACTAAAGTGTATCACGAAGCTGCATATAAACTTTAAGGGGCTTTTGTGTTGAACTCTTCTCTTATCTTACCTTTACATTACATCCCTTTTAAAAAGAAAATATATATTATTATTATTATTATAACAATCGAGGAAAAAATCCCAGAGTGGCACATTTGGCGATGTGTTTGCTGTGAATGTTTTACACAATACCCTTTTTGTGCTGGATGTCTAAAACAACGTTCTGTGTTTGAAAATGAAGATAGCACTTGTTCTATTCATAGCTGTGGCATAAAAAGCACGGTCCTGGTATCCCCACTGTTTAATAGACATCAGTTTTCAGCATCAGGGCTTTTATATTCTTCATCTTAACTCCCAAGCAGACTGGTCAAATATGAGGAATTAAATGGAAGCTCTTGTGAGTGGCACCTGCGCTGTGCTTTCAGAAAGCCTCTTACAGCACGGGTGGATTGGTTTTTAGCCTGAGCCCAGGTTCTTGCCTCCCTGGCACCTGCCTCGCTCAGTGCCAGCTCCGTGATGGGACGTGACAGCAGTCTGGCAGCCACAAGCCATTGTTTAGCAGTGATAACTTCATTTTCTCAAGAGCATTGAGTCGGCCCTTTTTAAGAACTAGAGACATGAAGTTGTAAACAGTGTATGTAGTTTAATGTGGGCTTGAGTGAGTGAATGAATGAATAAATGAATGAATGAATGAAGAACATATTGACAGAGCTGCATCATACTAGGAACTTGTTGATGAATGGAATAACACTATAGAAGTTATAATGGAAGTGAAAAAGATTCCCACATGCATATTTAGATAAATTATTTAATCATATTCATCTGCTTCGTAGGGATCGTGGGTGACTGGAGCCTATCCCAGAAACTTTGGGCTTTAGTGTACGTTGTCCAGGTAGACTCTGGACAATGGCCAGTTGGTCGCAGGGCTGACACTTCGGGACAGACATTGGCACAATTCACTCTCACATGTATTCATTAGGAATACTTTAGTTTTGCCAACTCTCCTTGACATGCATGTCTTTAGTTGGTGGGAGGAAACTCACAGTAACACAGGGAGAAAATGCAGACTCCTAAATTTCCTACAGTGAATGGTGTTCTGTCAATTTTTGTCTCTATGTGTTAGCCCTGAGCAGCTGGGATATGCCAGCACAACCTTTAAGGATAAGAAAGGAAGGGTCAATAAATGAATAAATGTATGTTCTCTTCATTTGAATATACAAACATGCAGAGTGTGAATTCGTGGTAGAAAATACCAACACTTGATAAGCGTAATGTTTACTGCCTATTTTTTTAACAATGCCATTACATTTTGAATACATTGTGCATCCTTACTTAATTATGTTGTGCTGATTATGTAATAACGTTAAAATCTGAAAATCAACGTTGAAAGATTTAATATTAACACAATGTGAAAAGTTGACGGATTGTGAATCAGTTCAAAAGGATTATATGTTTCATAAAGCTTCAACATGTTTGTTTACAGCCCTCGTGCTCACTTTTTGACAGCAGCCCTGTGACAAACATTTAGAGGATCGATAATCCCCACTGTGGCCAAAATCAATTTCAGGGTTATAATTGAGTGCCTCATTTGGTACGGAGTGGCTTAGATGTTTAATTTGTTTACGGTCATAACACCAAGACATAATTGTGGCAGGCTTTTTCCATTGGAAGAATAGAAACAGGTTTTTGTCGTAAAAATGCAAAAACGTCCCGACAGCTGTGAAGAACTAAAGAGGCCTGTTCGTCCCTTGAGGCATTGTTTTGTAAAGAAAACGCTGCTAAACGTTGGACGACAATGTTGCTGTGTATTTTCAACCCAATCTAAACCACTTTATCTCCACAAAGCAAAGGGAAACTGAGGGAAGATAGAAAGCTTGCTGTCACAATCCATCCTTTTATGACGTCCAAAATGTTTGTTTGAGCTCCCTCACATCAATTAATGATTTCCACTGCTCTACTTTCTTCTTCTAAATCTCTCCTGCACATTAAAACAATTTGGTAAAAACCCTTTTTGAAGGCTCTTTAGAAATTCTCTGATACAAGCACTTTCATCCGTCAAACTTCTGAGACTTGCTGCACGGATAAAGCAGGTTGAGTTTTGTCTTCTCATTCCTGTTTTTTGAAGATGTCTCAAAGCTTTGTTTAAGATTATTTTAAAGTGAGTATTACAGTTGTGCAATGAGACGTCGTCATCTTTTAGGTAAAACATATATTGTTTATGGAAAGTTTTCTTAATATTCACTAGTCCATTATGAAATATTTACTAGGGTTCGTAGATTATTTGGGTGTGTGACTTTTCATAGACACAAAGCAAAATGCCTCTAAAGTCCTAAATTAGGAAAACTGAGTCACCAGCTTTTGATTGCTTTACATTATTTTACACAAAGCTGGTTGCACATGGGATAATTAAATTTGTAATTAGCCTAATGTGGAGTGAGCGACACATACAGTTGAGATGACTTGCTGTATGTCAGGAGATGTGATAGTATTTAGCAGCTTGTATTCAAAGCAATGGCATTCTCAGTCCTTTTTTATAGGATCAACATTTCAATTTGACAAATGAATCACAACCAGGGTGATGTTATTGTGCTGAATTGGGAATTTTGTGGTGGCTCTCAGGTCTATGTCATACATTTCTTTCAACAAAAAGAGCTAATACTGCATTGGAAAACATGGTAGTATTTTACAAGAAAAGACTGTGTTAGTGCTAACAGTGGCCCCTATAGCAGTTATCACAACAATTAGAACGCATTACCACTTCAAAACACAAACTCTGTTGAGTCTGTCACAACCAGGGGTCTCCAGTCCAGCCCAGGATCTCCAGAAGACAACATGAGAGTGAAAAGGTTAGATTGCTTTTAGAGTCTTCATAAATAAAGGTGAAAAGACAGTGGAAACTACAGAAGAGTGTGAGAATAACATAGGGATGTAACAATTCACTCAACTCACGATTCTATTCACGATTCTGATATCACGATTTGATTTTTTCACAATTGTATTTCACAAATCAGGGCTCAAGACTTACTTTTTTCATCACCGTCCCAAACGCAAGTTCCAACACTCCTTAAGTAAATGTCAAATGTTCCCATATTTATTTAAAATATAAACTAATTTTCATATAAATTTAGACTTACTTTGTCCATTTTAAACGTAAATAAGATCAAATTCAATATCTCGTCTGCACTTGTCGTTGCCATGCTAGTAACTGTTTGCACCACTTGTTGAAAGCGAGTTTGCAGTAAACATAAGCAGTGTTGTGTTGTTCAAAATACAAAGCGTGATTGAAATAACATCTCAACCAACTTGAACCTACACATATGTTCATCAATTTTCAACCGGCTTGCGGTTAATTGTTGCATCCATTATTTGTATTTTCTTAATATTCGGCTTTTTTGAAACTGAAAACTGTATTGGAGTGTTGCATAGTTTATAGATACAAACTTTTTTAGTGAGATGGAGATTTCTGGTCTTTATTAAACTTCCTAAAATCATCAAACTTGCTACTTTTTCTTATCCGGTGTGTTTGTAGAAAGCCATTTGTTTTCTGCTCCTGACAAAAAAAAAAGATTTTTTGGGGCCTAAATAGTCATAATGCACACATTTTTGCATAAAGCTCCTTCTCTGAAGTTGCTTTTGAGTTACTTTGTGTACTGCCAAATTTTATTTGATAAAAGTGTATCAAAGAGACCTGACATAACATTCTGATGGTATACTTCCAATTAACCTTTTACATACTGTTATTGTAATCTTAGTTTCTCACTCTTTTTTTTCCATCATATTTTTATCATTAAAACCTATAAATTTTCTGTTGTGAGTATGAATTATGAGAAGCCAGTTATTGTGTTTAGAGCATTTAAAAATGTGGCGAGTTATAATATACCTCATTATGTCTAGGCTCAGATTTCAATGAGAGCTGCCACTGAAAGAAAAAGCCTCACTGTCCTTGAAATCTACCCTTTGGAAAGCCTTCCTTAAACGCTGTGGAACAAAGGTGGTGCTGCGTTTTGTTGGAGGAGACTGTGGTGGTTTAAATCTAACAAAAACCCGCACTAAAGCCATTTTTTTTTTAATTTTAGGTTATTTAAAGGTGCATTGTGTAAAACTTTGTAAAATAACACACTTTTATCAAATCCATATTCAAGTGCAACAGGTGGACTACTACAGGTTCCTGGGCTTTAATATATCAGCAGACTTAAAATGAACAAACAACACCTGTGCCATTTTAAAGAAAGCCCATCAAATACTTTATTTTCTGAAACAACTAAAAAGTGTGGGGTTTCTGGCCAAGGGTTGTTGTATTTTTATCAAGCTTCTGTGGAAAGTATTTTAACCTTCATAATAAATGTGTGGTTTGGGAGTCAGTCTGCAGAAGACAAAGGACAGCTAAATGGAGTGGTAAAAACAGCGTCCAGGGTGATTGGACAGAAGGTGTTATCTCTGTCTGAAATCTATGAGGCCCGATTGGAAAAAAGAGACCATAAGATTTTAGACGACCCGTCTCACCCGACACACTGCCTTTTTAATTCTCTGCCTTCTCACAAAAGACTGAGAAGCATAAAGACCAAAACAACCAAATTCCAAACCAGTACATATCCCAGCACTGTCCGACACCTTAACACCCTACACCTTAAACCACTCGTGTTTTACTGTAAATACAGTTGTGTTCATAAGTTTACATACCCTGGCAGAATTTGTGATTTTGTTTTTGGCCATTTTTCCGAGAATGTGAGTGATAACACAAAAGTATTTTTTTTCAATCGTATTTAGTAAATTGTGTTAATGGTTTTTAAATCATAATAAAAACAGAAACTACCCAAATGACCCTGATCAGAAGTTTAATATCAGGGTAATTATGGCCTGATAACATGCACAAAAGTTGACACAAACAAGTTTGAATTTCTACTAAAGGTAACCATCCTCACCTGTGATCTGTTTGCTTGTAATCAGTGTGTGTGTATAAAAGGTCAGTGAAAAAAAAAAAAGGTTAACGTAAAAGCATTTGGACTCAGTTTTCAAGATGAAGACGTTTCATCTGTAATTCTAATCCTCCTGATGTGAGAGTCATTAATCAGGAGTCACATTTCCCTTTCATAGCCAACAACTATGGGACCAGAACAGCCTGGTCCATCAGGTTTCAAACTCCTCCCTCTAGAGATATAAGCTCAGCTCTCTTACCAGTTGATCTCAGAATTGATGAAGTCTCTTGGAATTAGAAACGAAACATCTTCACCTTGAAAACTGGGTCCAGATGCTTTTATTTTAACCTTTTTTTTTTTCAAGATGACATGGATGAATGAGAATCTTCACAGACAAAATGTCAGTGAGTTTCTGGGCTCCTGACAGACACTTGCATCTCTCATCCAGTGCTGCACTGATGTTTCTGTATTCTGAGTCATAGGAAAAGCAAAAGAATTGCCAAAGGATCTGCGAGAAAAGGTAAGTAGACTGAATAAAACAGGTAAGAGATGTAAAAAGATTTCCAAGGAATTGAGAATGCCAATCAGCAGTGTTTAAACTCTAATTAAGAAGTTGAAAACAAAAAGGTCTGGTAGACCAACAAAAATTTCACCCACAACTGCCAGGAAAGTTGTTTGGGATGGAAAGAAAACCCCACAAACAACTTCAGCAGAAATACAAGACTCTCTGAAAAAAGGGGTGTAGTTGTTTCAAGATGCACAAAAAATGGGTTTCCTGGTCGAGTTGCCAGAAGAAACCATTACTACGCAAATGCCGCAAAGCATCCTGCTTACAATATGCCAAACAAAGAGGAAACATGGAGGAGGATTGCTAATGTTTTGGGGATGTGTGAGCTACAAAGGCACAGGAAAAGATGATATGATGTTATCAGAAAATACTGGAGGAACATTTGCACTCATCAGCCCGGAAGCTGCACATGGGACGTACTTGGACGTTCCAACGTGACAACGATCCAAAGCACAAGGCCAAGTTGACCTGTCATTGGCCACAGCAGCATAAAGTGAAGGTTTTGGGCTGGCTTCAGTCTCCTGACCTCAGTATCACTGAGCCACTCTGAGGGGATCTCAAACCTGCAGTTCATGCAAGACATTCCAAGAATTTACAGGAACTGGAGGCTTTTTGCCAAGAAGAATGCACAGCTTTACCATCTGAGAAAATAAAGAGCCTCATCCACAACCACCACAAAAGACTTCAAGCTGTGATTGATGTTAAAGGTACATGATATTAAGAACTGGGGTATGTAAACTTTTGATCAGGGTCATTTGAGTAGTTTCTGTTGTCATTAGGATTAAAAAGATAAACTCAATTGTTTGACAAATAATGGCGTCAACCAACCATTAACTATTAGCGAAAGAAAAGTTTTTGTGTTATCATTCATATTCTCAGAAAAATGGCCCATTGATTGTGTTTATTAATTGATATTAATGCATTTTTTTATTATTATTATTTTTAATGTATTATATTATGCTAGGGTATATGTGTGTGTTTTTCTGATTGTATGGTCCACATCAAGCAAATCCCTAATGACTCAGTTGTCTGTCAATAAAGTATTGAATGGAATTGAAATCAATGTTTTTCATTTTGTATAATCACATCATTAGGCATTTAGTCATAAGAGTCATTCTTCTTCCTACAACTTTCCAGCAAGGACAAACTTGTTTTTTCAAAATACACAGTTATTTTGAAGAAATTATACACTATTGAAAACAAAATTGTTTCACATAATGTACATTTTAACTGCGTCTTTCATAGACAGCAAAAAGATGTCCCTCCAAGGCTACTGTAGATGCTTAGAGGATGTAGAAAGGGGGGCTGTGAGGTGTTTAATTACACCACATTGTCTCTCCCTGGTACCTTTTCCCAGCTATAGCTTGTGTTTGTAAAAAAAAAAAAAAAAATTAATTAATAAGCCGCTTTTGAGAAAAGTGTTTTTTATCAGATTTTAACTTTCCCCGCCCCACTCTAGGATACTCAGCGTTTCTACCCTAAAAACCCCGCGGGGCATGGAGCACTGCAGAGTTTACGGAAACTCTCGCCTTTGTTCATTCCTCCTTCAGCGTAAGCAATTTATCACTGAATGAACTTTTATTGTATCTTGGATGACTCACATTAAATTTTCGCCCATTAATTTTGAAATGGATTTTGAAATGGGTACTAAGCTTTTATCAAATGCCTGGGAATCTCATTTGGATTATTGTATTTCATTAATTACTTGATAGACAAAGCATACTTTTCAATGTAGATTTGTGTGCTGTTTAATTAATTAGCATGTTTTCTCTTTTAATTAAAGCCATTTTTTATTAAAGCCCACAGCAAAACACATATATAATTTGTTTGTAATTAGGCCTTAATTGGTGGTAGTGAAAGCTTAGCACCCTTGGTTTTCTTTTTTCATGATTGCCATTTTATTGCCAGTCACTCATTAATTAAACAGTTTTTTCTAATTAGCTTATAAAACTGTTGATGGCATATTATTGTAAGTGTGAGTTCAAAGCTCGCTAATAAGCTACTCAGAAGAGCCCAGATAATGGCATGTGCACAAAGCAGGCAAACTTTGGAGAATTATATTTTTTTGTCTTCTCCCTAAAGATGACATGCCATGTATCTAGCATCTGATTAAAAAATGGAGAGACATAGCTTCACTGTGGCTTCCCTGGAGTGGCTTTCCTTTCTGCTCAATGTGTAATTCTGTTTGTCAAAGTGGAGGAAAGATTACAAAAAAGCTCTTGTGGGGCTGCCACGTGGACGACTGATAAAGTGCTGAGGAGAAAGTTGGGTAAAGACAGCTGCATACAAAGAGATGACATTTTGATTGTCCAACGTCTTTTGTTCAGATTCCTTGTGTGTTCTGGACAAAACTGGAAATTTAGGGATTAGTTGTCCAGTCTGGGGAATTAATTAAAATATCTTATTATCCAGATTTCCTGAAAATAATGTGTTATGTTTTCTATGCAATTATATTTTAGTCCCTTCACATTTTTCAAGATTGTCTGAACACTCAATGTGCACAATTTGTCTAAAACTGTGCAACATCATGTAAAATCAAAGACTGCTGCTGTTATTTTCAGTAGATTTTCAGAGTGTCCTGCTAATATAGATTGCTAAATCTGTATTTTGGAGCTCTGTATAAGACCATGAGTGTGCATTGGTGGAATTGTCGACACTCTTAGGTGCTGGTCCAGTATCCATTTACTCTACAAATTTTGTCTGGTTTAATGAGCTAGTAATACTATTATTATTATATTATTATCTAATTTGTCCAGGCTTTCTTGGAGTTTGGTAAAAATATCAGTTGAGTTATAGAAGTCCATTTATCACTATTAATAAATATGCTTTATTGTTCTTGTTATTATTGCTACATTTGTTAATAGCATTGCATTAGTTGAATATGTAGCTTGTAGAACCACAGAGATAATTGTTGTTGTTTTGTCCCTTGTATTGTCTTTGGAAAACTTTTAAATTCTCCTTTTTATATTGTCTTGAGTCTGTTACTTCTAGAACGGACTAAAGCTTAAAAAAACTTCCCTGATGCCCTTCTCTTTTCAGAGCGTCCTGGGTGGTAGTGATTGAGCCCTCAACCTTTAACCTTCCTAATGTTGGTGCATCAGTGAGGCTTTGGTACCACATCTTCCTTTTCTCTTGCTCTTCAGTCCTCAGAAATTATGCTGAAATAAGGTTTGAGCTGCTTAATCTGATATTCATTCCTTTCTTATAGAGCCCTGCTTTCCAAAGTTGACTAAGGCCACATTATTTAGGCATTAAGGTACTGTGATAAGGGAATTAGGCTGGTCATTAATCGTTTACACGTCAAATGCAGCAGAGCAGCTCGGGGAGGTGATTTAGCGAGGCAAAGCCATATAGCCCTTGTTAATCCACCTCTCACACGTTTTAATTGGAAGAGGCTTCCTGGATAGGAAATTTATGAATGGGTTTAAGGCCATTTCTTCCTTAAAGCCATCATTTATTTTATATTGTTAATAGGAGCTTTAACACTTTATCCACATGGAGACATATTTTTCTCGTCCTTTAGTCGACCATTGTCCTTTTGCACTTACTCTTTAATTGCCACTGTTCTTGTGGAAAGCTATCTGATTTGTAAAGCTAAAGCAAATCAAAAAGCAATGTAAAGTACTAATAAAACCAACTGGGGTTCTCTTGTTTAGGGCTTACTCGGTCTTTCTTTCTTTATTTAATTTTTTGAGTCCCATGTTTGGGGCTCCACTTGAATCTCCATGACGACCCAGACTTAAATGAACACAAACCGGTGCTATTGACTTAACCCTCGCCGTGGCCTTAAGCTGCCGCCGCCACCGCTGCAGCAGTGCCAGCATTGTGCACTGTGAATATTTCGTCTTCAAATCTTCCAAAGGTCATAGTATTAATCCTGTGAATAAACCGTGTGTTAACAGCGTTGTCCATGGGCCACACAAGAGCAAGGAGCGGTGGATGTAAAACACTGAGATGGACTGCTAAAAGTACATTAATATGTGCTCTAATGTCTTTAAGGAGTCCCATAAAAAACAAAGAAGCCAAGAGGTTTCCCTTTTTACTGCTTTTATCCTGGCTGTGTGCTCTCATTCTCACTGCTTATTCTTATTTTCCGCAGTCTCTGATGTGAAAGGATTTGGCATGCAAGGGGAGGGGAAAAAAATCCTGAAAAGTGGATCAAAAAAGTAAATGAAAAATAATGTCATATTACTGAAAATATGAGAGGCTAATTTGTGGCGACTTTTTGCTAATTTTGTTCTCGGCGCAGAAAGAAGAGCCGTCACCTGCTCGGCGCCACAGCGCTGACAGTGCCAGTGATCCATGAAATAAGCTGCCGCTGGCTTTGTTCAGATAAGAATGAACAAATCTGCACAATGTACTGCTCTCCGAATCTCATTTTCATACTTGCATGCAGGCTAAAAGAAATAAGCTGTTTGCAGGCTTGATTAATCAGACTTTTGAGGGGCTTTTTTGTCTCTCTGATCTGTTCTGTCTCCTAGGTAACTCGCTTGACATTAATGTTGAGCCCCAGTTAAGACAATAGGCAACTGTAAAGGCACAACTGATAAAAAAAAAAAATAAATAAATAAAATCTTTAATACAGTGAAGGTTATGTATTAAATTTAAATGAGGGCAAATAACTTGAGTTTTCTGGATGGTGTTTGTGGTGCTTTTTAAGACCTTTGCGTTTCAATCTTCCCCCACATGAGAACAGGTTAATGTGGGTAATCCCTGTTTAGAAAAAAAGGGGAAGAATCTAAATGAGTAAACCTCTAAATGGAGCCTTTTAGCATCATGCAGTGTCATTTGAAATGTAATGAGATGTTTAAACCCAGATGAGGCTTTTCAGAGATTTGTCAACAATTTAATAAACATCTGATGCACAGCATTGACCATAATAGGCACTATTAAAAACACATTGCTCCAGGATTCAACAGTATTTAAAATTCCCCCAATATATGAATCTATAATACATTGCTATTTAATGAAATTATCCAGTCTATGCTGTAAATGAATAAAGTAACAATTAATTAATAAATTATTTTAATATCTCTTTTAAACAACCTCAGATTGAATTCTCTTATACTATGACAATGTATCTTAACCTTGACTTGCCCAGGACTAATTCAGCATAAAACTATAGAACCAAGAGCTAAATACTGGCCTAAACCAAGGAAATAAACTGTGGTGATTCTTGGTTACACCAGATCTAAACATGATCTAAAGAACTAAAGAATGAACTCCAGGACTGAACCAAACATTAATGTCCATTATCCATCCAAACTGAGGACACACTGAGTGTAAACGAGGACTAACGCAGGCGTAATTCAAGACTTAACCGAGTAGTAAACTCTCTAACTCTAAAGCTTTAGCCCAGGACCAAACCCTTGGACATGAACAGGTCTTAACCAGAGCTACAATGACGAATCATCTCATGACTAAACATAACCCAAACCCATTAATTATATCAAAGTAAACCAGGACTAAACCTTAGCTAAAAGAAAAACAAAAACTGGTCTATAATCTGCCTAATTCACTTCTAAACCAAGAATAAAACCAGATCTAAATGTGACCTAAACCCAGTAGTAATTCAGGTCTAAACCAGGACTGAACCAAGACTAAATCATATTTCAGTTCCTCATCTCTTTGTCCCTCAGAGCCACCAGTCAGAGCCTGAGCCTGTCAGAACCACCCAAAGTAAAAACCCTGTGTGTTTCAGCGCCTCATAAATCTGCCACAAGTGAGAGCAATCAGCCGTCTGACTCTTTAGCCGCACAAAACATGATTTGTGGAATTTAAAAGCTATAAAACGCAGAAGAAGAAGAAGAAGTGGAGAGCTGTCACAGTATGCACGCTGCAGGTTATGCAGACTCCAGCTTTCACAAATCTGCCAGTGACTGTATAGATGAATGCCTTTAGGGCCCGGCCGCAGCCCGGCACTAGCAGCCAGCCGAAGCCCTTATCTTAAATCCAAGCAAAGTACCATTAATCTTTTTGAAAGACCTTTATAGCTTTTAATGTATCCCAAATTAGAACATTTTACACCCTTGGTTCCTGAAATATGGTGATAAAAAGCCTTTAGAGTTTAATTTTTCCTGCCTGCTCGCTCTGACCTGCTTAATCCCAGCATGCATTAGGAGATATTTTAGTTTCAGCCTTTCTAATAAAGTTTATCCCACTTAATTATAATTGAAACATTTTTTTCAAGCAGGTCTTTTTTTTTTTTTCAAGTGGCACAGCGGTGGCACATTTCTTCATTACCTTAAGACCCCCTTCCCCCCTTCTCCTGATTGTGCCGTGTGAATATTACAGAGAATTACCCAATGGTTCGATGAAATTGTTCCAAGTTGTTTATCGAAGTTTGCCTTTGCTTCAATAATAAACCTATCTCAGGAGTGACGAAGGAGGCAGGATTTTTCTCTTTGTTTCCCGTGCGTCTGTGTGACTGGGGTTATTGGGATTATTCTGCTTCACAATACACACATGTCGTCAGTGGGATTTGAATGTTTGCTTCTTGTAGTCACGGTCATTCTCTTCACTTTTGATTCGAGGGACTGCCTGCAGTACTCACCAAACAGGGGGGACTGCTTTACCCTGGCGACCACAGAAAAATGTCACTGCTATTAAAAAAAAATTAAATAAAAAAAAGCCCGACATTGTTTCTAATGGTTTATTCTGCTCCTTATTTCATTTGCACAATAAACAACAGGAAAAAACATTGTGAGGTGACACTAAAAGCAGCTTATGAATGTTAAAAATAAAAAAACACTTCAAACAAAATGCAAATAGAATATAATAGAATAGTTTTAATAAAACAACAATGCTGTGATTTATAGAGCTGTGGAACAACACACACAGTCTTCATCAACACTTTTCTGCAGATATGGATGTTTATACTGTAACTACTACTATTTAAATCAAGCCAGAATGAAGCATCCAAATAAACTAATGCCATATTGTTTAGGGCAGTTTTTAACCTACTATAAGTATTAAGGATTATTGGAAACACTGTATTGTGCATAACATAAACTCATTCTCCACTTGGAGCCATTTAAAGACAGGGAAAAGAATATACCTTGGTTAAAAAAAACATACGAGAGAACTGCTGCGTACTGTCTGGGTTTCAGGCTGAGGAAACGCTACATATAAGAAGACTACTACCAAATTTAATCTTTTAGAATGAGATAAAGATTGTTTCCCAAAATGCAACATCCAAGTAACATGGCTCTATAGTTAAGTATAATTTTTAGATGCATATATTTATTCATAATATTTCAGAGGCTGCATAGAGGCCACATTTTACTATTTCATTCTCGATTTAGGACATTTAGGTTATGAATAATAGGTTTGTTAAAAATATTTGGCGTCTGAGTGCAACACAAAGAACTACCACAAAATGTGTCTAACACACCCCTCAAAATGCCTCCTTTCACCCTAATGTCAAGACACTCTAATGTGATCTCCGAAGTGATCTCCTTTTTAGGTCCGACTGTAGCTCATGACTCCAGAGTCAGTGTATTACAACACTCGTGTTTAAACCCATAATGGCATATGTTGATATTCTCTTTGCAGCTCCTTAATGGACTGCCTTGTGCCTTGTGCGAGACAATAGAGACATTAATCATGAATTTGGTCACAATAGTGTTTGTAGTTTGTGACAGAAGGCCCCCAAGTAATATGTTTAACATTGTCACATGGCTTTCAGAAAGTTGTATGAACTAAAACTGTGAACACATTTATCAATGAATTAGTTAAATCTAGGAAAGGCAATAGTTAACATCTGAGAAATAGCATTAATAATCCAGTCAAGATGTTATGCTGTGCAATATGATGAAACAGATGGAAGTACACATCATCATCAGTATTTACTTTGACATGTGTACAACATTATTAATGCTGGATAAAATTGTGGCATGATTTCTTGAACAGCTCAATAAAGCAGCAGCGACAGTGACATGAAGCCGTCCTGACACATCCGTCACAGAACTGTCTTTTCTAATGGTCTCTCCTCTTTCTGCCTCCAAATAGCTGGCCGTGAAAATCGCTGAAGCCGCTGATTGCCGTGACTTTGTGAAAAGCAAACAGGAAGAGGAAGCTTTGAAGGCTGAACAGAAGAGGAAGAAGGAAATAACCTGGGGGTACGACATCTCTCTGTCCTTGTACCACTTTGGATTCAAGTGCATTTAAGATTAAGTTTAAGCCTGAATTAGCCAGACTTCGGAAGTGGACTTCGGAATTTCCCAATGATGACATTTCTTTTTTGGTGTTTTTCAGGTTTGAGGCCAAAAAACGATGGGAAACCAAAAGCAACATGGGCTTTATGTGACGAATGTGGATGGGAAAGTACAAAGACTGCTGTTGTTTAGACTTTATTCAATAATAGTTTTGCTTTTTAAGACCACAGACTTTCTTTGTATATTTTAAAGACTGCTATTGGGTAAATCCTCATGCAGGCAGCAACGAGGAAGCCATCCACACATGAAGAGAGAAAAATTCTAATTAATTCCTAAGGCGCCCATTGGTGTCTGCATTGTATTCTTTTTCATTACATTTCAGTGATTTGAGCGTTTTTTTCCCCTTCAAATTAAATCTGGTGTACATTACTGGATGATGCATTTATTTATTGGTGTAAAGTGGGTTAATCACGAAGGCGCCGCTTTCTTCTCCCGCCGAAGAGAAAGAAAAGATTAGGGCCCTAATGCAATGTACAGGATAATGTGCGATAGGATTTGTGAAAAGAAAATGAAATTTGGCCGCTGTAAACTGTTGTGAGCGGCCGTAAACTGTTGGTGGAGGGAGGGGGGAGGGGGACACATGAAACAGAGGATTTGCTGCTGGCCCTCCCTCACGTTGGGAGACAGGCTATTGTTTCGGAACCCAAACAAGAAGCATGGGCTGTTTTCTCGAAGCCTACACTCATCGTTCATTGTGCTAAGAGCTTCTCTAAACTCGTCTAAACCAGTGTTTTCTTCCCTACTTTGATCTTTTTTGATCTACAGCATTTCTTTTTCATTTCCACTTTGGAATGCTCATTTAGATTCAGTGTTAATTGCAAAGACGGTGCAAAAAAAAAAAAAAAAGCACACAGTAATAATTGCTTTTATTCATAAACCTTTCTTATTTTTCCCCAACTATAAAAATGATTGCTTTGCTTCAAGGTAATAGGAATTAAAATTAATCCACCTAAGTTGTTTGCATTGCACATATTTGGACACTGCTGTGTAGGTCGAATCAGTATAGGGATAAAAATTAACCGAACATCAGCAAGAAAAGTTGGAGGCAGTTTTTATTTACAGCTGAGCTGTGGCCAGATATGGAAACACATGGTGAGTTTTGAAAAACTGCTGCTTTTTGTATCATTTCACATTCAACTTAAACACGAGCTGTTACTTGCTGAGAATTGGTGCTAATTAAACTATTAATTATCTCCATAATGAGACAAGACTTGAAACTGCGTTAAGCACATCAAAGAACGACATGGGATTTCTTCACTTTGATGACTGCTATGAAAATATATCTTAACTGAGGAGCGGGGAAACAGCACAGATGTTTCATTAATGGGACAAAAGGCGGCTGAAATTTAGGGCCTTCTGAAGTTATGAAGGACTCTTTAAGAACAGTTGTGACTTCTTATGTTTTTTGAAGGTAATACAGTGCGCTGTCCTCACAGTTCAATATCCTGCTCTAGACTTTGTGGGGGAAGCTCCTGCTCAAGTCAATCTGGTTTTAAGCCAGATGCAATGTCATCTGTTTTTAAAATGTTTTTATCAGTTTTTAAATAAATAGGTGGGAGTTGCCAGATAACTACTAATCAAAATTATGAAACTGCATAACTCCACAAACATATGAGCCTGGAGAGTTTTGAATCAGGAAGAATTTTAATTTAACTGTACAGTGTTTAATGAGGTTTAGCCCCATGTTATTTTCCCTCTTTAAATGTTAGGACATACTAAAACTTCAATGTATCAAACCATTACACTCACATACTTTCTGCTTTATAAAGCACATTGTGCCACTTTCTAAGCTCTTGTTTGTCAGTGAGTATGACCAGCGCTGCTCTGTATCAATAGCATCTCACTTTATTAATCTCTTTGAACACAGGATAATGCCTTGAGCAGAGACAATTCTGCTTTTAAGCTGGAAAATCCACTTCCCCCTCTTGTCATGTTGAGGAGCTGTTTTCAATAGTCTGTGACTCCAGGCCAGTCTTAGCCCCTGACCTAGGCTGATGTGTTGTGAAACGCTGAAACAAACTCCTTGGGCACATGTCAAGGCTTTTCAAGGAAAAGTGTTTGTTGTTTGGCACAGGGTAAAATAACACAACAACAACAATCCTATTAAAGGGATCGAGAGCTGCTGTTGTGTGAAAAGGAACATATGTTGCTGGTAAAAAAAGACGTCAGTTATATCATTTGATGCAATCAGTGCCAGAGGAGGATTAACTTAAGGAGGAATCTGTGAGATAGAGCTGATAAAGATGATAAAAGACGTTCAAAACACCTCATAGCCATGCAAGTGTGGGTCAGAGGAGGAGATGTGGCTTTATATTATGGCCAATTTATGATGAAAATGAAGCTTTAAGGAAAATCATCATTGCATATTAAAGAAGATATGCAGGCCTGCTTTTTTAAACCACATGAATATTCATAAGCCCTTGACCATACGTTATATTAAAGAGCCTTTCTGCACAAGGCAGGTTTACATCTCAGATTGGTCCATATTTAAAGAGAGCCCAGTGGAAGCAGACATTACCAGAGCAGACAAACTGAGCACTGCTTGAGGAGAAGCTCATTCAAGTCTCTCTTGGGAGGACTCAGACAGCACAGTGTGTCCCCACAGAATTACCATAGGTGCTCACAGGCTGTAGAAAGGAGTGGTGTAAGGTGTGGAAGAGTAATCTGCACTTTAACAATTCCATAGAAAAGAATTCTGCTCTTTGGCCTTCAGGTTTTAAGTACAGTGTGTCATCGATCACCTCAACCTGCCAGCTGCCTATTGGTGAAAAAAAAAAAACTCATTCATTTCTACCGCTTTGTCCTGTTAGGGGTCACGGGTGACTGGAGCCTATCCCAGCAGCTTTGGGCCTGAGGCAGTGGAGAGTGGCCAGTTAGTCGCAGGGCTGACATATAGAGACTCTATATGAAAAAAAACAATGTGAAGTCATTCTTTCCAATGGGCTGGAAACATTGCTCTACCTACAGTTCAGTCAAAGACCTGCATCTATTATAAACCTTTGAGTAATGACAGTTAATGCTCTGCTATTCAAAGTACTACACCTCTATTGACAGCAATCACTCAATTTAACCACAAACTGTTAAAAATTTTACCAAAAATGAGTGGTTAGTTTTCCCTTGCAAATGTTTCAACAAAATCCCAGCACTTTGGTCAACCTTTGTTTTAAATGTGCTTTAGAAATAAAGTTTAATCAGTATCAGATGGTTTAAGATCCCAAATCACCATCTTTTTGTTTCCGTGTCAAGTCTTGTGTGCACATCATGTTTCTGGCCCTGTACACGACAGTGCAAGTATCTGAACTCTGGATGGCACATTTTCAAACATGCAATGAATGAATACTGACTAAGGCCTGATTAAAGTTGCAATGTGCCAGGCCCTGTGAAAAATATTTTCTCACCATAGTCACATCTAAATGTAATGCGTCACTTTCACATCAGAAACAGAGAATGCTAATTATGAGCTAATTTCTACTCAACCTATTTTTATTGCATTGCTAAAGTGACACGACGTGAGCGGCTGTCAGTGCTGATTGTTGACATATTCCTTGGCTGATTTAATGACCTGTTTAATGCTGGCACGTCTGCAGCCCTCTCAGATGTTTTGCAGTTTTAATTAGAGTGTAATCACCGCTCTTGAAAAAGGCCACAGGGTTGTTTAATGGGTCATGTTTGTCAAGATGCACAGAATTATTACACAAAAGACATGCCATTTCTTCAGCGCTACAGTCTCACAGTGATTATGGGTGTCACAATTGATAATTAGTGGAAGAATTGATGCATCTGAAAGCTAAAATGAACCTCTGCGCTGTGAGGAAATTAGTTTGACAGTGTTTGGATGAGCAATGTTTACTCTGCAGTGTGGCGGGCTGCTGTTAACTGGAGACACATGCACACAGCCTGGACAGTCCTGGACAGAGGCCAGGGCCAAATAGATCAGCAACTACAGTTGCACTCATAAGTTTACATACCCTGGCAGAATTTGTGATTGTTTGGTTTTTTTTTTTAGAAAATATAAATGATAACGCAAAAACGTTTTGTTCACTTATAGTTAGTGGTTGGGTGAAGACATTTATTGTCAAACAATTGTGTTTACTCTTTTTAAATCATAATGACAACAGAAACTACCCAAATGACCCTGATCAAAAGTTTACAGACCCCAGTTCTTAATACTGTGTATTGCCACCTTTAACTTCAATGACAGCTTGAAGTCTTTTGTGGTAGTTGTGGATGAGGCTCTTTATTTTCTCAGATGGTAAAGCTGCCCATTCATTTTGGCAAAATTCTCCAGTTCCTGTAAATTCTGGGGCTGTCTTGCATGAACTGCACATTTGAGATCTCCCCAGAGTGACTCAATAATATTGAGGTCAGGAGTCAAGGACCTTCACTTTATGCTGCTGTGGCCATCGTTGTAATGTTGGAACGTCCAAGTACGTTCCATGTGGCAATTGGCAAAGGGATATCTGAGACTCTAATATGGAATAGTTTTTGTCCCTCCTTAATTATACGTACACTACAGAAAATAACTTCAGCCTCTTTCACGTTTAAGAACACTTAGCTGACATGTCTTGTATTAGGTGCATGTGTTAAAATAGAAAAGTGGAGAAATAAACTAAACTAAACCACTTAACAAGGTCATTGTTCCATTTTTATTTGTTCATTTGGCTATTTATTAATAAAAACAGGAAGCACACTGACATCTGGACCTTTTGATAATTAAATTTCATTACACATTATAAATATTCTGCTTCATTTACCAGGGTTTCTGAGGTTAACCCTGTGAAAAGTGCTTCACTTTTCCCAAACTGTGTAAATTAGGTCAAACTAAGAACATTTACAGTTTGATAAAAACATTTAAACACACTTGCTTCATAATTAAAGCCATAGAGCTGTATGTGTTACTTATGCTGCTCTTTAATTGTTTTTTGGTTAAAAGTGCTTGGAAAGCATCTATTTTATCATTTAGCATAACTTATAGAACAAAAATGAAAATTTACTTTCAATTAATTAAAATTTTTCCCTTTGCTATCTCTACGATAGTAGCATATAATTCATAAAAACATTCCCATGCTCAAATATGCTGAGGCTGCACTCATTATGCATTCATACTCTCTCTGCAAACCACATTTTATCTGAATGAATTATTAACGACTTTAATGAATATTTCATGTTTCTTTATTGAAGCATTTAACACTTCAAGCAGAGGTAATGACATCTTAACCAGAGCCACACCTGAGCCAGATATAGCTCGTAGTTGAGCTCAAAGAGGTGACAACACGTGACTTTGGGGCTCTTTGTGGGAAAACATTTGACAATATTATGTTAAACTGCTGCCATAATGTGTTTATAGAATACAACTAATGACTGTGTATAACTATGGAACTATAGAGACAACTGTGAGAAAATAAAACATAATGTGTGAAACCAAATGCAATTCATAGTACACTTAATATTTACTAGAATTTGTATTGTTATGACATAGATTGATGCAATGAGTATTTGGGCTAACAGGTTAATCACTGAGGTAATGTTGTAGGAGCCTTTCTACCATCAAAGAAAAACTGGACTGTTGGACCTGTGCTCAAACACAGAAAAGTAGGCAATTGTTTTCTAGTATAAGAAAAAATATTGTAATAGGAATTATGTGAAAAAACATGACATAATCTTGGCTTTTTTATCGTTTTTAATAGATAAGAATGGTTGGAACCGGGGCAGAAAATTATTTTGGTCAATGTATTTTTAAATAGACCTCATTTTCAGTATATTATAGCCCACCATTCAACAAAATTTCAGAATAGTTTTTTAATTGACTGTAACGGGCAATCAATTTTTTTCAGTACTGAATTATCATATCTACCATATCTTATTATTTTAAAAGGCATGTTGACGGTTAGCTAAAAGATCTTGTAGCATATTTATGTGCACTGTTGTATCATTTAATACCACTAGAGGGAGTCAAGGAATTGCATTCACAGACAAACCTGATGACTGTTACCATCTAGCTGCACCCTTCTTCCACCACACTGTTAATGAGTTGAAGTGCAAGTGAAGTTGTGCTAATATATGTGTTTGTGTCTTTTCTTTGTGAAAAGACAGACCTCCCTGTCTGTGTAACTTTAAGTGACCTCCGTTTATTTAGGCGCAAACGGAACTGAAATCCCTCTGTATCTTGTGACAACAGCCAGAGGGGATTTACACTGGGCAAATGAATTTAATGACGCAATTAACATCACCTTGATTTGTGTTTGGAAAGACCTTTGCAAAAGTCTGGTCTAAATTCATTGCTAAAAGAAGAACACTCATCTACTGTAGCTCAGGTAATTACAAGCTCTGCCTTGATTAGAAAGGAAGAAACTGTTCCAGAGTAGTTATTGACCAATTAATAATCGTTTTACAGTGTATTAGTCCACTGTACAACAAAATCTTCTAAGCAACTCTAAGCATTTTAACTCTGTCCCACTCTCTTCTAGCTTTACTCTAAGCTGTTTTTTTCTTCACATGCCGTTGTCAGAAAGCTTTAGCCCTTTGTAATAGTGCAGTAATGTTGCCATGTTGGAGGCTTGACTCAGACTCAGGGCAGGCCTTGATGAGCACCGAACCAATTTGTGTCCAAACCCCGAGGAACTCCAAACTCTCCCAAGTAATTCCCCCTTTTCCGACTCCTTAAAACCTTGTCTCGACAAAAACAATAGCAACGCTTTGTAAAAGTGACTCTAAAACCTTTGCCAAGCATAATTTATCATTTGAATAACAATAGACCACTTAGCAGTGCTTAAATTATTTCGCTGCTCTATCTGCTACTTCACTGTCTTTCTGTTGTAACAGTGGACGATCATTAACGCCGCGGGTGATGTGGGCCGCTCTTATCGCTCGCTCATTCCTCTGAGTTTACTTCAGATGGAAACTGCTTGGCCCTGACGGCAACAACTTGTTTTATTGTCAAGACTCAGTCAGAAATATTATAGACCAACTATAACACAGCTGGCATTGGAAAACATGTCAAACAATTATGTCAAAACATTTTAAATAAATGAATAAACTGAGGACATTTGAGAAAAAATTTGAATAGAAGTAGTTTTTACATCTGACAAGCAATAATTGGAGGCTGGTCCAATAACTAATACTCCAAATGTATTGAAAATGACAGTGGCTCAGTTCTATAATGTTTTAAAGAAGAAAGCGCTCTTTAAAGGATTTGCTATCCACTTCAAATAAAGCTGCTAGAGTACTTTTCTCTCTCTCTCTCTTTAGACTTGGCACATTATGTCACTTATTAAATCAAAAGTGGCTGGTTTTAAGGACAGGTGTAAAAACATTGAATTTGAGATCCAAATAACCAACATATTTGCTGTGGACCGTGGACTCCTTTGTTTGACTCTAGAACCAAACATGTTAATTCAAATCGTCAAGCGTGAACAACATGTTGAGTTTCAAAATTAACTCTTAAACGGACCTTGGGTTTAACTAACTTTATTATTAAGGATGATAATGTTCAATCTAAACTGTCAAGCTTTGACCAATCATTTGTTTGAATACATTTGGGTTTGCTCATCTACTTCCACCTTCAAATTAAAGGACCCTCCCATTGGCTCTTGTTTGTAACTCAGATTGTAAACCATAAATCCATGGTTGCAAAATATCCTTCTGGAAAGGTAACTGTTCCAGCACTAGTACACCTGCTTATACAGCCCAATCTATTAGTATTTGACAGAGTTTGCCATGTTGGGATTGAGGGGTAAGTGTTGGAAGTGTAAGGGAAAGAGTTTATGGGTAGTGCAGCAGTTAGATGTTGGCATAAGTTGGGTTCAATTGTTTTAAGACTCTTAACCCACCTTGCCTCCAGTGTCTGTGGCACTGGTGTATGAATGTGTCAGATTACAATGATGTTTTAATACAACGCTAAGCTAATTATCTCATACTTTTGACCAATATTACTTGAGGTATCATGACATACACAATTCACATGATGCTATTTAACTTCTTTCTTTTGAATCCGCTCCAAATTCCCATCACTGTGACCTACGTCTTTGACCAGACAGACACTGAATGCAGAGCATTATGGTCCGTTGTTCCTTCTTGTTCATTATATAGTGATATCAGACATAATGAGATTTGCCATTAAGAAAGAAAAGAACGAAACAGACCCCTGCCGTCTGTATAGCTCCAAATGGTAAAAGGCTGAATGCTATCAAGGCAGAATTCAATCGCTGAATTACAGCCTCTTTGTGTGCGTCGGGCTACTGAGAACCTCGTACTATATTCATTTCAGAAAGCCTCCATTTAATTAGTTCTCATATGTTGAAAAATCATGAATTTGTCTGCAATTCCCTCAGTCATTGTTGGGAGTGACTTAAGCAGTTGTGTTAGTCTTTGAGGAGATTTGGAAAGGAAAAATAGCCCTCACAAAAAGAAACAACTGTTTATGTAAATAGACTCTGCATGTTTACTTGGTGGAAAGAGAAGGGAAGCTAGGGCCCTGAACAGAGCTAAGCTTAGCGCAGCTTGGCCAAAGGGGACCTCTTACCATCAACTTCAGCCTTATTAAACTGATTAGCAACTCCAGCTAATTAATGAGAGACAGTGCCCTTTCTTGTCATGCAGGGAGGGAGCTGGATGCGTCTCCTCTGCCCCCAACGCACCCTCCTCGTCTCCTCGCTTCTGTTCCCCCTTTCTCCTGATTCTTTTACAGCTCTGATTGAAGTAGGGGAATGGTAATTTTCATGCATCATCTGGGCCGGCAGGATGGGAGGACAAGTAGTAATTACCTTAAACAAACAAGGCCGAGATTGCTTGAGAAGCTACCGCTTTATTCAAGCTCGCCAAACGAGGAAATACACTGGGAGCGAAATGATTTCAAAACACATTTTACAGGCCGTTTTTGTCTGTTGTGCTCGATACGGTTTTCATCTCAGGTAAAAGCCTGACCACAACATTTTAGTGAAGACACTAAAGCTGCCTGTTTCTTCTTCAGGTGTTGTAATGTTGAATGTAGAACGAGAGGAGCTAATGGATGACAAGGAACTGGCCAAAAAAAAGCCTCACACTATTATACTTAACAAATGTAGCCTATGCACTGATTTCAGCTCTGCAGTGTTAGCAATAGCAGTTAGCTTTAACTGACCAACCACATACCATTGACAATGATTGTGACTTTGTTGAAGCTTGCTGCAGTCTTTGGAAAAACATTTTTTTTTTTCAGTTGTCATATATGGCACACATCTGGACAAATGACTGACTACATTTGTAGACTGTTACATGGCCATGGATTTGTGTCTTATGAACTACTTGTGCAATCATTAACATCCATTGATTCATTTGCCTTATGTTCTTCTCCAGCACATTTATACTTGTTTTCTTACTCTTTTGAGGGGCCTCGTTCAAAAAACAAATGTCAAAAATATAATGTTTGTATTCATTTCTAACCCAATAATATTCTCAAGGAGCAAAATTCTGGCTTTTAGTCTTTGCTCAATTTCTAGCATTGGTACAGTCGGTTTACCATAGACTAATCTAGTTTTGATCCACCTTCATCACTGCCGGATATATCGGGCTATTTCTAAGTTAGAAGCTTCCCTTCAGGGAAGTGGTACATATATATTTTTTTGTTTTGTAATGTTTTTTGGTTCCATTTCCAAAATTTTAGCACTGCAATAATGATTTTTGTATGACATGTAAAGGATAAGCAGCAGAAGATGGATGAGTGTAGTCTCATTTAATACTTTTGCATATTACTGCAACATCACAGCTCTTTTCATACACAATAGGTCTCACAAGTTAAACAGCCCTTTGTCTTGTAAACAAACAAATTCTAAAGGGCATCTTCAGCCTCATCAAAGAAACAAAATGGTGCACTGCCAACAATTATTGCCGATATTTTAGTTGCACAGTTTGACGGCATTTTGTTCTGTTTCTCAGGAGGAACACTCTAATAGCTTAGCAAATCAAAGGTTGTGTGTAAAAAGAAAATGTGTTTATATCAAAAAACATTTTAAGATGCCTTCATCTTGCGTGTATTAATTTTGCTCACTGTTGGTTTGTTATTTAGCCTGGTTTGAGCTCAATGTGGGAACAGGGCCTGAGAAGCTGCGATCCCATTCTCCCAAAGCACACTTCCTGCTGTTCAGCATGATTGTGTCGTCTTTGTCTTAGGCTGATGTGCTCGCGCCTCCTCTGGAGAGGCTAATGCAAGCCCTTTTTTCTCCCGCAATCTCTGTAAATGCCAAGTGTAACTGGTGCCCCTATTGCTCCTAATTAATGCATGATTAAAGAATGAAATAAGGGATTCTACCAGTGATTTGTTTTTTTTCAAGGAGTAAGAAATTAATCCCCTTTGGATCTCGCAGAATCGTTTAAGGATTGTCCTTGTTCTGTTTATCAAATAAACCAAGTAATTAGAGACTTTAGATAAGTAGGCTAAATTGATGCCCGCCCTATGTCTTCCCGAGCTAGTGTTCGCTGATAGAAACAGCTGTGTTGCTGTGGTAATATGCAGCATTATACTTGTCCAATAACAATGCCCTTTGTGTTGGTAGTGCAGTAATTACGCTGGGGAGCCCACTTGACCTTGGTAAGCACATCTATCTTACCTCTGAATCAGTGTATTTCATTTCCTTAGCCACAGAGACACATCACAAGGGAGTTTACTGACATCCACTAACTGTAATTCACAGAACGGACTGCATTACCACTGAAGCACAAAAGAGTAGTATGCATTACTGTAGTTATCCAGGCTGATGATATACGCACCGCCCTCTGGCTATTTAACTGCATAATCCTCTGCTAACATATTGTGGGCCTACTGTATCTGGAGAGGCAGCAGTGTGATTTTATTGCTTTTACCTGCTTACCCAGGGGACCTATCTTATCTCAACACTTGGTTTTTGGTTGACAAGGGCCCTCAAAATGTTGAGAATTTGAATTACAGCTGCATGTTTGACCACTCAGACACAGGAGGTGGCTTCTGACAGAGGTTTTTTTCCACTGTATGGAAAAAGGGTTGATTATTTCAGGTGTTGCATCACTGTTTCCCACTTTGCACCTGCAGCGAGTGTCCGGTCTGAACGGCAAACACTTTGAAGCAGAGCGAGGTCGGGCTGTTATGACTCTGTTATGTCCAGATCAAAGGGAAAATGTTAGGTTACGGCACCACAAACAAAGAGTCAACTGTTTTTTTACGCTTTTGTGGTCAGGTTTAAATTTAGTTATATGCTTTTTTGATAAAAAAAATATTTAAAAATATCTTATTTTTATTATTATTATTATTATTATTATTATTATTATTATTATTATTATGTTATATTTTTATTATATTTACATTTTGAAGGGTTATTGGTGATCAGACAAAACGTTACCCGTGAAGACTAAATGTGGTCGATTGTTGTTTGTCTTAATAAAACTCGTGTTTACAAAATGTTTACAGAGGAGAAAAGAACTGTTTTTGTTATTATACCACAGATAATCAGGTGAATGTTGAATAACTACAGTATCTTTTCCAACCTGCACTGGAACTGGTGTAACATTTAGTCATTGGCTTAGGTTTCCATACCTTAAATTAAAGGTGCATTGCGTAAAATGATGACTCAATTTCAATATTGTGTAGACACATTAAATTCATACACTGCTTTTGTCTGTCTTGGAAACATAGACATTTAAAGCTTATAAAACCCAGTCAAGCCTTTTGGTTTAGATTACGTCCTCGTTCCTACAAATACAGCGTACAAGCTAAACACTGTTGGTGTAGAAGCACACATATATTTCCATCTGAACACGCATTCTTACATAAAGATTTAGGACTTTTTTAAACTCAGTTTTGTAAGGTGAGGAATTGCCATCTGACCATAACCCCTTCTTCTTCATAACCATAACACTCTTATTTCCTGTTACATATACGTCTAAACTCTGGTGGTCCATCCACTGCCTCAACCACCAGGATAGACAAAACCTAAAATAGAAACGGAAAGAGCATTAAAATAGCAAGTTGGGTTAACACTAGCAAAAGAAGGAACAAGGTGATAGTTAAAATTTGCTGGTGTGTGTTAATTCACTTTCCACAAACGATAATCCTGATGTGACGACAGGACGGGAGAGAAGAGGGAACACTGGAGAACTCTGGGGAGTGGAAGCAAGACTGTATGTAAATGTTGATGTTATATCATATTTAAATGCCCAAACACAAAAGTCTCTCACATATTCAGTGTCAGTCTGTTTACACAGTGTGTCCTTTATTGTTTGCTCCTCTTAGTTATTAGCCCTAACTTTCTGCATTTAGTCTAGAAATCCAAACTATTGTGAAAAGCGTTCAAGACCTTCCTTTAGTTTGACATTGAGGCCATCTCTTTTGGGTGGACTACAAGTTTTGTCAAAACCCTAAACTTCTGAACTATTCACAACTGAACATTTTGATTGAGACCAAACAGGAAAGACAGAAAGTCCGGTTTAGGTGTGAAAGTCCATGTTATAACTTCATGCATGTATTTTATGAGATAATTAATTTCTGCCTTCACTATTGTTGCCAACCATCATGTTTACTCTTCTATTCCCTCCCTCCTTTTTTCTTCTTCTACTTTCTTTTTATGTTTCAGAGACTTGTTATTGGCTGTTCCTCTGGGCACACGCTCCGCCTCTGTTCTTTATTCCTTTATGGAGCCCGAGCACTGAGCCTGCCACTAATTAGATCAGGAATTATGGTATGGATTAGGTGATGGAGGGGCCATGCCAACTCCTCTGACCGTGGTAGCTTTTTCAAGTCACCATTTCAAAGTTATATGCTTAATACGTCCCCCCTCTGCCCCCCCTTTTTTTGCTTTGCATTATAACACAGCTGCAGGAAGAGTGACAAACACTGTTAATCTCTTGTTTGCTGGCAGTCCATTACAAAGGGGTAGAGCAGGATTTTTCTCCAGCGCGACAAACACTCAAAATTCAGCATTGTCCATTACCTCTTAAACACAGCTGATAACAAGCATCATTAATTAAACTGTGGGAGTAAGTGGGGTTACAGAAATTGAAATTAATAATCATGTGCAAACAGAAATAGACAGCATGTTTTCTGAATTATTTCCACAGAAACTCAAACGTAGTAGATTAAGGTTTGGCTTGTGTCTCGCTTGTGATGTTTCCACCAATCCTAGGGACAGGTTTAGTCATGGAGTGCTCTTTTAATTTGTTTGCCACATTCTCACATTTTCCCTGAAAAACTGATCAAGTAGGCATTTAATTACTTTAAGAAAATAAATCACTTCCCTTAGCTATTGTGCTGCTGCCAAGTCTATTGCACATAAGCTGCGAAGAATGTGAAATACTTCACCACTTGTGTTTGAAATACCCACTGTCGAGACAATTTTGGGCAAACAATGGCAGAAAAGACTGAGGCCAGTAGCTGTAGTTACAAGAAAGAGGAAATATGACGTGCTAATTATGTGTATTTACATGCTTCAGAGCTTTTAATCACAAAATAAGTTTTAAGACTGCGCAAAGACTACCTACATTGAAGACTTTTTACACTGAAGGTCTTGGAAAGTGGACTTATTCAACAACAGTATTAAGTTATTGTTTGAGTCCCATTCCCCTTTAGTTGTGTTTCCACTTTAACATAATCTTACTTTATTCAGAAAGACTACATTTAGTTTAACCATATAGTGATGCCTGGATATAATAGGCTGTAATATTTCCTTCACAGCAGAATACAGTCTTTGCTTATACTGTAGGATAATATACCCACAAATGGCCAATGGCTTATGTTGTGACCATAGACCTCAGCATTATCTCCATATATTTGAAGCATTGGTTTAGACTTCAAGCCTTTTTTGGAAAAGTAAGACATGAGACTGCTGAGGAGCTTGACCTGATCCCACTTGATACTTGAGCAGGTCTTGAGTTGTTAGATTTAGGAATTGAATTATGTGGTCATGTTGAGAATAACATGAGAATAAAATAATTTTTTAAATCACTTTATTATCCCTGTGGGGAAATCCACTATCGGCAGCTGTCACCAGGGGGCGCCCAGATTATTATTTTTTTTCCTCACAACAAAGACATACCACTGGAGGGCACCTTCAGGGAAAGGCCACTGACTCAGGAGAGAAAAAGTCTGAAACAGTTATATAAACAGTATATATAATATAATGCATCATAGCAATCTCATTTTCTATTAGTGATATTTTTAAAAGGTTATTTTAAACTTACTTTATGAAGCATAGACACACAACTATCAATTATATCCTTTTACTGTACAACTCTGGACATGAAGATGGGATTACTAACTGATGAAATATTATGCAGATAGATCTACAAAAGATTTCTGTCATTGCAACATCTCGTCTCCTGGAATCATAAAGTGAGGTGATGGACACACAGCAACAAGAAAGCATATTTCTGACTTTACTGACAAACATGTGCATATATCCAGATAAACTGCCAGAGAGATGTTATGGATCGGACAGTGATTGGTGGCCATTATGTCACCTCTGATTATGTCACCGCTCATGCGGGGATCCTGTGTGTAATAGTCGGCCTGCGCTCATCTGCCACAGGTGTAAATGTCTGTGATACAAATCGAGAATAGCATGTTGTGTTGGGTGTGTTGACAGTATTATTGGAAACAGCACAGAGGCCTCGGAGGAGGTGAAGACACAGCGGCCCAGTGCTGCGTTGTCAGGGAAAATCAAGTCACGGCATGCCCTGCTCCATGTGACAATAGGGGACAAGAATCTCCATATGTTTTCATAATTGAATTAACTTTAACATTTTATGGTGGAGTTTCCCCATAAAATTTATCAAACTAGCTCTACTTACTTAGAATTACAAAGCTAAACTTATCACTGACCCACACAGGATTTTGTTTGCACTGTAGACTTTACATACAACAGCCAAATGGTGCAGTAATGTTCCCTAATGGAATACCCCAAACCACCAGATGAAGGCTCGTCATCAAAAACCTGACAGGGATCACCAAATTACCCAAAGGTGCCACCAAATCCCCAATGCACCAAACTCGGTGATGGGTTGGACAAACATCTGCCAAAAGCCACAGTTGAAATCCTTACGGTTAAGAGTTAATTGGCGCACACAGGCCCGGGCATGACACGAGCAGAGATACACAACAGGCAGCAGGACCGGCTGGAGGTTTGAGGTCTCGATACGCGACGGGGTCCCCACAGTCCATCTGAGAGACAGGAGGGGAGATCTTGCTAAGTTAAATGTATCATTAAATGGGAATGACCTAAGCTTAACGGACTGTGTTTTCTTTTGGGGAAAAGTGGCCGTCACACAAACAGACCTTTGGAGCAGATATGTCAAACTCAGATATGTGGACAAACACTTTGAGCTGCTGATATGGCCCTAAGTGTGGTTGCTAATATGGCTCCATAGATCTAACCACAGTGAAAGACTCTATCTATCTAACATCAATTTACAAGAGAGATAGGTAACACTTAATGATAACTCAACACTAGTGTGCATTTGTTAAGTTCTTCTAACTATGTAATTTAGCATTTACAAAGTATTACTCTTACATTAAAAAAAATCAATAAATCAATATCAGAATTGATAAAGTCTCTTGGAATTAGAAACATCTTCACTTTGAAAACTGAATCCAGATGCTTTTTTTTCAAGATGTCCTGGATGACTGAGAACCTTCACAGACATACTCTTACATTAAAAACACCATTAAGTTATAAACATTGATATTGTTTTAGTCTTGAATATTAGGCTCATTTCAACATCTATAAATAATATATTTCTTGTTAATGACATGTTTATTAATGCTCTACTACTGCTTAATAGTGTTGTGATTGTAGTTATTATAGAGAAGAGAAAACTACTCTATGCTAATAACAATTTAGCATATTGTATTTAAAACATGACAAGCCTTATTTGGATGGCGTTTTAACAAGTTTAACCCTAAAGGAAATGCTAAATGTGACGTTTGGTCATCAAAAAACAACACAAGAAATGTCAGTAAAACTCAAGAAAGCCATTAAACTCATAATTAATGAGGAGTCTTGTTTATTTGTAACCCAGCAGCAAACTTTTACAACACATTCAAGTGTCACATTCACTTATGTCCCGTCCCATGTAAATGTGGAATTGTACCGTAACCATTGAAAATGATTTGTAGTGTAATACTATAAAAACTTATGGTTACACCGCTAAAATAACCAATCCTTTTCTAGGAAGCAATAAAAGGCATCTAACAATAATCAAGAGTAGATCTGTAAACAGAACATTAAACATTTATCCCAATTTAATCAAAGCCAATTACAAAGTCCTTCCATATAGTTTTGTTTTGTGTTCATTTTGTAATTTCAGTTGGTAATCATAACGAGCCTGAAGTGCGGTCTCTGGTGAAGTTCACTGAAGCCTAATAACGAACCACAGTTTTTTTTCCCCCTCAGGTCGTTCCCACATCGGAGAAACTTGATTCATTAAGACAGCAGGTCTCTTGTGGGCAGCTCTCAAGGGTCTTCTAGCCAGGCAAGTGACTGGGATTACACAATAAAACACTTAAAGAGAGGAAGAAAGAGACTGTACTTTGACTAAACTGAGATCATTTGCATTTTTAGTTTTCTACGTCGTCGTCCCGTGTTCCTTTTAAAAAACAAAACTGAAGAGAGCCCTCCACCCTCCACCAACGCAGGCCATGGGAATTTCCATTAAAGGCGTTTGAGTCGGAATCAGCGTACAAATAAATGACGTGCTCCTGGGAAATCACGGCAACAAGCAGATACATGTTAAAACTCAAGAGAGGATGGAGAGGGCTTCCCAAAATCCAGATGTGCTCGGGCTCAGGCCTCCACTCCAGTTAATGAAGCAATTAGACAGACCATTATGAACACCTGCGACTCTGATTGGCACCATGCGGCCGGCTCTAAAGACGCCCCAATGTTGCTAAAGTTAACCTCTAACAGTCCCGGTAATGACGGCCCGGGACGCTCACAGCAGGTTCGCATTAGCAGACAGGCTCATCCCGCTATGGACGCTTGCGTCATTTATTATTACAACCAGCCCTTGTCTAAACACAACTCAATAAATTGGGCTCTTCATTTTTCTGATTCATTAAGGTTAATGCAGATTTAATTACTGCTTGATTTGAAGCCTATTAGACGCAATTTATAAGTCCTTTTCTGGGACCTGCAAAATGACGTTGCGTGGGATTAATGAGATAAAAAGCACAAGTTGGATTGTCCTCTGTCAGGGATTCCTCTCTGTTCATTGTAATGCCTTGTTTATTTGCACAACTGCTTTCAGGCACATTAAAACAATCTAATGAATAGAGAGCTTTGGCTGCAGGGATTGCATCAGCGTTGGACGGACAAATGAAAACGTGGTTATGGCCTGATTAAAAGGTTGCTCAGGAAATAGGTTTGAAAAAGCAGAGGGCTTTGTAATTGTAAAGCACATAATGGGGCTTGTGGCAGATTCTCACCTATGTTCAGAGCTACCTCACAGCACATTCCCGACGGCGAGCTGCACATCTGACAACGAGCTACGGTCGAGAACAGAGGGTTATGCTCTTGAAGGGCTGCGAGTGCACTGGGATTTTATGGTGGAGGCACATAAACAACCTAATGAACTGGTAAATAGGATTTGGAGGTTGTTTTCTTTATTGTGCAGTAAAATCTATTATTTTATTTAAATTAGTAATAAATATAATGTCATAGAATGTGTAGTGTAGTGATTATTGATTTTAGTATAGTCAGATTGTTTGGGGGAATGATTTTAAGCTAATTTCAAGCTGTTTTGCACAGTGTTGCTGCTTTTTTGACTTGTTTGTTATTGGGTGAGTTTAAATGAATTCTTATGTCACTTCTGTCTCTTCAGGTTTATACATCAGTACCATAAATGTTTATGTTTTAGTCCTTTGACTATAGGTACTGTGTTGAGTTTTAGAACAATACAGCACTAGATATTTGACAGCTTCTATCCCTGCCCCCTTTGATCACATATTTTAACTTTTGTTTTAAATATTTCTCTATACCAGAAAAAACTTGTAAAAGCATAATGCATAATAAAATGAAATAAACTATTTTTTGTTTAGTTTATGTCTATGGTCTGGTGTAATTTAGTTCATTAGGATCCTCATTGGCTTGATCGTGACTTTAACACAAAAGATAAATAACATAAAGAAATAAACAAGGAGAATATCAAAACAACCATAATCTAAAAAAGTGAATGCATCACATTAGCCTCATGTGCAATGTTAACATCAAATGTGCAACGTGAGTAGAACATGAATAAACTCATATTATATTAACATTTAATATAAAAACATTAACAGAAATAATCACATTACAGACACAACAAAATATCACAAATCATTAACATTATTCTATGAAATCCTAAACTAATCCTTAACACTGCAGTACAATAGTATTTAGTTTTAAAGTATACTGCTTCACATCACGTCCCTGAATGCATCATGTAGCAGCCTCTCTGGTCACACTGATGTTTGGAAGCCCCCCTCTTCCTTCAAACTCCTCCAACAATGTTAAACACCATTCAAACAGTGAATATCCCGGTCTCCAGTCTCACTGATAGCCAACAGCTTTTGAACCCGAAGCTATCAGCGCTGCAGGGAGACGGCTGTAGTGCTGAACTGCTGACAGCACGAGTCACAATACATTAGCAGATCGTCCGAGGGGCTGCTCGTTCTGCGTGACATGTTCACTGCACCCAGCTCAATTGTTCACACACATTGTTTGACATTATCACAGCTGCATTTTTTTACTCTGTCGGAGGGAAAATTGTGCCGGGCTGAGGTTAGGAGACAGGTGGAACCGGCTCGCAGGTTGTGGTGGAGAGCTCTCGGTTTAACATGTTTGTAAATTGCCACCAGAAGCGGATAAAATGGTCCCATCTGTAAAGCTGAGCTTGACGGGCCCACTTCTGAGACCTGAGATCAATTTAGTGCATTTATTCTCTGGAAGAGGCACACAATGGGAGTTTGCTGAAGATCAGTTTTCAATTGGATAATTGGCTTGTGAAAGGAGGGAATGGAGAGGGCACTACTTTCACACATTCTTTATGGTTTTCATATCTGAGTAACATGAACCAAGCACTGCTTTGGTCCAACACCTTCACCTTCTCTACATCAGACTCACTTATCTTTAACTTTTATTGGGCTGTAATGCATCTTATGATCAACATGCATTCAATTATTAAATATTTTTCTTGTATTTTTTACCTTTAGCTTGTCAAACAAACCAAACAGTGTTTTTCAAATACTTTCTATAATACTGTTTGCACAATAAGATCTGTAATGTTTCATATTGGACTTTATTGTAGCCTGTTGTTATTTGACATTTTTAGATATATTATCAAATGACTCTGAAATATATGAGTCTTCTTTTTTCTACCAATCCTATCTCTCTGTGCCACATGGTCTCATTCAGAGAACACTTACTTCAAGTCAAACGCGTTTAAAAGACTTCTTTATCCAGTATTTATTTGACCTTTTTAACATTATTGGGCTATTTGCTTGAGTTACTTTAAATACCTAATCATATTTGTAAATTAGGGCGGCAGTAGCTCAATGGGTAGAGCAGTAGTCTTTCATCCGGAAGGTAGGTGGTTCGATTCCCACTCTCCCCACAGTTCATACTGTCGTTGTGTCCTTGGGCAAGACACTTAACCCACCTTGCCTCCAGTGGCTGTAACACTGGTAATTACTGTAGAACAATGTAAGTCGCTTTGGATAAAAGCGTCAGCTAAATGAATAAATGTAAATTAATAGCTATGTATTCATTTTATATTCATCAATGTTCACGCAATTTTTCTTTTACAAAATGTATAATTTTTTTTTATAAAATTCTATTTGCACCACAACTCTAGTTTGACATACAGCTGGTCTTCATGAGCTACTCATGAAGACCAGACAAATATGGTCTATGACAAATAAATAAAGTTAGGACAATAAAGCCATAGGCAAGATGCCAGTAGTACAAAACTGTCTCATGTATGCCACTTCCTGTGACGCCAGGTTCTGGAGCCAAGGTGTGAAAGTTGTTAATAAAATGGCCCTACATTTTCAAAATTCTCTTTCCACATATTAACAACTGTAATACATCTGTTTATGTTGTACATATGTTAATAAATTAATTCATTTAATACATTTTTTTATGTTTTTTAATTTTTTTATTATTTTGTTTTTCTTCTTTGCTACAACCTTCTTCTTCTTCTTCTTCTTCTTCTTCTTCTTCTTCTTCTTCTTCTTCTTCTTCTTCTATATAGACTCAATAAGAAATTATGCAATGTTTTTACCTTGTGCTGGAAAGTGCCATTTTAATTGTCATTGATATAAAAAAGCATACCCCAACTTTAATGTTGGGGTATGCTTTGGTATGGGTACTTCTTTTGCAAAGCATTTTTATAGATCTACCTATATCATTTTTTATTCAGCTTTTTTAAATTTTTACTCCAGTCTTTACATTGTATTTGAATTACTCTCTGTCTCCCTCTTGTATTTCTGGCTGTGTGCTGAGCCTCTTGGCCTCATGCCTCTTCCCTGTTCTCATGTCTCTGCCCTGGCCCGTCCTTAACCCTCTGCAGCCACTAGATGGGGCCTGATAACCACAGAGTGCCTCTCCCAGTGGGACCCTCCCCCCGCTGCTCCTCAGAGGGGGCTGTGGGTGCTGGGGCCGAGACTCATGGGAAAGGTGAGGGGAGGAAATTGTCTGCCAAGTTTATCGCTCATTCCTATCATCTGTTGGCTCTCCAATTCAAATAGTTGTCTAATTTAACGTCGCAGTCGGCCAGTAAAGTGTTTGTTGGTGCTCTCTGGATGTGGACCTTGTTATTAGCCGTAAAAGTCAGATAAACTCCACTAAACTCTCGCTGATGTGGTTTGATTGAGAGGTCAGTGATGGATTTTAAAAAGATGACAAATGCTGAATCTGTATTAATTTGTAACATTAAAGGAAAATGATTTAAATTCTAAACAAGATAAACAGATTTTAATCTTCTGTTAAGAGAAAACCAAACATGGAATATACTGTAGTCAAAGACTTCATTGCTATTTATATGTTTTTTTGTGTCCTTCATCAAACTAAATAAATCTATGGACATTTAAAAATAAGTTTTCTGTCAAAGTAGTATAAATTAAGAAAAATATATATTTACATATTTATATATTAAACAAGACATATATTTTAAACACACATACAAACAACAATAAAAACATACATTTAAAAATAAAATATTACTCAAAAATGTAACTGTTTTAAGAGCCTTTATAATTTAAATATTAATACTATACTAATCATATAAAGTGTAAAATGCATGGTCTAAATGTATTACTGTTGAAAGATGGATATTGCATTAACAACCGAACAAAACTCAAATATATTGTTCCATTAAATGTCCTGAATTTATTATAAACAATAAATTATGCTCAACAGAACCATATAGGCTCCAGCCTAATTTTATTTTTTATTTTTTTAGCTCAACTGTAACCAACAACAAAAAAAACAAACCTTTTTATTTTATTTTATATATATATATATATATATATATATATATATATATATATATATATATATATATATATATATATATATATATTATTAATGCTGCAGACACAAAACTAAATTACTGTTATGTTTAGTTTTGTAGTGCGGACTATTTCATCAATTCACCTGTAATTTAAGTTCTACTATTGTTTTCTCAGGTTTTACTTTCAACAGTAAAAAGTGGAAATGTTTTTTTACTTGTTTTTTAAAATGTGGTGCTACAACATGATCTCCTTTTTTTGTGAATCAAGGAAATGTTGAACCTAGACCTAACATTACGCTGCACAAGCATTTATTTCTAAACATACAATGTGAAATCCTCTACTTATTTTTTGATAATTTCTAAAACTGGTGTTACTGTGCTGCGTAAAAGTTGTGGCTTTGGAAAACAGAGCACTGAACTAACGGACACTTATCTTTTGACATCAATAAAGCCATTACTGCGTGACTTCAGGGCAGCGTCTGACAGCGTCTGGGGTCGAGGGTCTCACTATGGACTCACAAGGACTCCCACCAAAAGATACCCCCGACGTGACATTTTTCTATAATATCTTATTACAACTATTTTGTAACAACATTACATTTCTGTGACATATGAAAAATGTCAAGAATATGAAATAAGTAATGACTGTATTTGTCAAATATGAGGATAAATATTATTAGTTATTACTAGTGCTGTTCTATATTTTATTATTCATCAGAAACTGGACTGTCGGTTCAGTTTTTGTATTTAGCGTGTGTTAACAGTGGTAATTCTCTAAAAATAGTAAAAGCTGTTAAAGGTTTTCCCCCAAAAATGAGAAAAAAACTGCAAATATTTCCAGTCAAAAACACAATTTATCTTAAAATCCTTTAAATTTTTGGGTGTATTTTCCAGCACCTATCGAACAAAGTGTGTGTGTGGTGTGTGAGAGAGAGACTTATAATATCAGTAACATGACTCCAAGCAGTCGAATCAAACCATTTTCAAGTGATCACAAATGTTATAGATGCTAAACTGAAAAAGCCTCGCATTCTGTTTAAAATAAATTGTAGCGCTAATGTTTTATTGAAGGTGTTATAAATGTTCAAAGCAGAAGGTAAATTAGATTTTTGATTTTTGAGTTTCCTCAGTTTTAGTGGGACGCTATGTCAGCCCAGCAGTGGAGCCTACTGTAATAACTCTGTGGCAGTCTTATTCTAATGCTGTGGCTATAAGGAAGCCATTGTCCCTTATCTGCGTTAACGCTCAAAACGGTTCACAGAGAGTTCATTCACATCAATGGCCAAAATAGATTTATTTTACTTGGGGCACCTAAGTCAACAGTAGTTACAGGAATTACTCTGGATGCGATCCCATTATAGGATGTCAAATATTTTGATGCCATTGGTAAATGGCAGAAAGGTTTGGGCGACAACAACTCCTTGGCAATTCTGCAATTTCAGGATCAGAATAAAAAATATACAGGCTGTGTGCTCACCTCTGCAATCGCAGGGCTCACCTCAGTCGCCAATGTAATACTGAACAATGAATTTTAAATAAAGTCAAACATTTGCTTCATGCTTGTGCGCAGTTTAAACAAGACATTTCAGATGGGGACGTGTGGATTTATTGTAAGTAAGAGATATAAGAGATAACTTAATCCCCAATTGGATTGTAAACCCCACCTCCACTTCACAAAGCTCCACCCCGTCGCACCGTATTCTTGACCTTTTGTCTCATTTCTCGGCGGGTAATGAATGCTTTCGGACCATTTCAGACAAGAGATCTTGTACATAGTCCGCAGCATTGGAATGTCATATCAGAAAATCACCCAATCAGCATGCGGCTGCCGAGAGCAAACAGTGAGCGAGGCCGAGCGCGCCCGGAACAGCGATGGGCCGGGTCGTCTGGATGTCAATATAATAGACTGGCTTATGATGTGTAAATAACACAGCACTTAATGGTCCTCTCCCACTCACTCGGAGCATTTGAATCACACGCAGGGCTTCCTCAGCGTCCACTGTCCACCTCTATACAGCTCCTGCATCAGAGAGACTCAGTATAACATCACACAAGCACTGTGGCTGCTTTAGGCATTTGGAGAGGGACAACAGATCACATATGAGTCAAGTAAAAGTGGGTATTAGTGTAGATTTCAGTTGTTCTTCTATTGTGTCGTATTATTTCATACAAACTTTATGAGATATGAGATGTAATTAAGTTGGTGTTGAATCACAGAAAATATAATTGGATAAAGATGTTGTTTCCCATGGAGACATTTTTGTGAATGATATTATTTCAGGGCTGGCAACAACACAATTCCCCAACCATTTTTCTGGTTTTACAAATTGACGTAAAAAAAAAAAAGATTTGACAATTTAGGATTTATTGAAGCAACATTTTTACATCAATCTTGAAGTAATTGACCAAAATATAATAGTTTGACATGATTATGAAATCTGATTTATAAATATGGTTAAAGTACAAATTTCACAGACCATGATCTGACCTTTAAAGCAGACTATTCTCATAATCATCAAATGTCAGTGACCACTATATTATATGAGAGGTTAATGTTATATGGAATGTAACTGAATATTATCAGCTGGCATTATCCTTCTCACCATTGATGTAGGCAATGTGGCATCAGTGTGTCACAATGTCCACTTTATCTTGGACATTGTTGTTCTAGTGAGACTTTCAGCAAATTTGTGCTCAGACCTCATAAAGTTAACCCTCCATTTTGAACTTCATAGTCCTGTAAGAAGTTGCATTGTGTCTGCCATTTATGCAATGTATTATGGGATTAACTGTGCAAATGCTATGGATCAATGTAAAGAATCTTGTCAAATTTTCCAAATCAACTGTAGCTGCATATTATGTTGTGATGTCCTTGTTTTCCTTTGACCTCTTTGATGACATCCTCAGATGAAACAGGCAGATCCCTGAACATTTGAAATGTTTTGGGATCACTGTGTACTCAACAATATCTAGCCATTCTGCCTTTCTTGTGTCTGAACGGTTGTTTAACCTTTTTACATTCCTCCTGCACCTTTAAACTAAACACATTAGACTATAAATGCAGCTCTAAACCAGCACAAACAACTTTCCTCATACTTCAGAGAATGGACACATTCACACAACACTCCCACTCGTGAAGTTAAACAGTAAAAGCCAGTATTTACTAAACATCATAATTAATTCTGCCAGATGAACGAACCCACGGCAGGCTGCAGACACATTTAAAATATTTACAAAACAAATATGCCCCAGAGACACATTGTGACAAACGCAGTGTTACTTCTGTGCATTAATAATTACAATAGTCACTTTTTAAACTGTTTGATGTTAGGTGGCTTTACAATGGCACCATGGCATTTATTACAATAGGCTTGAAATTACAAGACTAAGTCAATGACACACTCTCACTGTGTTTTTGCTTTATTTGTTTTCAAATTTGAACTATTTTGACGTTAATACAATGCAGCCCCTTTGTGTTAATTTCACACTTTGCAGCATGCAAATGAGACGGCCTTTTGTAGTTGAAAGTTCGGAGGCTGACCTGTTTAAAAAGTGACGTGTTTGTGGCAGGATTGAATATAGTCCTAAATCGTTCAAGGAGAACCATGAGGTGATCTAACATGTATAAACATTTGTACGAGCATCTTTCATCCATCTATCCTATCTTCTAAGACCCAAAGTTGCTGGGATAGGCTCCAGTCACCCGCGACCCCTGACAGGACGAAGCGGAAGAAAATGAATGACTGAACGATTGAATGAATAAATCTATCCACAAGTTGTCATGCTATTGATCTTTTCCTCAAACAATATTGTTGAAATAATGTTTCTGTTAGTTATTAGAAATCTGCTTTAGCAATAGCTGCAACCTAATCAAACCAACTTAATGGTTTTAGGATCTTATTTTAAATTACTTACTTGACTTCCAGTGATGTTCGACCTTTATGCTTTAGACCTAAGGTTGTGGTTCAGTTAGAGCAAGAAAGTGAAATTGCTTTGATTATACAAAAGGCTAGAGTAGGACAATTAGTGTGCTCAAAGTCATAATTACGGATAAGATTTAGAACAGAACAGCTCAGAGAACAGACAGACATGGGGCTGAAATTATTGTCAAATATTTGGCTGGAAATCTTGCATATTTTGCCCTTATGTTTAGGCAAAAGATGCATTTTGTAGTAAATATACTACCTATCATATTCTGTTAACTTGTTTGTAATGTATCTTCTCTTTAATCTGTTTTAATATAAAACACACAGAAGTGAGATATACTATAAATCTTCTCTCCTCTTCTCCCTCTGTAACGCTCATTTACAATGTGTAAGTGGCTCTTGAATACAACACATACACGTTTGCCTTTGAAGATGGGTTTTTTGAGTTGCCTACCCCAGCTTTAAATCATACAAACACATTGAGCGTTGTGACACACTGACGGATAAGTCCACACAGGCTTCTGGACAGTTGTGAGCGCTGCAGCCACTTGGATAATAACTTCCACGACGACAAGTCATTCCCACCTGCTGATGACATACAGCAGGCGTCATTACTGTCCCCCCACTGGGGCCGTGCTGTGCATGTGATACCCCCTCTCACAGTAATAAATAGACCTGACCTCAGTGGACGTGTCACTCATGAAGTGTCTTTGATTCAGTCACTATTTCCGTCAGACTCGAGAGACAGCAGCGGTTCCCACATATTACTGACCTTGAAGTCTCTTTAAAGTCTTTTCCAAATGCTCTGCTCAAGGTTGCGTCCAATCTGAGTGTTGTTTGTTTCGACATTAGCCCACCTCCCGAACCCGTGTTGAAAACTAACACCTGAGAGTGTATTGAGAGGGTGCGTGGGAGTGCAGGTCAGATAGGGTGATCAAAAACAAAGCACAGGGATAAAAAATATAATTTCACTCCCCCATAATCCCAGGCTTCCAAGAATGACCTTTGATCTGGCAGCTTGTGTGGTACGCTGAGCCGGGCGCTAGTGCTGCATGCAGCTCTGATCCCGGGAAGCAATCAGCAAGCAGCCGCTATCAGAAAGGCTGCTGGGGGAAACACTCTAAGCCCGAGTCTGGAGGTGAGCAACGAGCAAAAAGCAAATGTGCAGGAGTGGAAAAAAATAACCAAGTGCAGCCAAGCACATAGAAGCCTGATGGGCCAGAGCGCCGCATGATAAAGGTAAAGTGGATCCTGTATCTACAACGGCCTGAGGACAGCTGTGATTCAACACCAAACAAAATGAAATGATCTTAACTGGGAAAAATATTAGCTATAGGTATTTACTTTTCATGTCAGTTAAAACTAAAGTTATAATTAATAGTTGTTGCTGTGGAAGTTATGAATGAACACCATTTTAAGACATATAAATAACAATAACATACATGTCATGTAACTCTTGCATATAACATTTTAAACATGTTTTAGACACCTTTTTGTAAGATGTGACCAGATAACTGACTTTAAAGCAAAGAGAATGTCAATTAGCAGGTACTTAACGTTTTTGGTAATCAAAAGTAGAAAACTTCCAGTTCAACTAACACAAAACTAGTTTATGTGAATGCCGTGTAGTGCATTTATCAACACCAGATGACATTATGGAGCTTTAAAGTGGCAGTACAAGTGTGAGCCTAACACACTACGGAGTTTAGAGTTCCTCTGGGAAAACCTGTCACAATAAAGCCAAGATTTGTGGGCAAAAGAAAAACTAATTTTGCTCGACTTGTTCGAAGTGGCCAGCTGAGTGCTGCAGTAGCTCATGACTCCATCTAGTGGTACAAAGTGATACTACAGACTTCCCTCGATGGTACTTTGTGTCCTCTTCAAACAAACATATCCAAAAGGTTTCATCTTTCATCACAAAGGCTTCCTCAGTTGTTTGTCTAACTGTGTTATCTTTATAATAAATCACATTGACAGCTAGTCCAATGATTTTCTTTAGATATTTGGTGAAGTTACATTTAGTCCCCTGTAGCTGTTAACATGTTATTACAGCTGTTAATACTGTATGCCAAAATGCTTATCAATATTAGTAGGCCATTATATGCCATTTGTTTTGTAGTGCATCAGGTCAAGTAGAAGGATTTTTAACCAGCTGTCAGCTCCAGCCAGTGAGCAGCTCTTTGCGTCCCAGATCCAGGCCGTGGCAAACTCACTGCATGTGCCTTTATTTGATTGTTTAAGAGCGATTTCCGGAAACAAAGTTTTGCACGGCCAGGAGCTGCCTTGTAACAATTATGGGGTTAAATGGCAGTTGGCCACACAGGAGGGCATTCGCCTGCTGGCAACCCCTTCCTGCTTACAGGGGTCAAAGGTTACAGACTTTTCAGGAAAAGTCCATTTCTCAAGCGCCCTGAAACAGGTGGAGGTCCGGACAGAGCTGTTTACTCAAACAGCAAAGAAGAGAGTGTGAGATTAGGTCCTGTGAGGTGGAAAAAAGTTTGCTGCAGATACAACACGTTTGTATGTTGTAGCTCTTTTTAGACTCCAGTTGTTTGGTAACCATTTTTTAAACATAAAATAAAACAGTAAGCAATTGGTCTTCTAACCCAAACTATTATCTTCCTTTCAGTATACTTAAGTGTCAGTTTTGTGTCAGTACTTTTTTAGTGGCGCTTACATGGGAAAGTCCTGGGTTTGTTTACCCATTCACCCACTTCTTAAACAATAGTAAATGTACAATAGAAACAAAGTTTTTAAAAGTTCACAATGGGAACAGGTTTAAATTAAAAGAAAAAAAAAGCCCAAAGGCAGTGCGGCCGAACTCGACCTCTCAGCGCTCTTTTAAATTTGTATTGTTTAAATCACAGAGACCTGGAGATGAACCCATGAGGAAGGGCTTAAGTGTTTAGGATTAGGGATCTAAAAGGCATTTGGAAGCCCTGAGTCAAACCAACAGGACCAAGGCAGAGGCAGAGCCCAGAGTTTGGGCCTGGGCCGCAATCATACAAGGAGCTGGGCCGTAGCACACCTGCAGGAAGGGCCCACAGCAACGAAAAGGTCCAGGCAGAAGGGGCACAGGAGACTGGCTGCAGAGTGACAACAGCTGCAGTGGGATATGGTGGTGTGGCCCAAGGGCAAGGTCAGCCCAGCGGACCAGGGGAACACAGGAGGATTGTTTTCACTCCTCCAGTGAAAACAGCGGCCGCAGAGAAGCTGAATGTGCCAGCTGTGGTGTGTGTGGATTTCCAGCCAGAGTCTGACCTCATATTAACGCTGTGAAGGGAAGCCGGATCGCTAATGACCACTGGCCCCTGGCCTCACCTGAGCCCCGCCCACCGCCATTACCTCCGGAAACACAGTGAGTGGACCACAAGGTGTTTGACATTAGTGCTGGTTTAATCAACTGAGGACTATTATTCTTTTTACTGCACAGAGTTTTAAATATATTTATATTTTAAATAAAAACATACAGTGTTTTTGACATTTACGATAAATGAGTTTCCAACAATAGTTAAATAATTTTATTTTAGTGTAAACAGTAGATATAAAGTTGTTCATGAATTCAAAATAAATTAATAATAACTATGGGAACTTTTTTCTCTAAATTAAATAGAAGTTGTTGCACTTTGTGGTGCCACACCTTCTCTTAATGATCAAATATATAATCCTCCATCTTTTTGAGTTTGTCATTGTTTGTCATTTAATAATCTTCAATTATAAAACTGAGAAAGTGAATGGAGCCTAAAAAGACCCAAAAGTACACAAAACCCCTGTAGCCTATCTTTAACACTAACCAGATTTTTTTGCTAAACAACCAGAGCAATTAGTGGAACCTCTCAGGGATGTGACTATGCTCCATATTTATTTGTTACATATATCAGAAGAGTTAATACAATATAACATCTAAATATCAGAACAAATATTATTTTAATATTACCTGCCGCTCATAACATAAAGCAACATAGTAACAAGTATTGTTTTCATTAAGGGACTCCATCTGGCAGCAATTACAGTGTTTAATTATTTCTTTAATTGTATAAATATTTTAATCAGTTGATATCATATTAGACTCCTCAACTACCCCTTTAACCACTCGCAAAACTTCTGCGCCTAACCACTACGACAAATAATAACACTCTCCTGGTTCAAAATCGAGGTAAAATATGATTTAATTTGCTCTAAATTTCGGGGCAGGATTGGTGTGTGGTTGCAGCACAGAGCCAACCTGAACCAGTCCATGAAAGCGTCAGAAATCACACATGTCCCGGGGCCTAATTGGTCTGGACAGTTAACATCAAAGAAGCGGGCTTTATATGTAATCTGCTACATTCACACACTGCCGCTTTTTTTTTATATGTTCAGACGTTGTAATGAAGGTCATTCTCCGTCATTTCACTTTGATCTGAAATAACATTTTTTCTTTTTAGCATTTTAATAAAATTTTTCTCATTGCTTTCGCTGCTCGCTCTGTCGTCTCCGTCCACCTCCCGCTTCACTTTTTCACATTTTGTCTCTGCAGTGTGGTTAAAAAAAAAAAAAAAAAAAAACTTGCACAGCTTATATAAGATAAATGAGACTATTTGAATCAAGGCATGACAATAAAAACACACAGCGTCTCATAATGCGACCTCTGACATGCCCCGACACCAACAGCAGGGATATAATTACGCTGTGAGAAACTGCAAATTAGCTGCTTTTAGACAGTCCCGAGTCATTATCTGTGAAAAGTATAAAACATTTTTCAGTAATAAAAGTCACCTCTGTGGAATTTCCCTCATAGCATGCTAAAGATTATCATTTGGGCTCTTAAATTGATGGGAGCTTGTTGACTTTGTTTATTGCCTTGCCAGTCTCAATCAGTCGAGGTGAAATTCCCTCGTAAAACAGACACAGCATCGCCCTGAGCGGAGCCGGGCGGCAACTGTTTGAATTAAATGTGCCTTTATGAGACGGTTTCCCACAAAATGCTGTTTAACTGAGTGAAATTAGAAAATCTTACTTTAACTGCCTCCAACAATAATGCATTTAGTTTTAAACACCAAACTTTTATGCACCTTGCACCAACGTGTGACTCTACACTTTGCAGCTTTATTTATTTTTAGAGGGCTGTGTGCATCATTGAGATTGTTTTGTAGATTTGTTCAGTATTTTGTCATTTAAGAATTTTGTCACATGTTTGCATGACTTTAGAGTAAAATGATTTGGAAACTGTGTGTGATGCATATTTTTTAAAACAAATTTCAAATGATTCTTAAATGTATATCTACAATGTGATTGTATTAGTAGTTTATCAATGTTTCTTTTGGTCTTCCATGTTTTTAAGTGTTTACCTTGACATGTTTTGACTGCTAAACTGCCTGCACTCTTTCTCTCTTACTCCTTGACAAATTGTTAATATCATATCATATTGATGAGATCATATCGAGTCATGATTTATTAATTAATTAATTTGGATTTAGCTTTATTTTTCCAAAATAAAACAAAACATTAGGCCTGGTATTTCTATATTTTTAAAAACCTTTGTTTATAAATGATTGAATTCATAAATTATACATATTATTATAATAAGGGAATGTATTATAGTATTATTTTGACCATGTGGTGTTTTTGTTAAGTTTGTTTGTGCAATACATTAAAAGTTAACTTTCCATGACATACTTTCACAACTTTGACTGCAGTAATCATGCAGTCGTTCTAAAGTAACAGTGTTTTTATGTGAACTCAGATGGCTGCTCTACCCACCTCCGTCCCTGAGATAAAACTTGTGAACCATGGCATGCTCGGGCACCGTCGGCTCCACTGCAGCTGCGTGGCTCGATCAGTGCCTTATAATGAGAAATCAACTGTCTGCAGATCAGCTGCTGCAGCGCGGTAACGAGCCATGAGCGCTAATACTTCAGGATCAGTTGCACTGGATGAGGAGGCTTTATCCACTTATTAGGCTAATGTAATGGAGTCTCCTAATCCAAACCCTTCCACCGTAGGGGGCACAATGCAGAGGCAACATGTTATTCCCGCATAAAGCTGACTTCCCCGCTAATGTAGCAGGACACTGCGGCCTGTTCAAACAAGTCCTTCACAGTATCTCCTATAAAATGATTTTCTCCTTTTTCTTTCTGTCTTTCTCCTCCCCCCATTTTCCCTGCTAACTCTCTGCCTTCAACTCTGCTGGCAAGGCATATTCTACGCTGCTTAATGCCAAATTAAACCCAAACTCTTTTATTTTAAATGAGAAAAGGCAAAAGAGAGTGCTGACAATCTTGATTAGTCCAAAGAGAAGGAGGGGAAGGAAGAAGAGCAAAAATTAAACGGTATTAAAAAATATTGAACATTACATTAATGCCGTCCGGCACAATTGGTGCTAATTGGCAGATAATCCAGCAGCTCTGGGCTGGCTAATGCCGGGCTGAGTACAGGAACAAGCCGGGCCCCTTGTCCTCTCTCACTGCAGCGTCCTACAAGCCACGGGACAGGGTCAGAGCGCGGTGGAAGAGGAGGGGATTAACGCTGGCATTGTTGGCTCTTTCCAATGGAACATGACCTTGACGGGACTTTGGTTCAACCCCCCTCATGCCCCTCCTTCGCCCCAATATTCCAGCAACATAAACTTTAATAGGAGCATAATGGCGGCTACTGGCTGCCAAGAGAAACACATGAAACACAGAGACAGCCCGAACTAAACCTGACGTTCCGACACCTTTGAATTTTCTTGGGAAATACATCTCACATTAGAGTTCCCTCCCTATATTTTTGTAACCCATGCTAAGCAGTTCCTCAAATTAGGATTTTGTATTACGAAAATGAGAATATGGAATTTATGCAAGCGCAAAATAAATGGGAAATGTTTTGATTCAGAATTTGTTGCTGTTAAATTCCAGCTACAATTTGAGTCACACGGAAACAGCTGCTGACTGTTCAGCAATAACGTCAGAGTGTGCCAAAATAAGCGTGGTGATCCAAAGTGCTGTGGGAAAGCTAGTAAATGTTATGTGTTTTGAAAATAGTCCTGATAATCTTTATCCTAATCCCTTAATTGGGAGTCAATGTGGTCCTGGTGAACGTACAAAGCGGCCGACGTGAAGGAACTCAGGGCATAAAGAAGTCCTTAAAGGGGAGCGTCTACACCTGGGCACTGAGCGGGCTTTTCACTTCCTCGAGCAGGCTTTCAGACGAGTCCTTGGCTCTGAAAGTTCCCATGTTAAAAGCACTACCTATTAAGGTACATCCGAATGAGATGTATTTCCGCACAGTGTTTGAAGATTTCCCATTTGCATGAAAAAAAGCTCTCTGCAAAACTGTAACTTGTGAACTGATCAAAAGCAGGGGCCATTCTGGAGTTGAATGGCTTTCCCGCTTTGACACGAAAGAGGCTCTCTTGAGGCGCCTACGCGGCGGTGGCCTTGGAGGTTAGGAAAATGTAGCCTCTCAGACCATGCGGACTATTCTCTGGAGTCCGCACAGCACTTGAGTCCTCAGCGAGAGAACAGAGCCGTTCTGCTGTGGAGGATCACTGCTTCAACGGGCCTCACTCACATTCCTTAAGAGCGCTTTTACTTTTTCTGTGGACGGCCTTTCATGTTCAAGAGTGTGTGCCTGTGCATGCTACTTACGAATCTGACCAACAAGGCAGGCTTGTGTTTTGTTATTTTTAACATGCTAATATTATTCTGTTTTTAATTAAATTATTGAAATAGTACAACAAATAATGCTTTTTATTTAGATAACACTAAAACAAGACTTTTAAAGATTGCTTTTATTGCAAAATGAAAGCTCACATTGTTAAATCTCTCCTCGAGATGTGTAACATAAGTAAAGTATAGCTCTGCAAAGAAAAATAAATGTCCTAATAGGGGTCACGCAGGTCACACACAGACACACACACACAGACAGACACACATATTTCCCTGTGTTTGGTGGACATTACACTGACTTACATTCATTTCCTGGAGACTAAACCTAACCTAACCCTCAACTCTTAACCCTCATTTGTAAAGATTTATATTAAAGTGATTTGTGTCCACGTAAATCGTCCTCAGCTGACTCTGTCAACAACTTTACGTCCAGAAGATGTTTCGAACACATACACATATCTTTGCCTAAATGTAAATTGGGACCTCTTCATAGTGGTAAACAGAACGATAAGAGGCCGATGCATTTGTTGTTCTTTCCAGATCGGTTGAGTGTGTTTTGACTGGACGGATTGCTTTGGGAGAGGAGCTGCAGGGCTGAGCTTAGGGACTCCAGGGAGACGGCTTTACACCAGCCGGCCCGAGCGTATTCTGTACACAGACCTTTCGGACGCCAGAACAAATGGTTAGTTTAGATTTTTGGAAAACTGAATGTATGCACTTGTTTTTAGTGTAACAACTTTTATCTTAGTGTTCTGACATAAAACAATGTGAGGTAAAATAAGGCCTTATAATGATGATGTGAGTTTAGTGTAACCCAGATTAAATACACTTTACAAAATACAATCTTACATCCTCACAATCCTACCCTTCATACTCAAATATTGTCCTTTATGTCAAAACCTGATTAAAAAAATATATTTTATTAAAGTTAATATTCCTGCTAGATAATAATGTAAAAGTAATGCTTAGTGAGTAATGTTAATACTGTAAATTTATTATATATACAATACTTTTATGAAAAACACCAGCTTAAGGCAAGGACACATATTGAACTAGAGTTTATGTGTATTTGAAAAGAGATTAAAAAAAGGTCGACTTAAGCAATTTATTTTTATTCCAAAACATGCAACATTTCTCTAAACTACAAATCTTTTTTTTTTTTTTTACTGTTACCGCCAATGGAAACAGTATTTAACAGAAAATACTTAATATCTAACACTAATTTATATTGTTATGCTCAGCATTAATGAAACTGGGTTAAGCTTAGACACCACAACAGAAATAATCCTCATGGTCTGAATGACTAGAGTCTATGGGAAGCACAGTGGACACAACACACTGAAGATCTGCTTTGTTTATGCTGCATATTTGATATTTTTATGATTCAGGTTTCAATAATGTATATCTTTACTGTAGTGAATTTAGTTTTGCCTGTTCATTTGAGACACTGGGGAGATTATAGCTGCTATGCTATGACTGCTATGGCTGCTGTTAATTAATGGAAAATATTGCTTACCTCAACACAGATTACTTTTAACTTTACCTTCAGACTTTCTGTCCCAAATCCTAACCACATTCTTCTCTTAACCTTTACTTATGTGGTTATTATCGACGAAAACAGACAAACTACCAGATCCACTTGATACTTACTTTAAACACTTTCTGATTAAAGATGTTCCAGCTGATGTGCATGTGTCGCTGGTGTTTTGCAGAAAAAGCGCCATTATCTCTGTCGACTGGTTGATTTTCAACCTGGGCCACAGCTCCATTACCCATCACCTCCTCATCTCCGCATCTCCATCCCGCCGCTCTGTGACTCAGCTGGTTTCACTTAGAGAAACATAGGGGGAGCAGGGGTCATGGGGTCACACCATGACCTCATCAAATTAGCCCCAACCCAGTGAGGTGTTTAGCACGAGTTAAAACAAGTAATCTGAAGGGCATTAAATGCAAATGCGACGACCAGATGCCCACTTCAAACGCGGTTGGACGGCTCCCATCGAAGCGCAGCCCCCCCTTTTGCCCTCAGTTGGACCATTCACATGTCTCGCAGACCGGGGGGGCTGTTAAAATGACAATGGGTTTCTGTCAAGCCGTCCAGGTGCAAAACATTTTAACTACTGGCCCAAACTGTCCGATAACTGTTTGAGAACAAAAAGTGTGCCTTTGAGAATAGATATCTTTTACCTTTAACTGCGTTTGAGTTTCATTTTGACCTTAAACTTATGGAAATAAAGGTGGGAGATTCTTTCAAAAGGTTATCCACCAGGAGTGAGGAAGAAGAAAAAAATGGGATAATACTGGTGCTGAGCTTCATAAACGCTCCGCCATGTGCCGCTGCGAGTGGGAGCGAGGGCCTGGTCAGACTGTGAAGATTATGGGCCAAGACTGATTTTGCCCCCTCAGGCTGTGGCCGGGACTGGGAACATGTGGCAGCTCATATGTGCTAATAAGCACCTGTAGAGAGGCAGAGGGAGGGGTTCCAAAAGCCCCGGCGGGCTCCTCGGACGTGCCACCTGCACAGACCTCCACTGTGCCTCTGACTCACTGAAGCTGGGAAAACTCAGCAACACAACCACGAGTCATAAACGGAGCGGGACGGAAGCAAATGAAGCAATTTACGAGTTAATCTCAGAGTTTGTACAGTTGTTCTCGGCCATGTTCACAGCGCTGGCTCACGGCACAGCGCTAATAGAAAAATATTTACTTCATGTTCCTCCCAATTAAGGTGCAGTTATTAAAATGTTAGATAATTGTAAGTAACACAGTCTGGCCTTTAATGCATCTGTGTGACATTTCCACTTACGTCACATGAATTCAGGTTTTTGGGTTGTAGGAGTTGGTATCCTTTTCGGTTTGAACAAACCTATCAAATGAGTTATAGCTGTAGTATCTTCAGGTAAAAGAACAGAAACAGAACAGAAATCATTAATATTTTCATGATCATCACTTAACTACGCTTTCCTAAAAGATTATATTTCTATATTAATTGTAATACTTTTAGTCTCTTTTTTGACCACTTCTGTGTCAGGACATGAACTATATACTAATTATCAAGAAAAGTCCCAAGAATTATTTTTATTTTTATTTTTATTTTTATTTTTATTTTTATTTTTATTTTTATTTTTATTTTTATTTTTATTTTTATTTTTATTTTTATTTTTATTAAATCCTACATAAACCATACTCTAGTGTAACTGTAACTTGATAATCAGTGTCTTGTTAACAAATCCTTATGCCTGCACACAAACAAACAACAGGTTGCAGCAAGAAATGCGTTACTGTAAAACGCTCACTGAGTCTAACCCATTGAAGCTTTGCTGATTGACTTAAATATTTACAGACACAAAACACAACCCAATGACAGCCGCTCTGATTCAGCTCCTACAGGACGCCCACTTTACAAAACCTAACGCCTCTCGAACGTGTTGTGAGTAGCACATTCAAATCTGTCGACTCTCGTATAAACGTCCCGCTTGTTCCCAGTCGATTTTGTGACTCTGTGTGTGTGTGTGTGTGTGTGTGTGTGTGTGTGTTTCAAACCTTCATCTCATTGGACGTGGTGCACAGCTGCTGACGAGGAATGCGAGAGCAAAGAGACGACATTGTAGGAGAGCTCTGTCCTGTCAATCAAAGAGCAGTCTTATTAAATTTGTTTAAGCTGTGAAAGCATTTTTGAAAAAGAAGAAACAACTCTCCTCAATGTGTTCTTCATGAACGACCATTTACCACGACAAAGTTTCCAATTAGAGGATTTTTTTTTAAAGTGGAAAAACTGTTTTTATCCACAAAAATAAATAAGGAGAGTGTACTTCATCACTAACTGACCTCCTAAATCCACACAAGCGTTGTCTTTTCCCGACCGCGAAGACTGATAAATAGACGTGGCAGCAAAGAAAAGGCTTCGTACAAATTTAAAGTTGTACCTAACAATGAGTACAAATGAGTTCTTCACATGCTACGTCTCAGCAGCACATGTTTCGAAGTGTCAGGAACGGGCCAGTACCTTAACATCAACGTCACAGCAGCGTCTACACTAGGCCGTTCTCCGCTCGGTAAACCACATTAAAACCTTTTAGAAAATACACCGCTGTGTAATCTTCAAATTTCTACTTTGGGCTGTGAGTGATGTCCTTGCACATTCGTCAAAGTAGAAAGCTAATCAGGCCACGGTGATTTATAGGATTTCATATTTCTAACATCTGGGTTTCATATACAATGCAATATTTAAGATACAACTTGAGCTGGACCCGAACACCACAGACGTCCTCCTCTTTATGATTCAGGAGGGAGATATCTGCCTCCTCCAGATTTACACTGGTTTAAGAGTGGTTTCTGTTTTGCTTTTGGATCTATTTAATGAGAGTTGGACAGTTTTAATTTGCAATTATTTTAAAGTGGAAAACCCCAAACTTCATTAACAGCCTTAATGTAATGGATCCACACAAATTCAATTTCAATGTAAAACAGAGTTAGAGAATGAGTGTTATCTCAATAAACTGATGCTTTTCAAATCTGTGATCTTATACCACATGATTTAGCATTGACTTGGTCGTCATGGAGACAGTCTGGTATTTAGTATGAAACAAGGGTCATGTGGTTAGGACATAATCTTAATCTTTTCAGATATTGGAGACACAACAAAAGTTATGTACAAACAAAATGTAGTGGTGTGGATGCAGCCCAAAAGCATCTCTGAATAACTACTATAATAATATAAAAATATCTGGCAATGTTAGAATAAAACTAAATACTCTTTAGTTACGTTTTCAAAAGTGCTGACCTCAGCCTTATTGAGTTACATTGCTTTCAGATTACTTCCTTTAGATCTTGCCCTAAAAGCTTTCAATTATGTACTTGGCACTTAATAGGTTAGACTATGTGCTATAGTATGTGGTTATAATGTGCATCACAACACATGGTTATTAAGCACTTTTAATTATATTTACTGTAAACTTATCTTCCATAATACATTATAAGACTTTATAAAACATAAATTAATTCTTGTTATATACAGTCACTGTTTTGAAACTATTGATAAGATCATTTCAACAAATTTACTTTTTTCCTCCAAAATCCAGTTTATGCAGTAGAACTGATGCAGGGCTACATCTCGCCCAGGTTTGATTTGACTTTTGACTTTTTTGTGGGCTGTTTTAAATCTGTGTGAGAAGTATGAGGCTGGTGTTTTAAAAGTGGAACCATCATCAGAAAGGCAGTTCAGCAAAGTTGAGTCAACGAGCTAATGAACACTATCAGGCGCTAACGGGCGGTACAGCACTGACAGACACACAGCTGAACCCTCAACCATACGTCCAAATGAGAAACGTTAAACTCAGCATTACAGAAACATATCCGGTGCTAACGAGGCGTTTATCCTGACTCCAAAACTTCTGCTTCTTCTTAAAGTAATTAATCAAATCTTTCAATTTGAATTTAAATTGAACCTCTCGTTGCACCCGAGCACTCGAGAGTTGATATTAATTTCTTGTTTCTGAATGTTTGAGGAATGAGCCTGTGTCAGCACACGACTTATCGTAAAGAGAGATACAGCTCCGGGTGAATGTTTCTGAGCTCACAAGTCGGACACATTTGTTTGAATCAATTACAAATATCCACACATCATTAATGGAAAGTGCTCACATCACATGGAAATGACACAGTTTAATTCTTAGTTTGGTCCTATTTATTAACTTCAACAGTAAACTTTCCATGTTATCTTCACATTCGAGTCAGTTCCTGCTGAATGCATCAAACTCATTTTATTTTGATATGAAACTTTTGCAGTAAAGGCCCCTGTGTTCTGCACCTGTCTGATATTTATGCAATTAACTGCTTGGATGGCTTTTACCTTTTAATAAACACAATGAGAAAACATTAGAAATTTAATTACATTACAGTGTGTTTAACAGGGGACTCATTAAACTTCTGAAAGTGTCTTAAACTTTCTCCTGAAATAATTTTTAGGTCAAAAGGTGCACGTTAAATACAGGTTAAACCATTATTAAAGAGCTCAGAATAAAGCCTCCCATTAGGATCATTACATCTGGTTATTAAACTGCTGTAACACATTATAAACGGTGTCAAAACCTCAACTGTGATATTTTTTCTATTATATTTTTCTTTTTTTCCAAATGGAGAACTTTACATTTGGGGCGACCACTAATGAGGCCCTTTGCTTCCTAAATATTCTGAACAAAGCCACTGTTTCATAACATTTCCACAATTTCCACATTGACTCCACAAAGACGGCCCACTTTGGTTCACAGTAGATTCGTCCACTGTCAGGTCCAGGGGCCAATCACAGCTCACGATCAGAATCAGTCTACCACTGTCAGACAGATTTAAATGTGATATTTTATCTGACCATGTGACGGGAAAAGAACGACTTTGCTGAGATCTGTTGTCGGCTGATGCTTGGTCCAAGGCCCTAAACCATACTTACCTGTTTTATAAGTGTTAACTTCCTTTGACTCTGTAGCACTATTACCAAAAACTTGTGTCAAAGTCCTTAGTTTTATATCTACTACAAACTAATTTCTCCCTATTAAAAAAAAACTTATAAATAGCACTGTGTCTAATGGTGACACAGGTTAACCCAATGGTCTATGACAAACTAAACATGCAATAAAGTTCCATCAAAAGAAACAAACATTGAAGAATACCCAAATAAGTAAACTGCAGTCTATTTTCAAATGACCAAACCTGTTCCTGAAACGTTAGTTGCCCTGGTTCACTGAATGCTCACGTGAGAACCACTACGTTTATCCTGCGGCCCTCTTCTCGATGGAAATGTTCATGTGAAACCCCTCGGCTTGCACTCTGCAGGCTTTTGACCCTTTGAGGAGCGCCAGTCTTTGATACCAACTACCTCCTCCTTCTTCTCCTTCGATAAATAGCTTCAAACGTCCAGGATCCTGAGGAAGCATTGCAGGAGAATGAGATCAACCCTTGGATTATTCAACTCAAAAGCAGCCCTCTCCAGCTTTTGGCTCAAAGAAGACCACTATTGGGATTAAGTGGTGCCCCTTTCACGACGCAACAAGTGACAAAAGAGGAGACTGGGCAACTAACCTGCTGTTTAGATAAATAACGGTGCTCTATCAGCTCTAATAATTGCTAACCCCCTCTCCTCTTGGCCCTTTGTCCACCGACAAGTGCTGCTTGGCCTCCGTCTAATTGCTGACAGATTTGATTTTTCAGCGACAGCAGGAGCTCTGTTTGTGGCCTTTGCATTACCGCGTTCCTCTTTCTCTCCTTGTTCTGCCACCTATTTCCCTTCTCCGCCCAAAAAAACCTTTCTTTCTTTTGCTAAATACAGCACTCTCTCAAACCGCTTTAATAGTTTCCTTTTCTGTAAATACGTTTATTTCTAAAGATGTTTTCAATAACTGATTCTAATTATGCCGTGCCACATGAGGTGACTGAAAGACCGGCTGCAGTCTAATAAACAAAAGTGTCAAATATAATGGGAAACATTCAGCAGACTGTTACATAAGATCCCTTCACGGAAAAGGATTTGATTTCTACAGAAACATAATTAATAGTTCAGCCCTAAAAGTGGGCCATATTAGATTAATGTCAGTAAAAGCTATATTTTTAGATGTAAAAGATTTGACATGAGGCATTTCAAAATATACAATTTTTCAAAATATACAAATGAATTTGAAACAGTCCATTGACTGGTTTATAAGAGACATGCTGCTTGAACTAAACGTACCAATGAGCCAGTTGTTTAAAGGCACTACTGCAGTGTGTTTCTCTGCAATATTTGTTTATATTATCTGAGTTTTGTGTTGCATTCAGGTACAATACAAGTTACAAGAGGGATAGATCTACTGGGCACCAAGGACATATGGTTCCTTCGACTGATGAGGCCTGCTATATGCACAATATATCTGAATAATAAATAAACATTTAGAAAAATAACTTATCTCATTGGACACTAACTCTTGAAACTGAAATGCCTGGATGCTCCTATAGTGGCTTCTATAACTGGCATGAATAAAAAATAATATTTACAGCAGCAAACCTGATTTAAACATTTGTATCACTGTCTGTGGGTTAGATCCAGCAAGCATTTTGTAAAATGCATCTCTTGCTGCTAGATTTTTTTTACTTTGAAAACCTTATTACTGTGCTTGTTATTTCAATAAATGTCTAGCTTTTATAATTTTGTTTTATGTATTGTGTTTTATTTGTCTTTGGTCATTGTATTTTACCAAATTATATATATATATATATATATATATATATATATATATATATATATATATATAGATATAGATATATATATATATATATATATATATATATATATATATATATATAGATAGATAGATATAGATATAGATATAGATATAGATATATAAATATTCACCCCCTGTGGGTGGTCTCATCCTTCGAGCTCGGGTCCTCTACCAGAGGCCTGGAAGCTTGAGGGTTCTGCGCAGTATCTTTGCTGTTCCTAGTACTGCACTTTTCTGGACCAAGATGTCTGGTGTTCTTCCAGGGATCTGCTGTAGCCACTCTTCCAGTTTGGGGGTCACTGCCCTGAGTGCCTCGATGACCACGGGCACCACTGTCGCCTTCACCTTCCAAGTCTTTTCTAGCTCTTCTCTGAGCCCTTGGTATTTTTCTAGTTTCTCATGTTCCTTTTTCCTGATGTTGCAATCACTTGGTATTGCCACATCCACCACAACGGCTTTCCTCTGCTGTTTGTCCACCACCACGATGTCTGGTTGGTTCACCATTACCATTCTGTCAGTCTGAATCTGGAAGTCCCACAGGATCTTGGCTCAGTCATTCTCTACCACCTTTTCCAGTCCGTACTCCGTGCAGATGTTCCTGTACACTATGCCAGCCACTTGGTTATGGCGTTCCATGGGGCACAACTTTTTCCATTATTTTGTAAAACAAGTTAATTCTGGATGCACCAAACCCTGGTGAATCTGCTGCTGGTGATACACTGTTGTGTTTATTATAGTATGATTGTTTTATGGTCATGAGCTGTGGTTCATGACCAACAGGACAAGATGAGCTTTCTCTGCAGTGTAGGGTGATAGGGTGAGATAGAGATAGGGTGAGGAGCTCAGTCACTAGCAAGGAGTTCAGATTAGAGCCGCTGCTCCATTACATCGAGAAGAGCCAGCTGAGGTCGCTCAGGCATTTGTTCTGGATGCCTTCTGGATGCTTCACTGGTGAGATGTTCTGGACGTGACCCACAGAGAGGAGGCCCCAGGAAAGAGCTAGAACACGCTGGAGGGACTATGTCCCTCAGCTGGCCTGGGAACGCCTTGGGAATCCTTGGGAGCTAGAGGAAGTGTCTGGGGAGGGGATATCCAGGCATCTACTTCACCAGATACTCCACAAGAGTTAAGTCAGTGGATGCGTTACCATCTCGTAAGAGTGTATATCTCACCTGAAAGTCCCACCAACACAAATCTCTACTGATTATGTACACACAAGGTGTATATTGAAAATAAACAGTCCAATGAAAGTTTAAAGCTTAACAATGTTTTAGCAGGTGCACACACGTACTACCTGGTGTGGCTTTAAAAAGTGTGTCAAATCTTTGTCTTTGTGTGAACTAAGCCTCTGAGGAGGCCCTGAATGCTAATGACATGAGTGCTGTAAGTCCAACAACACTTGTCAAACATGTCGGCTGTCTCTGTACACACTGGGCTCCGAACAAGTGGCCCCATGGCTGCCTGTAACAGTGCTGCCCCCTGGGAGAGGAAGAGGGCTCACTCCAAAAGCAGTGCGGCCCAGGAGAGTCTCCACAATCAGCCGCACAACATTAAACTGCTAATTATCCCAGGAACAAAAGTGCACTTTATTTTCACTTAACACAATTAGTCATAAACTGCGTTGCAGAGTTTTGAATTGACACAAGCTCCTTTTCTCTGCCAATTATTCATAGTTTCATGTCAGTATCACATTCAGAGTTTCAAAGCAAACATATTTTCAGAGCTGGTGTCTGTGTTAATCATCCCACCCACACGTTTCATGGATTAGTCATTCACGTTGCATCAAATATGAACTGGAGTGCAGCCCTGCCAGCCACATACAAACAAATTATCCCCAATATTTCTGCTGGGTTCGGTAGACACTATATATACACTGAGGGAGAATCAATGATTGGTAATCCACTCAACAAGCGGCTGAGATAATTATGCATTTCACAAATGATTAGCAAAATACAGGAATATTTAATCCGTCTTTGCATTGATGTTCTTTAGCAGCTCTTAGGTGCAGCAGGGCACATGATGAGCATCAAATTGGCCTTTCTGCCGGAAAATAGCACATTTGTGGCAAAAGCCGTGTCTGAATGTGACTTTTCTTAGGCATTAGAAAGAGATTTTAGCATATTCATAATTGAAAATGGTAAGTATTTACAGGCAGATGGAAAGGCTTAAGAGCGCACGAGGCTGCACTAAATCATCTCAGAGGAATCCACATTTATAGGAGTGTCTCTGTGTCAGGGATAGTGTGATTCACATAAATCATTAACCACTCACTACATGTCGGAGTTACACTGCGAACAAACACCGGACAGTGACTAATGAAGAGCAACTCAAAAGTCAGGCAACAAATACTATTTATACAGTATGTGAGAAGGAGATGAAGTAAAAAACACTAAAAGACACTGTACTTCGAGGCTTTAACTCACAGAATAATGCAGGTTTACAGGTTATTGTACGGTTTTCAGTAGTGTATACATGCTGTAAAGGAACACTTTTGTCATATTATATATCAAGGAAAAATGACCATGGTGAAATTTTCCTTACGTCCTGCTCCTACAACTGCTCAGAGAGGTCAAAAAGGAAAAGTGCATTCACATTAAAACCACATTTGCGTTAAAACTTATAACATGCATAACCTAAATGTATTTTAAAGCAAACTCATTATCCGACTTAGTTTGTTTATAGCAACAAAATGTCCTTCCAGGGCTAATGTAGTTCACACTGACTAGAAAGAAGGGCTGCGAGACGTTGTATAAAAAACTGCAATGTCAGCCCCAAATGCCGTCAAAAATACCCACTCTGTCTCCGTCACCAAAAACCAAACCAGATATTGTTAGCTTACAATATTCCAGACAACATCATTTCTATTAACATTAGGCTTTTTCCACTTTTGTTTTTACCCAAACCTGAGATGGTTTAACTTTAAAGGCATATCAACTGCTTTTACTCAATGAATCTTAAATCATAAAAAGAGTGTTAATCTGAAGCGATAAGACACAGTGGCTGTGTACGTGACAAAAGGTCACGAGCTCAAACTGCCAATCACAGATGGCAGCTTCCCTGAATGTCATCTGTGTGACCTTTTGAGGTTGATATACTTTAGCATTTCTCCATCATAGGCCTTGACCTTTGTTGTCACGTTGACAATGTCCCTATTCATCAATATGTCATCACCTCACGCAGGTATAAGATATATCTCATTAAAACACATCACTGTTGACTGTTCAGATAAAGATTAACTTAACAGGAAATGGAGGCCCATGTTTAAAGTGAACTAAACATCTGAGGGAGGATGTGTTGACCATGGATTAGACAAATACCAAGTACTTCCAGAGAAGAAGTGTGTCTGACCCAAGCAACGAACAACCTCTGGGACCAACGACAAACAACACAGACATCTACAGTGACTGGAAACACTGCCCTCTGTTAAAATAACAATCTAAACCGAGATGTCTGCTGACTGACACATCATTTAGTCATTTTTGATTACAGTATGTTTACATCATGTGACCTGTGGCGGCGTAATCTCATTTGTCGTGGCCTTTGACAGAAGGAACAAAAAGGTCACGTTTTAACTAAAGATAGAGCAACCAACCATGACCTTCTTGACATGAAACAGTGATTGTGAAAGTGATCATTACAGCTTGTAGTACATACTGTGTTTAAGATTATTATTACAGTTATTACAAAGGTTTTATGTTTATTTGAGATTCTGCACTTACAATATTCTTGCTAAAGTGCTTTGGCTAAGCACAGCAGATGTATTCGAGGATATGTTCCCTGTGTGCAGAAGAAATGTTCATTTATTCCCAATATAAGCAAATTGCAATGAAATTGTGCAGACTGAGTGACTGTGTGGGTTGTTTATCCTTGTACAAACTGGTAATAAGCTGCTTCCATTCTGCTCCTAGCTTTGCCGGTACGACTGGGAAACATAATGATGCAGCCCACTCGTTTCCTGTGTCTGTGCAGGGCTAAGGTAATACTACTTTTATGGAGCGTGTTTTAATGCACAGTGTTTGTTTTACATGATAAACGTTCTCTGTGATATATACCTTAAAACACATATCCATATGCAAATATCAGCAAGCAGAGGAGCTCATAGAAATGTTAATCTGCACAGGCTCATTTAGAGCATGTTTTACATTCATTACTTCAAATGACTTTAAATGATTTCACTACAAAATGTTGCTGCATTTTAATATTCTCTCTTTGGCAGTTTTTTTTTTAAATAAAGCTCATGTTTGATGTAAAATGTGTTTTAAATGTATGACATATTTTTGTTGCCATCTTTTATCAGACATAGGCATCTGATAGGATTGGTTTAAGAGCCACAGACAGAGCCAAGAACTGACATATACTTTCAAGATATTTACTCCAAATGCACTTAGGAAACACAATCCAACTCGCAAATATTTAAAAAGAAATGATTCAAAAAATATCTTATTGCTACATGCTAAAAACAATTTATATTTGTAACGCTTTATGGCCAATTCCTAAATCATATTCAACACAAGCCAAGACAGCACAATGGAGAGTAATGCTTGTACCATGTGCTGCTACAAAACCACCAATTTCTTTTTGGACATTCGCAAGCCTTCGACATGGATTACACAAAGATATAAGGAGTTTGGAAATGGCCTAACCTCTGTTCTGCTGTTCCCAATTCATTCAGAGCTGACAGCTTCCCTTTTCTGTGCGAGCATGCTCTTGTCATTAGCATTTCTCTGAACTTTGCCTAGCTGAGTCTCTCCCGAACCGCTCTGATGAATTATTTCATCCTGTACAGGCTGACTGCGGGGCATACACATGTGGGCCTTCCTCTGGACGGGTAGAGCCTCTTTTTGCGGGACGGGACGGAGGGTGGACACCTGTTTCCCTGCCCCCTCCGTCTGACCTGGGAGTGTGCTGCTGACATTAAACTGTGCATGTAAGAATGCACTAATTTAAAGGGCTTCAGGGAGACTGGGGCTATAGCTACTATCTGTCTTTCTTTTTCTGCTTCTTATTTTACTTTTCATGCTATCATTTTATTACTGCAGACAGGAAAATAATAGTGTCACTTTTAAAAGATAGCTCTTGTGAAAAGAAAACTATTTATGTTCAATGTTTCAAATATCACTATCATTAAGTAGATTTAACATGTTTTTTGTTTTGTTTGTTTTGTTTTTTGTCAAGTCACATATTAAACACAGTCTTTTAATTTCTTACACAGCAAGTGTACACAACACAAATTATGGTCCAAAAGACAACACTCATGCAAAAGGCCTGTGAAATCAGCTGAATGAGAAGTTTTTATAGAAACAGTGGAAGGATTACAATCATGATTTTAGCTACAGACACTTTTAATAATGGTGTTATTCGCTTGTAGATTAGTAGAGACCTTTTTTTTTTAAGAATTAAAAGGAAGTTTCACTAATCAACAGAACATGCAAACTCCACTCAAAGAAGCCCAGTCCGACCCGGGAGTTGAAGCCTGCATGGTGGATTGGTCTGTAGTCTAAAGGTGTATTGTGTATGTTTTTAATTACTTTGCTTTTTTTACATTGGAAAAATTGACATTTATAGCTCCAGGAATAATGCTGTTAAAGTTTTGTTGCTTCTTGTTCATTTTTCAACAACTGGCCAAAGGACCTGTCTTGGGCACAGCTGAAAAACAAATAAATTCATGTTCCGTTCTGAATCTTGCAGGAAGACATTTTGGGGCAAACTGACTGTCTGACCTATTCCCATTGGATGTATTAGACAACAGCATGTCCCCTGCAGGAAGTTGAGCTGAATGTGTGGATGCCATGGCACCCTAAAGTACACACCATCCTTTAGATAATAATATTAACGCTTGGTTCCTAGACATTGGGTAAACAAAAGGGTTTCCCAAACAGAATCACCAAGTGAGATATGCAGTGATAGTTAGTAACTTCCAATCACCAAAGCCATTTTTTCCAATACCTATCAGCAAAGCATAGCCTTAGAGGTGACAAAGATTCTCAATATAAACATGTTTAACTCAGCCTTTTCACCAGTTTCCCACAACACCTGCTGATCTTGAGATGTCAGGTGAACTTAGAGAGACTGAGGCAGGTGAACATGCATTAGAGCAGAGGCTGCTGTGATTGATGTCCAGAAGGAAAACCTGTAACACTAATTTTACAGATACTTTTGGAACTCGAGTCATAACAAAATAGCAAGATGTGGATATTTAGTTGGTGATAGTTTCTCTTACTCTTTCTGAAGGATACCAGGAAGAAATCAGGGCCTTTAGGGAGTCGCCGGACTGACATGTTCCCCCAGCTTAGCAGCCCTTTTTAGCTGTGCTCGTCACGCTGCCGTCGCACATCTGCACCTATATATCAAAGCCGTGCACAAAAACATTCCTGAGAGCAAAGCGGAGGTGATTTGTGTGCCTTTCTCCTTCTTTTTTTATTAAAATTCATGTGATCTAACTGTTCACTCGACTAAAAGCTGGGCCTTTTAAATCAGTCATGTGTCCAGAGCTTAGACCTGCACCACATTAAGACTAGCACTGACATCACAAATATTTTCTCTCCTTCTCCAGCGCCTCATGCCTTTTTCATATATATCTGCTCTACGTTGTCCTCGACAGATGGACAATCCTGAAGCCAGGGATTTTTAAAGTGTTTAATAAACATAATACAACCTATATTGTGTTGAAGAAAGGGGCCTAAACCAGAACCATGTGCACAGAGTGGATGGTGGCCATTAGGGGCCACAGGTAATATGCTACAGCATGTGGACTCGGCCATGTAGGCAGGTTCACTTACATGTTGGACACTTTATGACCTCCACCTTTGTGCAATAGTGAGGCAGACAAAGTACTTTACCTCTCTGTGATTTATAACATGATGTTGTGTTTTTAAACGCACCTAAGTATTCACCGCAAGAGAACAGTAATAAAAACTACAGCTGATGTTGGAATGCTTTGTCTTTCATGTTTTATCTCGTAAAGGAGCACTATACGGCCATATTATGTCCCTATGGTGGGTAATATATGAAAGTGTTTGACTTATTGTCAAATTAAGGCAGAGTGTCATGACCTAGTGGTGCAAGCCTCTGGTCACTATTTTACTTAGCCTAACAGTAACAGACAATAAAGTGTTTATTAAAAGCAACGTGAGCCATGATGGGAGTGGTTTAATCTCAAACCTTTGAAAAAAAATCATTATCATGCAGTGCAAATGTTAATGTTCTACATAATCTAAATTTAAAAAAGTTAAAATTACATCTGCGATGCTTTCCATTTCAGAAGTAAACCAGCAGCAACAAAGCTTTGTAAAATGTATCATCCTCTTGGGGCTTTAAAACTACAGGAATAGAAGACAATGAGATGGAACTAACATGTGCCACAGTGAATCACAGTTATGTAAGGTATGCTATACAGACAGCTGTCAATCAAAGTTGCCACATGTTGGCATTTAATCAAGTATAAAGAAAGGCATTAATTCAATTCAAGACTAGGCCATTTCAAGACTAGATGAAAAGCTTGATGTGAAGAGAGAACCTTTTGTAGAATATGGAGAACATACACATAGAAATGTGTCAGTAACTAATCATAGTATGGGCACATTTTATTCATGACTCAAGCCTTAGACTTTCCCGCTGTGAGGCAGGAGTGCGAACCTCCACAATGCATCTCCATGTCTAATTATTTTCTTATAATTTATGAAATCTATTGCTCTGGATATTATTGTCCACACATTTTTTTGCTAAACAAAACAATGAGCCATGTACACTTTGGGGGCAGTGTCACACATTTGTGTGCCACTAAAATTTCCCTAGACCCTAACATTTCATTCAAAGATGTGCTTTAGATAAGTGCAATAATCTGGGATTGATAGATGACCCAGCCGGAGCCTCAGGCCTGTAGTGTGTACACACTGCACTGGTTGTGGCAGAACGATAAAACCAACATAGGCAGGTGTGTTTAGTTAAGATGCACTTGTCAAGTAGGGTGACAAGCATGTCTGTGTTCATTCAAGTGAACCCCTTATCTGAACCTCCATGTCCCACTCATGAGACAAAAGCACTTCCCATGTTTGTATGATTTACCTCTTTGACAGAAAGTGCACCCCAGAGCACACAATCACACAACACGTGCACATACATAATAACCATCTGTATTACAGCCATAACCTTCAGAAATTTCATGTAGCATTATATTACTGCTAACCCTTGGCACAGTTTCAGGAGCATCTCATGTCCTTTCTATTTTAGATTGTTTATATCTTCATACAAATCTCCAGAGGAATGTTACGCATGTTTCCTTTTTTGCTACATACTTCAAGTTTAGTACATCTCATTTCAAGCAAATTTATTAGCTGTTGTCAGTAGTTAAAGGAAATACAAAGGTTAAAAAAAGGATAAAGGTTATTTTTGAGCGTATATAATAAATTATTGGTAGCTGGTAACAGTTCCATCACATTACAACACAACCTTCGTCCTAGTTTTGTGCGTCCATACTGTAGAGTTTTATTTGATATTTGATGAAACTGAAAAGTACAGGCATTTACAGTAACTGTGTCTTAATATAAGCCAATATTTTCTCACGTAAAAACAATATTTTTGCTAATAATGAGAATTATGCATTGGATTTTCTTTTAGTAAAATTTGCAGCAAAGTAACATGGGTTTTATTTTAATAAAATTTAAATTTTAAAAATTATTATATATTTTGCTTTATTTATCAGTGTTTTTAATGCATTTTTACTTTAACATATCTGTAGGTCGATGTGTGACGCTCAGGAATGACCTGGCGACGTGGTGCGGAAGTGACGTTAGAGTAGGAAGTGGTGTTCGCCAGTACAGTACAGTAGTTTGAGCAATGGGCAGCCGAATTATCCACAGCAAATAACCATTTATGAGGCGATCGTCGCTTCCTAAGTCGGAGAATGAGTTTCTTTGTGTAGACGAGATTTCCTGCACCGCACGTCTCATTTAATCGGTAAAAATGACTTCGAGGTAAGGCGCTGGGTTTATTAAGTTGTCTGCCTGTTAGCGCAAGAGCTACCCGCATGTAGCTGTACGATACTCTGCAGTATTAGCGACAATAACAAGGCTTCATAATTACACAGTTTTTACTGCTTGGTCGTTATTACAACACCCTGTTTAGCTTACACTGTGTGGCGGATGTAGCAACATCCATGTTGTAATAAATTTGTTTTTTGTTTTTTTTATATTTTATTGAACAGATGCTGACCTAACACTTTTTATATAAATAAAAAATAAGGTTAGTTATCATCTAATTTAACATTTCTTTGTAAGGCTTTTGTTCTATGGCAGTTAATAATGATATGCTTTGCTTTAAGACTTTGAGGTCTTGAAATTATTGCCGTGGACAGTTTTGAGATTCCAAATAAGGCCTTTTTAATAGTTATTAATTGTCTCTTATTTGTTGATAAATATTCCAGAGGCCAACTGTAACATTGCTTTCACTTAAAAACTGAGGTGGCAGAGACAGTAGAATGGGTATCAAGATTTGCAATTTAGTTTAAATTGATGAAAGAACCATAAACTATATATTTTATAGAGGCCTCTTATAAAACTGTACTACTTAAAAGCAAAATCTTTTTTTCTTTCCACTGGAGGCTCTCTGGTGACTATTGATCAGCCACAGTATTACCCAGAGTGAGATCATAAGTTTAGCCTGACACTATTGCTCAGTTCAGGAAAACCTACCACATCTTCTCACTGACGGAAAGGTGTTTGATCAGTGTCTTAAATAATCCCAAATTAGAAGTCAAAGTGTGTGAACAGTATGTCTCATCTTGGATCTTGTGTATTCATGAGTCATGTTTGTTCTGGTAAAAATACTGATGCTGTCTCTTCTTTTTTCAGATGACTCACGTGGCTTGGACATCAGTGATGTGACAGAGAATGAGGCTCACTCAGATCGACAGGCTTTTTATTGATTGTAATGAATGTTACTGTCCTTACCACGCTGACATGGACAACAAACTATAGTATAGCATGGTTGATGCCTTTTCCACATTATACATAAATCTATAAATTTATAGTTAGTTTTTTTTTTTAAAGCACTGACAATGTCACTGGGTGAGCAATCTCAAAAGTGGTTCCCAACCCATGTCCAAGCCACTGTTCTACAAGCAACTGGGTTATCGGCGAAGGGCAAGAATGCCACCAACGATGCCTACACTATCATACAGCTGGGCAAAGAAAAGTACTCTACGTCAGTGGCAGAGAAAACACTTAACCCTGTCTGGAGAGAGGAGGCCTCCTTTGAGTTACCGGGACTGTTGTTGGAGGGCAACCCTGAGGTGTATGAGCTCATCCTTATTGTGATGCACCGCTCCCTGGTCGGGATGGACAAGTTTCTGGGACAGAGGTCCATCAGTCTCAATGAAATCTTTGACAACAAGGAGCGCAAGAAAACTGAGTAAGTAGTATGTATCAACATAAGGGCTTCAATACTCAGCAGTAAGATAGGACTTGAATCAATGAGTCAGGTCTCAAGTCAGCTGTGTCCTAAAACAAACATCCTGAGATCTGATAATATAAGGACTGGTACATCCAGTGCATTTACATTAACTTATGTAGCCAATACATTGTTGAATGCTGAAAACCTCTAACTCCTACATTGTAAACATGTTCTGCTGTAAAGGTCCTTTTTGATATAAATTTAAGATGAATACATTCAGGGAAGCACATTTGCATTAGTGTTGCCATCATTAACATTCAGTATAGGGCAGGGTGAGGTGCACATCAGAAACACAGGACACACTGTTTAAAGATAATTGTTTACAGAGTGACTAGAGCTTATGATTAAAAGGCACGAAAAAAGAACAATCTAAAATAAATAAATATATATTGTTTTTCCGTTGTAAATACTCGCATTCACCTAATTACTTCAATTTAAGCACAAAACTTACTCTTGTTTCATGAATTGTAATAATATTTTTTTGCATCTTTATTTGTACTTTGCTTAACTTCAGTAATCTCCCCTTTTCAGTTCTACTTACTTGATATCTTAAAAATGTACTCGACTTCAGCAGACAAGTGACTCATTAATGCACTGTTTACATAAGAACAGACAAAAGAGGAAGTGGAAGACAAGTTCAGACATATTCCATGTCATAAATGAGTGATGGCAGGGCATTAATGACTTGTCTGTCCCATTTCTATTTCAGGACACATATTTGAACCCAATGTCAGCGTGATGTTATAGTCAGTATTCTAGTCTGTGTTTTCAAGGCTTTTGTTTTGAAGCATGGTTTATAGTTTCATTAAATAACGTGGGTATAAATAAAACACATTTGTTCACATTTATAGTGACATTTCTGTGACAGAGCTACATTTTTTCCATGTTGTCGACCCTCTATTGTTTGGGGCTTAGCAACAAAATGGCCTGATTATTTTTAGCCCTATTACTGACACGGTGAGTACGGTTGTGCCTAATTAAAACGAGTGGAGCTGGCTGAACATGTCTTGTTAGTGACTCCTATAGAAAAAGCCGTTTAACATGGTACAAAAGCATTGTTTAAATCTCTAACAGCAAGGTGTGTTTCTTTTTTTTTTTATTGACTCTTGAAGTCCAGTGTACACTAGGTGGGTTGTGCCGTGTTGTGTCATAATATTATTATCATGCTAACATTCCAGTTAAGGACAATAGAAACCGTGGAAATATTTACTCAATATAACCAGGTCAGCTGTAAGGATAGTTCGAATTAATATTTAGTTTACATTGTGCAATACATACAGAATTAAACCAGAAAATAAAGCCCTAGTTGTGACAGCTTTTACTTTTAAATACATTATTTTCTTTTACAAGTTACTTTATAAATTACAGGGCAAGATAACATTATTAATAAACAATCCCTATGAACACTTCTTTCTTCTGTCTAAAGCCTGTAATTGGATGTAGCACCATCAAATAAGATGGGGTAATAAATGTGAGATTAATATGGGATATTGTGTTGGTAATGTCTTGGCCACACCACCCACGTCTAAAGGGGGTCACTGACTCACCATTAGATGAAGTAAAGCGCAGCAGAATGAGCAAAGTGGATCTGGTTTTGATTAGCTCCTCCACATTTCAGTGAGAGACATTAGCACACTTCCCCTGTGCCCATCAGCCGGGGCAGTGACAATACGTTATAATCAGCGCAGATTGTCTGTATTTGCTGATGCACCTTGGGCTGTGCACTTTCTCAGCGGCTCTTCTGTAATGGATCTGGCTCTGAGCTCAGTGGGCTAATCCCACACTGCAGTGGTCCTGACAATGATGGCAGGCTCTAGATACTGTATCCACACTCCGCTGTGGGTCACCGTGGCCCATCGCAGTGTTATTGAACTGACAACGTACTGAGGAGGAAGCCCGTCTTGATATCCGAGTAGGGAGGCCGTAATTATCGCACACCTGTGTTTGTTGATTGTGAGGAGTTTCCCAGCGGTCCCGGCCTGAGTGGGAGGATTGTGGCTCCAAGCACAAGGAGGTTTATCTTGGCCTTGAGACACACGTGAGGTGCAGCTCGGCCCCACAGCAGTGGTAGGCTGGAGCTGCTGACCAAGCGAGGCGTGCAGCATGGGAATCGGACCTCAGCAGCAGGGCCTTTCATGAGCGGGGCCCAGCGCCATGAGCGGGCGTTTAGCATTGCACTCAACAGCTGCAAAAAGATAAAACACTGTGCATTAATTTGTTGACAATCTGAAATTTAGGTAAAGCGTAATTTTCCCGTTTAAATGTAGGAGAACTTAAATTTTTTTTATTTATTATTTCTAATTTAGTCAAACTAAACTTTTGTAAAACATCTGACTGGCTGGTTGCATAAAGATTTTTAAGTTTTTATGGGGTCCTATACTCTCATAATTGGCCCGTGTTTGAATCCTCTCTGCCAATAATAAAAAAAGCTCTTGAGTGGGACCAGGACTAGTGGCTCAGCAAATCAGAGTCGTTCATTCATCAAGCCCCCAGCCTTAGGCGGGGCACAAAGCTGCTTCCAGCATTGGTTGCAGTGCTAACACTTAGAGACAGACACTAACAGACAACCATTTAGTCTCACATTTATTGACTAGGGACACTTTAGATTTGTCAACCTATACATGTGTTTGAGAGAGAGAGGGAGAGAACCCACTGTAACACGCCGACATGCAGACTCCTCATACAATTGTCTGAAAATTATTAAGTAAAGCTCTTAAAGAAGATGTAATACAATAATCAAAATAATCATATTCCAGAATAAAAATTTGGTTCTGGTCAAACACATTTGTACATCATTAATTATTATTCTGCTAGAAAACACTGGGTCTTCCTTATTTCCCGTGGACTCTTTGTTGGGCTGTATAACACTGAGGATATGACTCATTAGCATGTATGAACTGTTGGGGTGCCCCGCGCTCTGGCTTTGCAATTTCCCAATTGCTTGTCGTTGCGTTTCTGAACAAAGGCCAGATTTGTGCAAATGCCACTTTATTTTGCTCACAGTGAAGGCACAAATCCCATTACTTGCAGCTGAAAAAGCAGAGAGGTTAAACAAATAGGTGCCCAAAAGCGGTCTATATTATTCAGCAGGAGGCTATTTCTTATGTTCTGTTTTGCAAAGAATAATGTTTATCCTCTGAATAATAAATTGTATTCTCACTTGAGTAAAAAAAAGTTAAAATGATTTAAGCTTTAAGCCTCTGCATTTGTGGATTAGTCTGTTCAAATTAGCCTTTTCAATGTTGCCCACAAAGAAGCAGGTAGAGCACATTAAGAAGACTTTGGGCTATTTTTACCATTTGTTATATTGTTTGAGATTCTTTTAGCACTTTCTTCTTGCTCTTTATGGATTATGCTCATTGTAATCAACCTAGTTTTTTTGAGAGAAATTTCTGTATTAGTCCTGCTTAACCTCTCCTCTCATTTTAGTTGGTACCCATTGGAGTCCAAGCCTGGAAAAAAGAAGAAGGACAGAGGCCGCATCCAAGTAAGTATCCAGTTCATGAGGAACAACATGACGGCGAGCATGTTCGACCTTTCCATGAAGGAAAAGCCACGCTCGCCTTTCTCCAAACTGAAAAACAAGATGAAAGGTCGTAAACATGACAGTGGCTACTCCGACACATCCTCAGCCATCCTTCCTCGCTCCAGTCTTTGTGACACTGAACCCAACCAACGGCCACAGGCTGCTGGACCACAACAACCGCCCGAAGCCAAAGCTAAGAGGCCGCTGCTGGCCGGTTCTCACAAGCTCTCTGCGGCTCACTCCATGTCGGATCTCATCGGGACAAATTTTCGGCCCAAATTGGACTCGACAGAAGAGACTGAAGGTGAAGACCAGAGCTTTTATGTTTACTGTATAGAGGTTATACTGTGAACCTTTTAAATTAAGCAATAACTGGCACAATCAGTTAAAGATCTAAGTGTTGTTGAGTAGTTAGATCCTTACATTGAAGTAATTCTGACTGTAAGATTAATGGATTTGTGTGATTGCTTTCCCCAAAAGTAACTGTATAAGTAGTGTCCAGCACATGTCACAATGATGTAATCCCTAATGTCTCATGGTTCTTTGTAGGAAGTGCTGGTGGTCCTCACAGGCGTTCCCAGAGCGAGGTGCCAGGGTACCAGGACGATGAGGGACACGGTGACCCTTTCAAAGATATCACTGACGTCCTGCCACAGAAGTATGCCACGCTCCCACGCAACCGCAACCCATTCGAGAGGGAGCCGGGGCAGCAGCTGTGGGACCGGGCCGATCGCAAGGAGAAAAAGGAGAAGGTCAGCCTCTTGGAACGTGTGACGGGGAAGAAAGAAGGGCGCAAGACAAGTAACGAGGCCCGAAGTGGGAGCTCTGGAGACCTGCGTTCCCCCAACCCTTTCAGCGGCGACTCACAAGCCGAGACCAACCCATTCATCTCCAACTACAAAGCGAGGTGTCGCTTTAGATTGAAATTATTACACAGAGCTCATTTTTTTCAGTTTTATTTTTTTCTTTTTAAAAACAGTGCTGAAAATATTTGTTTCCAATTTTATTTAAAGAAATATTCTCAATGACATGTCGGGTACAAGACAATGTAATGAGCTTCATAAAAAAAAAAATCATAAAGTTTCTAATCAATTGAAAATGTGCAATTGTAAATACGTTTTAGCTGATTATAAACATAATGTTGTAGTTTACCTATCCAGCTTCTCTAGTTTAACCTACAATTAGCATATCTGTGACAATCTAAAAAAACTAAGCCTTGAAAAATATACTTTTAAGCAGACATTTTTAAAGATGTGTTTAAAGAACCATGATAATGATTAAAACCATTTTAAACATACAAACATTGTCTTGCAAATCAAATCAACAACATCATTGCAATTTACATTTGATATTTCTTATTTTGACGTATGTTATAAAGCCCTACATCGAATAATAGTGTTTATAGCTCTCATGAGCCAGCAGCGTCGTTGCCTCCCTGTGGAGCAACATCCTGCTTGGGGATATTACTTACAGCACACTGGTGAAGCTTCAAATACCTCGTTGATTGAAATCAGCTCCCTCGCCCCTCAGTTGTTGAGTGCTATTGTTCTAACATTTGCGCTGTGCACAGTTCCATCTATTTCCTGTGTTGCATGAAGAGTTGGTGAGCAGTGTGGCTAAGTTCTGGTTTATCAGCGTGGAAGGTGTCATTAGTGGCTCTTTAGAGGGCCCGGGCTTGATAAGACAGCCCTCTGAGCAATAGTAATGAGATCCTCTGCAGAGATAGACCACCCAATTAACCACTTATCTCTGAAGACTCCAGTCCATCATCTTTACTGCTGTCTTTGTCATACTGCAACTCACTGGTCATTTATAATGTGCAGAGAGCAGAAAACCCTCTCTTAAGTAGATAATGTGGTTTAATATGTAATTAATGTATAAAATTAATAATTAATGTAACTATAATTTGTGAAAGTGGACCATAAACACTGGTGTCAAAATCATGCTGTAAATAGGCACCACAGTAATAAATAGTAGAAAAATAAAGTTTCTCCGCATACATTTAAATAATTTGTTTGTGTCACTGGTGTTGGTTGTTTTTAACTTAACAATCTCAAAGTCAATTGTTAAGTTGAAATGTGGTTAGATGGCAGCTGTTCCAAAACATAAAATCATAAAGTTTAGGACTTAGACTGTTCACCCTGCTAAAAAACTAAAAAACCTTCTTAATAGTTAAACCAGGAAAAGTTTTAAATCCATTGCATTTTTATTGTACTTTTATTAACTTGATTTCTTGTTGCTTGTTTTTAAGTGACAGAAAACCCACAGCAAGTGAAGAAGGTACGTTTGGACAAAGAAAGGACAACAAGAAAAAAGTAAGTTAAGCCGGTGTAACCCTTCTCATTAAAACAAACTGTTGCTTAGAATCGGTTTTATTTTGACAGCTGATTGGGAGGAAAAGAGTACGACCTTCATCAGTTGCGTCTATGTCATTATTTTAAGCCTTGTGTTTTTTAATTGAAGAGGTTTATTTAACGTAGCAGCTGCTGACATTTGTCTTTTGAAAATTCAGACGTGCCACTCAACTAATTAGCAGCTGTACATCGGTCGTGTCTGATTGTAATATGAAGTAGTGTGAAGTTTGTGAGGTCAGACAGAGTCAAGTATGGGGTTTTGTAACCAGAAAAATGCACATAAATGCCAATTGTTACCTCTTTTTAATGATCATATACAACTATCATGTCTTTTTTCAATAGTTTTTTTTAGTGTTATTTCAAATTAGAAATGAGACTATTACACAGCAAATGTAGTATTTACCAGTCAGCAGGAGAAGTGATGGCGATGAGGAGGAGAATGCCGATAATGGCTTTCCTCACCTTCCTTTGTGGGTGTTGAGGGCTGTCGCTAACCGCACATGTGCCCCTGTGTACATGCTGCAGAGCCTGACAGAAATGGCAGCTCTTTCCTCTGCTTCAAGGCCCTAATTAACCACACGCAGGGGGGAGGGAGGGGAGGGAGAGATTTCAAAGCTTTTAGATTCTCGAAGCTGAGCTCATTAGAAACTGTAATGACACAACTGGAGAATGCCAAGTGTGCGCCTTATCTCCTGCTCACTACTGATCGCTCAAGAATGGTCATCATTACTTTGCCAGTTCATGGTCATTTCCAGGCCTTTGTCACCAGCCACTAAAGCTCCCGATTATTATGCTGTGTCCATGCGTGAGACGGAGCCAGGGTAAGTAAGCATGTACACAGGCGAGGATGGAAAAGCCACATCTGCTTCCATACTGCACTTAAGAGTGAAAAGATACTGGAAGTTATGACAGAAAAAGGAAGTTAAGTATGGTTCTCATGGACTGTTGTTCAGAATTCTTTATCAAATAGTCATTTTTATTTATTTATTTACACCATTCACGTACAGGATTATTGTCCCATTATAATTATATAGTCTCATTACCCAGTTGTATTATTGATTGATAGCCTTCAAAAGCCAGTCATCATAAATGTGGTTGTTTAATATTGTTATGAGAGTTTTGTGATACCTTGACTTTCCTCTAAGGCATCATGGTCAGTGGGACTATCGTGACTCTGCTGGGTAGAACTGCTTCACAGAACAAAGTCTGTTCCACAGAACCATGTGGGAGGGCTCTTATTGAAAGCGTTTGCAAAAGGGCAGGTACTTTCAATGAATACTTGGATTTATTAACCACAGTTTTATCCAATGAGAGCAGCGCCATGTTGTTTTGTTTGTAATGGTACAAGGGACGCTACATCAGCATTGTTTTTCACGGTTACAAAGATAATTTTTTTTCCAAATATATAAGTCAAGTGGCATTACAGAACCTCTGTTTTCTGATCAGGCTGTATATCTACAGCCACATTCTGGCATTTGAAATTGCTCTGAGACATGTTCCTGGAATTATAGTTCAAATAGTTATATGAATGCTGTATTGAGTTTACGCTTTATTGGCTAATTAGCATGAACTACTATTGATTGATTCTGATAGCTTAGCATAGATTTAGTTGCTAAAGAAAGTATATATAAGGATTCATAATAATTGAATGCCTTATAACCTATGTTCTTCCAATGGCTTCATCGTGCGTTACACTTCAGCGCTGCCACTTTGTCTGAATAAGGTCACTTCTGGGTCAATGAACCTAATGAAGCTCTGATCAGAGGGCTTCCCAGGCTGTCTGCTTAAATCAATGGTTGACGTCACGCAGTCATTCTATCCACTGTTTTGTACAGTCTATGGCATGATATCATATTCCCTCTCACTTGGCTTTTTTTGGTTCAGAATCGGTGAGTGGGCTCTGTTCTTCAAACCCTCTTCCTTACATTGGGCATTTAATCTCGGTGGCAAATATTTAATTTCACTTCACGCACACACACACACAGTAGCCTTTTTGCTGTTAGGGGCGATAAGATACCTGGTAAGCAGTCCCGCTCCAGCTCTCTCTGCATTGTCTTTGCCCAGCAGTGGAGGCTTGAATGGTGCATGGGAGTGGAAGCTGATAAGTGTGGTATTTTAAACAGGGTGAAGGCTTTGCTGCCCTATCCGTTCGGGGGAGGACGCCCAGCACTGAAGCGATAAAGTGGTCCCTCATTAAAAACGATTACAGCTCCTCTCGCAGCCGAGCAATACGATCTGCACATACCGTACCACGCCGCTCGGCCCAAAGAGTCCTCAAAGAGCAAATCTAGGCTTGGGTTGCGTCCTTATTTTGGTATTTATTATCATGACCTTTTAATGAGAGAAATTCACAGTCTGGCATTTCCCACAAAACAAAGATTTCACTTTCCTTTTGAGATTTTGTCTCAACCTTTTCTCAGATGTTATGAAAAGGACCACTTACAAAAGATGCTGGCGTCATATTGTTGTGTCACAGTCAAGTCCCATTAGAGCCGCTTCTCTGTTAGACAATACTGGATCGGACCATATGCTGTAGGATTTATTGACACATTGGTGCTAAATCCCTAGAGAACTGCCTTGTCTTAACTACTCCCAATTAGCCTTTATTAGCAAATGAGAGAATGACATAAACAGATGACAGTTTATGTCACATTAGGCCGACACGTCTAATTAGCTCATTTGCTCTGTGTACATTATGAGAACTGTGTCTTTCCTCTCTCTTGAATTAGTTGGCTTTATATAAACCTGCGATATTCTTATATTAAATAAACATAGCTAAATACATTTGAAATAGGTTAGCTAAGAAATCACTATTATTTACGCTTATACAGTGCATTTCTACATTGACTAATACACATTAAAGAGTTTTAATATAGTTTATATAACCAGACTTTATTTCAAAGCCTTTGATTTTTATTTTGATCTAAATTTCACTTTTACTTGTTTGTTTTAGGCTTCAAATACATGTACACTGATAAATTTTGGAAACATACTGATGTTTTGTGCTTTTTGTACAAATTTTAACAGAGTTTTAGCTGCTGAGACAGATTTTAAAAGAAACTACAGCCAAAACGAAACTTTTTATATTGACACTGACATCACTTATGCTTGTCTTTTGTAATGAACATTTAATGTACATATATCTATGCTAACAACATTAAAAAAGTCATGGCTTGCATAATGTTTTAGGAAAAAATATAAATATAAAAAATATAAAGTATAAAAGTGTCTTTTTATTTTTATTTTTATTCATTTTGTGAGATAACGGTACTTTGAAAAACTGTCTTCTCATATTGAAGTGTTATTAAGTGAGGTTTCTCTTGCTTTGAGTATTTGCAGTGATGTGGAGGACATAATTCGTAAAGCAGACTTTGAAAAATATCTAGTCCACATCTACGGTATAACATTGTAATAAACCTATATTTGTTTTTGCAGGATGTGCCGCAGGAAAGAGTGGCCGCCTATAGGAACTTAACCTTCGAGGAAGTTGTGCATGAACTCATTAAACAGAAAGAGGTGGTGAAAAAGAAGGACGCCCACATCCGAGAGCTGGAAAACTACATTGACAACCTGCTCGTGCGAGTCATGGAGGAGACGCCGAGCATTCTGCGGACGCCTTATGAGCCTAAAAAGAAGGCGGGCAAACTTAGTAAAAAGTAGAAAGCAAAGAATTTTAGGGGTAAAAGGCTTAGTGGTTGCTTGATTTATCATTATGATGTGGGAAAATAATTGGGGGAAAAATGGGACTGAGGAATGCCAAATTTAGTTATTTTGTGTTTTTATAAATGAATGTAGTTTTTACAGACATTTTACTGGTTTAGTTACTTTAGTGAATGTGTATTTGATACTATACTACATTGTTTTTAGGTACTGATACAAACTTTTACGCGGTAGTATTTACTTTTTGCACCTTTTAAAGTAAATGCCTATGTTGCATGCTCTGGCTGTCGTCAAGCAAAAGCTGTAAAGGTTCAAAAGTAGTTGAAATTATGTTTACTTGATGGTGTAATCCTTTTGAATCTGTAATTATTCCACTGACACTGTCTTAAAGTGGCTCTACTCTCTTAAACACATGCAGCAGAGGCAGCTCCTCTCTGCTGCAGATGTGGATGAACTCTGCTCCTCCCTTTGCCCCAAATGAATCATTTTCAGGTATTTTCTTTTACAGGAAACAGTACTACAGAAGGATATCACTAAGTAGCATCTGGGAGTCTGGTTTGTCTCAAAAATAAGTCATCACCTTTCAAAAAAAAAAAAGGTGTACTTTTCTCTCATGAGTTATCTTAATTTTTTATATATGACTATCTCATGTTAAGTGCAATAATCATATGTTTAGCATATTACTTTATAATGTTCTGATAATCTTTTGGTTTACATTTTAATCATGTCTTAGATTTATGCAAAACAAAAAAGCCAGGAGTCTGTGTTACGACCTGAATCGACAGTTTGCTAAAGATTGTGTTACGGTACTAAGCTGCACTTATTAACGTTAAAGGTACACTGGTGTTAAAACACTACTAGATCCCGGGACCTGTTACACTGAACATTTAAAATTACAAATCTCCAAACTACTGAAATGTTTGTGTGTAACTGACTATTTATAGTTTTACTTTAGGTCCCAAAGTTTACCCATACATTTATCATGTCGCCTAACTCAGTATTTTTGATGATTTATTTTGCTTATCTGCCTCATCTTGCTTGAAAACAGTGATGTTTAATGACCTTTGACATAGTAAAAGTTTTTTTTTTTTTTTTTATTAATCAAAATATTTAGAGAAAGACTAACTTACACTTTTTTATTTGAACATGCCACAATGTGATTTTAAAGATCTTGTTGGCCAATCATATCAACACAAATGGAATTTTATCACATTAGTTCAGTTCTAACTGTTTTTGGGATGGTTATTGAGCATGATTATCTTTCATTGACAATACATTTACAGCCCTAACTGCACCTAAAAATGAAATCGCATTGTTTTTGCATCCCATATTAGACGGCCACTAAACGGACAGAACTTTAGGATTTTTTTCTATGTGATCAGGCCTACTTTGTGGTACTTTGTAAAGGCACTACTGCTTAAGTTTACAATTGTTTTCCCATTTTAATGAAAGCTTCACATGAAGTGTTAAAACATGTTTTGTACTAACATTTACTAATAGTACTCAAAGTTTTCTGTTATTTACATTATTGTCCTTGTTATTGGATATAATTTAAATGTGTCATAGATAATTCCTAGTCTTTGATTTGGTGACCTTTACACTGTATGAACCCAAATCACAAGTGAGATCAAGTGCTATAATTGTAAATGAGTAAATGTCACAATCAAATTCAAGTCATGAATGTTACTTTTGAGAAGTCATCTGTTTGAAAACTGACTTATGAAGGGGTCTTTTTTGATTCATACATGGTCTAACTTTCCTGCAGCTGAATGTATTTCGGTTTGGCTCTGTTTTCTGTTCATCATTCTTTTTCTTTACAAGGCCCCTGGACGTTGTTTGCCTTTCAAGTATTTGATAAATCCAAAGAGATTTCATCCGCTTCCTCTTTTCTTTTGCAGTTAATGGAGACTATTATTGTGAAGCATATGTTGTAGAAAGCAAAAAAAAAAAAAGTGTGACTGTTTGACTGCTACTTAAGAAAATGTGGAATTTTTATTTTTTTTTTATTCCGGAAAAGCTTCTCACTGATGGCCTTGCTTCATGAGTTAAAGTGTAAACTCAGATCTCCTCATGTTACGGGCTTTACCAACTCCTTTAACCCATCTGTATTTGTAGATGGTTATGGACCTTTTTGTTTTAATCTCGCACTGCTTCTGTTGTAAATATTGTACAGACACTTTCTAATCTCACTTTAGAAATATTTGAAAATGGCTTGATTCAAATGAAAAACATAAATTAAACAAAAGCCCTCAAAATAACACACATTGTAATTGGCTTTTATTAGCACCTATATTGTCGATAGCTAATGTTCATGTTTGGAATGTAAATGTTGATTTATGGTGCTAATGTCTAAACTATGCGGCTGTAGGGATGTGTACACCTGCCTCCAGTTGAATTGTGTGAATAACAAACTGGTGATAAAGTCTGAGAAAGGTACATGTCGAACAGATTTGTGGCCTGAGGTTATTGAATTCAAATGGGAAAAAAAAGCTAGTTCAAATTAATTATGATTTTTTTTCTTATTGCTATATTTGCTTTATACTTAATTTATTTTTATACATCTGGCTTTGATTGTAAAGCATTTTCCAATCATTTTAGCACGGCTGTTTAAATTGTTGCATTGTGACAAATGCATCATTATTTTAATTGTTTTTACCATTTGCATAATTTTGCTCACTCAGTGCAAGAATTAATGTGCTCTGAGGCAACATTTACTGTAAAACTAGGCCTTAATAATCGTACATTTATTTTCTGGTTCAAACTGTTTCCTACAATGCTGTTGAGCTCCAGTCAGATTTTGAGTTCGTCCTCCTCCGGCTGCTCTTTCGCTGACATTACGTTGCTGCCAGACACTTTGGTTAAATCTCCAGACAGACCTCGTGAAGTGGTGCATAGTTCTGAAGCATTGATGGTTCTGTTTGCAAAATATCTCGCTCTAGATTTACGCTTCATTAGAGTTACAGAAATAAACAAGGCAAGAGGCAGCAGTCAGATACACAAAGTCTTCCAAGTTTATTCTGAGACGTCCGTTATTAAATTATCAACTCATAATTGAAGGTATTATGCTAAGGTACGTCAGGCAGTCATTTTATATTGAAATGATGTTGAAATACTTTTTCCTTTTTCACAGGCATGTCCTGGTACTACTTTTAAGAGTATGAGAAATTAAAATGACAGCAGTTTGTTGATATCTCGGACGTTTCATTTGTAACTTTAGCAGTGCAGTATTTGGAGTTTATTCTACTTTTATCATCTTCATTTAAGTAGTCAAATGTCTCCAAACGGTGCTGTCTATAGAAAATGGGGAACATAAATCCACACAGCAGTGAGTTAAGTACTCATAAGGCAGTTTTGGAGGAGGTCAAAGACGTAAAAGTACTGTTATTGAACAACCCTTTTTTTTTTCTCAGAAGCCCATTGTTTTCTAATATTTTGTGTCAAAGTGTGAAAGCTGGTTTCCACCACAATGATGGAAAAGAATGTTGAGCAGGTCAAAAAAACATCTGCCCCTTGTGTTTGCATTTTGCATTTCATGATTGCGCTTTTTGTTGGACCAAAAATCATCTCTTTTGTGCGAACTTCCATCCACAGGACCTTTTACTGTAAACCTGGACCTAACTGGAAAGAAAATCTGAATAAAATAAGGCAGTCGTAATAGGGCTGTTCATTTGGACCATTTGTTATTGTTTTAATCAAAATTGTGAATTGCATTTTCTCACAGTGAAAAGAAACCAACTTCTGTATAAAAGTTATTTAATATCTGAAAACAAAAGGGCACATGTTGAAATACAAAACACATTGTAACTGGTGATAATTAGCACTTACTATGTTGGTATGTAAAAGTTGGTTCATAAGCTGAATATTGTTCCATTTAATGTTATTTAATCATTTCCCAAGGTGTCCAATATGCAAGGATATGAATGTGTGGCTCTGATAATGTAGGCTCTTTATTATGGAGCGCCTATGAATGATGATATAGTACTGTATACTGTAGCTTCTTGATGCTGGAAACAAATTATGTGCCAATGAAAACACGGATTCAGAAAAAAAAACTGAATTTAGTGTTTCTTTACAAAAACAATTTCAATGTATCACTGGATGAAAGGCACAATCAAGGTTGCATTGTACTTTTCAATAAACCCACTTTAAAGAAAACTGTTGTGGCTTTTCATTTGATGGTAAAATACTTTACTCAGTATTAAACCTTACATTTTGCAGCTGGTTCTGGTAATCAACCATGTAAATCAAATGCAAATCTTCTTTAAAGTGGTTTATTCTTCATCTTTCTTTTGATTTAGCACCTGTCCTGTCGTTAAAGTAAAAAGCTCTTCTCATTTAACTCTGATAAGACTTTGATTAGAGCCTTTTAATTGTACCGGGTTTGTGTCACACTTTTGTTTTCCCTTCGCTAAAAGCCCACTCTTCCTTTTGTTCTGGAGAAGTTCCCATGCCTTTAGAGCTCAAAAGAGAAGAGGTATCGTTTGACAACTGAGACGTGAGATTGCTTGTTAGAAGTCCACTCTAATTTGCCTATGTGTGCGGCGGGACTGTGAAATCTTTGGGGAAAAGAAACACTTGTGTTGTTTACCAGCTCCTGCTTTGAGGCTCGGGTTTCCTCGCCGTCACCCCTCCATGCAGCAGGTTTACAACATGACCTCTCCCCTGTCACCTCAATCTAGTCTCTGAAGAGGCTCCCAGCACACGACACCCACCATAAATCTAACAGTAACCACAGACACTGAAAGGGGGAAAAAAGTCAATTTCCTAAATAGTTCCTGTGACAGAAATACACAAGCTAAACATCTATAGGGCCCTGCAATAAGAAACCCAGTGGAAAACAGGTGAACGTTACACAATGTATAGTAAACTTTAAATTTGTATTTGTCTAACAATCCATTTTGTTGCATAGAGCCTTGTCACAACTGTAGTTTACAATCTCCCATTTCTCCCCAAAATGTCTTTTACTTGAGATTAACCATCATTAAAAACGATTTAGTGTGCATTAGCTGTTCTGTCTTTAACACAAAATAACACCTACACTGCTATTCACATCAATCTGAAATATTTAGTAATTATGTTTAATTTAATGCACTAGCTTCTTACATTTAATGACCAATTCTAAACTATGCAAATACATAAATGTTCCCGGAATAAATGTGTAACAAGTAAAAAACAGACAAAAAGAGTGTGCATGTAAAACACAGAACACAAAAATGCTCAATAACTTGCTTATGGAAATGTATGCATTTTTTAAATATTAAAAAAAAAAAGTTACATGGGCAAATAAATATTTCTAAATTGCTGGTTTTGGCCCATGGGCTTCTAGTTTGACCTAAGCAGTGGTGTTACTAGCAGTGGTTATACTAGTCCAAGTCAAGGGCTAGACATATTGGTTATTGACTCCATAAAATGATATGTACTGTTTGTTTAAATGTAAGTCTACAAGAGCTTTTATCACAATTGTTAGTTATGTTCTGCTGTCATCTTGCTTCTATTTACCACCATTAATCACTTTTTAGTCTTAACGTATTGTAAAGTTATGATTCATTTTGACATGTTTTATTATTGTCTTAACTTACCCACATCTAGTTTTTCTGATTAATCTAATCTGTCTCCGAACAAGAGAAAAAACTTCCCAAGAACTGAATTAAAGCTACGTACCTTGAGTTCGACGCATACTTTAAAGGATTAAAGAAAGTCACAACAGACAGCTCTGTTTAAAAGTCAAGCCTTCTTGTCGTTTACAGGATTAGCAGTGAGCAGATAAATTTTTCAGCTCCCTATGTTAACTTATCAGCTGCCTTGGGTGACATCGAACACAAATAAGTGTGTAATTGGGCTTTATGTAGGTGTCACCTGTTGTATTCATAAGCTAATTGACATAGTCATTGTCATCCTCACACAGTCATCAGCAGATTGAATTTCACACATGGGGCTCGTGCGTCCGTGGCACGTGTCATCTGAGTGCCTCCTAAACTAAAGCCCATTCACTTTTTGAGCTTTATATCATATTTCTGTAATTTGAGCAAATTTCCAACAAATGTGTTATGTAAGATTGTGTGGGTCGCATAAGGGCCCAAGCGTGCCAGAAAGGGCCACCCACCGGTCATCTGTACACCCGTTTAAAAATGGATAAGCGTCATGACCGGGATCAGTGTCACCAGCACGCGTCGCTCAATAGAACTGCCTCAGGCTTTGGAGAAACTTACATGAGGTGAAATTTCGGCAGATGGATGAGGTGTTTTAGGGAAAAAGCAGTCCTATTTGGGCAGCTGGCTTGAACTTGTTGGATGAGCGTAAGCCAGATGTCAAGGTCAACCCCCTACATCAGCCTCCCAAGAGGTTTCGACCCCACCCTGAGCACCAAACCTGGGATGGTTATTGGACGGTTAATCTCAAAAGGTGCTTAAGATAAATCAGGTGTCAAACGTGCGGCACATTCGGTCTTTGTTCCTGTCGAGTTGTCATTGTTTTCCTTTGATAGCAGCCACGCGTCTAGTATCGGGTGAACAAAGCCAGATGAAGACCAGAGGAAAGGGACAATCTGTCGACACCGAGCGCAGCAAACGAGACAGACGTGCAGGACAGAAGAGATAGAGGCATACATTTGAAAAAGTTCAGTTCACAAATCATGGCCTTGTATAAAAAATAAATTAATAAATAACTTACTTTTCATTTTGAGTAAGTTTTAGACACTGGAAATTACCTATACTACCTTTAACAGCTTAGGCCTATTACTAATAATTAATCCCAATACAGAACTGCAAAACATGACAATTTTCATGGCCTATCTGAGTCTCGAAGTATAGACAGTATTGACTTCTGTGCAGTTTTGAACTTAAAACTTATGTGTATAGTTTACACTTCTTTGAGTCTTAGCTACACATGTGAATTATATAGACTCCTTTAAATTGCAGCTTGTTAAGCTCTGTGTAATTTAGGAACAGTTGTTGTATACCAGTTTTCTCTGTTAAGTATTTAAAGGTGTTTTTTTGTTAAATTACCCTAGACCCTAGCTCTTACACATCATAAATTCAGTATTTTGGTTTATTCACATCACACAAGCAGAAAGTGTTGACATCAGCGACTATGGTAATTGTCATTAAAGTAAAGGAGCTGTAATAAAGTTATCTTATTGTTAATGCTTAGTTATTTTTAAGCAGGTAGTTCAAAACCCGGCCGACTCAAACATTCTCTCGGCCGACTCCGGTCCTTCAGTGAGGAGTCTGTATGTCCTCCACCTGTTACTGTGGGTTCTCTCCAGGTACTCCAGCTTCCTCCCACCGTCCAAAGACATGCATGAACCGGTTAATCATCAAATCTGAAATGTCCCTTGTGAATGAATGTGAGAGTGAATGTTTGTCTGTCACTGTCTGTCTCTAAATGTTAGCCCTGCGACTAACTCGTCACTGCCTCAGGCCCAAAGCTGCTGGGATAGGCTCCAGTCACCAGTAGAAAATGAATGAATATACAATATAGGTTTAACACAGGTTATTTTTTGGTGTGCAGTTTGTTCTTGAGGCCACCTCGTCAGACCTCAGACTGGAGAGCGACTGGTCTCATTAACACGGCCAGAGCTGCGATATTGTCGGGACTTATCACCCAAAAGCAAGGAAACATGAGCTGTCAGCTGGACATAGGTTTACATTGAGTCGTTTTTGCTTGTAATTGGCACCACAAAGAGCCTGAGCGGGATTTTTGTTGTCTGAAACTGGAGAGAAACAGTGTGATGAAGCGCTTTGAGTGCCTACTAGGTGGAAAAGCGCTATATAAATAAAAAATAAATAAATAAAAAAATATCTCTTTTTATTCTGGAGGGTGAAAACATATTGTGAATACATGACAAATAAATGTATGATATTATATTGCCTGTAAGTTTGCATTACATATTAAAGAGTTGCATTCATGCTCAAGAAGCACATAAACTCTGCTTGACGCCAGCAGAAGTTTTAAATGGACCACAATGCTAAATAAATCAATGTTAAGACACCTATCTTGTGTTAGTTAAAGGAGAAGTAGGTGAGTTGGTCATTTAGGATAACTTACTATTAGTTTTTTTTATTGTTTATTTGCCATTAAGATTGCATTTGACATTGACAACTCTTTTCACATAGAAACAGCTAAGCCTTTTTGTTGTTCTGTCTTCTGATTGGATAGTGATATCACAAAGGCTAACTATGTTACTGCCTTGTTGACAGAACTATTACACAATTAATTGATTAAAACTATCTCAATTAGTTTTTCTGTATGTTTATTTTCCAAGAAGATAATGCTGTGATAGTAGTTTTTGGAATAGCTACATTTTTGTGTTTGAAAAGAGTTTTTCTTTTTGTTGCACTGTTGTTGCAGTGGGTTATTAAGGCCACAGCAGTCTCTCAGTTATAGTTTGCTTTGGAAAGATCACATTAGAAGTTTAGTGCAATAGCTCCGTAAAGCCATGCTAAAACTAGAGTAATACAATCAATCAATCAGTCATCTCCTGACTTCACAGCCCCAGAGCTCTGCAGGAATGCCGCTAAGCTGCAGATGTACCAGCCAAATTACTCCAGAGGGGAATTACCAGGCCATAAATCCCAGCGTCAGGAGGATGGCTGCAGCCTATTTCACGGTAAAAAAAAATAAAAAAAATAAAATGCCATTCAACTAGTTTCCATTACCTCCATAAAGAATGTCTTGCGGCAAACCTATCACTACCGACAGATCTAAACACGCTCGCCTCCAAACATAGTGTTGAATCACACTGCAGTAGACAAAAACGTATTGTCCGGACAAACGCTGTGGGAATCTGCTTTAGTGCCTACACACGTTCTGACAGATCCAGGGAAATGAATAATGTGTGATGTGACGGTTTAAAGAGCTGACAATCATCTCCAATTGATTCATTATTTTCTGTAATTATTAGTCACGTTTCTGGCCCGAAGGCTTTACCTCCGCAGATACAAGTATCTTAACTGTGTATTTTGTAAGAGGCTTGTTGATGCTACAAGGGCTACCAGCTTTCAAAGATTTATCATCCTGACATAGTTTTTATCAGATGGAAAATCACACTGCACTTATGTTTTATTTTATTTTTTTAAGTTTGTTTTTTAAGTTTGCCTGCTGCACACGTTCTTCTTGTAGTTTGTTAACCGCTCCATTATTTGTAGCATGTCACTAACCCTGAAGTAACATGCCCTATATTGCCATGTTTATTAAACCACATACTGAATATTGAGCACTGCACCACTGATCTCACTCTTTGTAAACTTAGGAGTGAAGCCAGTGTATCTTATTTATTCATTTATTTTGAAGGTAACAGGCAAGTTAGCGATTGAGTCTGACTTTTGGCATGTCCTGGGTTAAATTAGCACCAATTGAGATGTACAAATATTCCGTCTGGCACTTGACTCACTCACAATTGGACATTTAACCATCAAAATTGCCAAACTAGACAAAGTGAGGGCTCTAAGGTAGTGACACGGCAGTATGTACTCTCTGGGCACACTTGAGCGCAGGCAGCTGGCACAACCAGACTGATGCCTTCAGGTGCCAGCAGCTAAACAAGTCCAGGTTTGAATGAGAGTGTGTTACTATTGGTCTGAGCGAGGCTGTGGTTCTGCCAATGCCTTGGAGTGTCTGGCTTCAGGGACGATCATACACAGTGTATTGTTGAGCTTGGGTTTCTTCACAAATGATGGCAATAGAGGATAGTTTGCACAGTGTTGACAAAAAAAAAAAAAAAACGGCAGCTACTACAGCAACACTTTTATTTTCTGGATGTATTCTGTTGTTTGCGTTGTTGTCATGGATTTTGGCAAGATATGTTTTTTCTCACAAGACGGTAGCTTGCCTCATCCCTATCATAATTTTTACTAACTGTCAACATGGTTAGCCTGGCCAGCCATACACAGCTGTCAAACAGTTTGTCAATTTGTAATTTCTTTTCTAAAAAAGGACAGGCTTCATGTGATGATTTGTTTCTCTGATAAGTTATTAATAGGTTTAAACAAAGTCATATGAACAAAGGTTTAAAGTTGAAAACATTTCTTTCGTTCTAAAGGGACTTTGTCATTTGTGAGTTTAACAGTTAAGAGAGCTGAGCTTACATGCCTAAGAGGGGTTCAACCCAAAACTACTGTGAATAACATAAATGGAAAAAGAAATGCCTCAGATATAACTTTCCTATAACTATTTGCAACAGTGTGTTGAAACCAAAATCCAAACAGTTTCAATCTAGGAGGACATTATCACCTGGAGGGAGCAGTAATGCTAATGGTTCACAGGAACATATGACTCCCCCACCATCACTCACACTGCCCATTCAACTCTTAACCACAGTGAAACCAGAGTAGTCTTGTCCAATCACAGTCGTTTCAGTCTAAACCCTTTCCTTCCAAATAGATATAAAACTCAGCACTCTTACCAGTTCAAATCAGAATTGACAAAGTCCCTTGGATAAGGGATAAAACGTGTTCACCTTTAAACCTACGTTCAGAAGCCTTTGTTAAAACCTTTTCTTGTCTGTGTCCAACCCTCTGGAAATCCAACTTGAATCTACCACAAATACAAGATAAATTCTGGCTGGCCTGAATTACTTTAGTCTGGGGAAATAACTTCAAGAGCCATTTAGAAACATTATACAGAGTCCAGAAAATAAGGCTTGTACACAATGTGGGTTTTACAGATCATACTGACCCACTGTTCTTAAAATCATCCCCTAAAACTTGAAGACCTGCTCAAATTAAAAACATTGTTGATACATTATATAAAGGTAAAAACATCCCCTGGCAACATCCCCAAAATGTTCGCTAATCAAGAAGGGGGTATACTTTATGGGGAATTTATTTTATTTTATTTTTAAATACAGTGTGTTTGTACCACTCTAAAGAGGCAGTGTATCACTCAAAGTGGTGTGACTTTATGGAACAAGCTTGACAACAATATAAAAGATGCAACAACACTTAAAAAAAAAAAACTTAATGTGACTAGCATCTTTAAGAAATATGTTGAAGATAAGCAATCAATTGTATATGTAATAAATAAAAAAAATCATTAAAATAAATTATTTTATTTAAAAAATAGTTTAAATATTCATAATTAATTAATGATAATAATTTTAATAATAATTAATTAATTATATTAAAATGTTTTTCTTCTGTCTAGTTGTTTTTTTTTTTATCACTTTGTATCATCATCACTGTTTTGTTATAAGTATTAAAAACTACTGACTTCAGCCCACACTATTTTAGGTCAATATAAGTTATGTTTAAAATGAAAATCCTGTATTCTGCATTTGCTGTTTTGTTCATCAACAAAAAACTAAATTAAAGTTACTGAATTTCTGTTGATGATTCTGTGTTGTTACTGATCAATCCACAGAAAATGCACTCTCTTTGAAAAGGGCATGTTGCTTATTGTAATATTACACAGCGTCATTGACTTATGTTACATTAAGTACAGTTACAAGGATAAAAAGTCTGACATTCGCTTTTCCACAGTCCTTTTTAGCTGAATTTTGTCTTTTGAGGTGTGCATGATGGTGGTGGTCGGAGAGGGCTATGAGCGCCGCGAGAATGGCAGCCCCCCTCCCTGTCTGCCCCAGATGTGAATGTGTGTGAATGGGGTGAGTGAAAGCACCATGTAAAGCGCTTTGGGTGGAGAAGGGGGCAAAAAAGCGCTATGCCATTTATTGTTTGTAATGGTACACGATTATACACTTTTGAAAACACATTTATTCACTTTTATGCTCCATTTTATTTAACTGTAAACATTTTACACTATGCACTATTGGTGTTAGAAAAACTAGAACCGGAACAACTAATTAGACAAATAAATATAAATAACTGATGTTTTGTCATACATAAACCTAAAGAATCCCCAGAAAAACGACATTTCAGACTTTACAACCCCGGCACAGTGAACTTTGTTTTATGTAAATAAGTTCTCTGCAAATGATTGTAGCACTGCAACACAAACAGCTCTGAGTGTGTGAGCCATATGGGCCATCATCATTAGGTCTTTTTTCCAGCCTCAGTTCTATGGAATGCCTCCACTGTTTTCAAAGTGTCATATAGCGCCATGAAGACCCATCAAACTTTATGGGGGGTGGGTTAAAAACACTTAAATTTGCACATGAGATGAGTTGTCAAGCTTTTGGAGGCGTTTTGGAGCTCAATTTGTCTCCTCGTTTTGATACAGCTGAAGAAGTGAGTGTTTGCAAAGTGTTGATGGAACTCTGCCTTCTCTGTGAATCCACTGCAATTTATTATCTCGCGTTTTGACACACATGACATTATGCTGACACTCCCACAGAGAAATGACGCTGATGTCTTCATCAGTTGGATGTAATCACTCGGCATCTGCTACTTTTTACGACAACAACAGTAAAGAAGGACAGGCGTGGCAGTCGAGTGTGATGTACTGAAAATATGAAAGCAGAGGTAATATTGTTGGAAATTTTTGAAACTAACTGAAATAGTTAGTTGACAGGAAATGAGGACAAGAGGGCAGCATGGAAAAAGCAAATGCACAAAAAGGAACTAATGATGTTATTTTTTAAATAATGACCAGTGAAGCAATAATGAAATGTTTAAGTTGTTATTAATAACATGTTTGTACAAAGTTTTTCTAGCACAAGGCAACATAGCTTCAGTGAAATTTCTAGTTAGCATCCAACAATAGAGTTACTCGTCAAATGCCTTTGTAATAAAATTTTGAAGAAGCGGTTGTATTTAGAAAGACAAAAACTTGTGGTCGTAATTGAAAAAGTGGTTTACACAACAGTTACAAACAATGCACAAAGTGATTATGTATTATTGAATGAACTGAGTTTTGTATTTTAATTTTCAGACTTTATGATGATGTCTTTTGTGAACAAGAGAACATTTGATTTTGGAGACATGGTTGCACAAAGGTTACAGTGGTCTGGTCAAGTACTGTATGAATAATCACTAGTTCAACACAAATTTTGTTTATTAACTATGTATTTCTTCCAATCTTTTGTCTGAACTGTAGCTGACATCGGTCGTGCACATGTTCTGAGCAGACGGCCGTCGGATGGCAGTGGTTCGTCTGGGGTACGAGTCTCCAAACATGCAGTCTCCTCTCCTTGAGCACTGAACCAGAACCAAGTGGAGTGAGGCTGGCGGGCCACAAGAGCTCCATTGTTCTTCACATTAATCAAACCGAGGAAGGGCAGGTAGCATTTCCCCGTAGCCCACCCCACACGCACTCCCTGCCAACCTCCATGAATGGAGTGCTTTTTTAGCTGGCAGCGATTGGCCATCGGAGCTCAGAGAGGATGTGTGTCTGTTTAATTAGTGTGATGAGCTCAGCGGAGTTTATGTGCAGTGTCGGACACCAGGTATTAACCCCTCGAGTTTGACCCTGTGAGGGGGGCAGCCGACCTCAATCTTGACATCTCTTTCTTTTCCCCATTCTCGCTTTCCCTCACTTCATTAGAGAAAGACAGATTAGACGAGGGAAAGGGGAGCGCGGGAGGGGGGAGGATGGTGTCAGACCCAGCCTGCGGTTTCCAACAAGCCCCTGTTTTTCGGCTTCAAATGAAGAGAATAATTACTGCAATGATACTTCTAATGATGCCGTCATTAGAATGCAGAGGCACGTCTCGTACAACACCACGATCTGTAGCCTTTGTTCAGCTTTTTCACAAGTTCTTCTACAATGGGACAAGTGAAGTCAGAGAGATGTTTGGTCTATCTTTTATGGTTTGAAGGAGCATTATAGCCTTGACCACAACAACAGAAACCAAGTCATGACCAAGACCAAAGTGTATCCAGATCGAGTCAAAATCAATACCAGTGCATGGTACGTGGGAAAATATACCAGGAGCAAGTTCAAGAATTCAAATTTTCATCATCAATGTCAAACTTAAGACCAGTTTGTGAGATCATAAGTGAAGAAGTGAAGGAAAAGAATTGTTTCTTTTATTGGGATCTCCACTTTCTTTAAAAATCCACTTGTAACACATTTCCAGGACTGTTTCTTCACAGTTCAGAGCTGCCTTTTGTCATTTACTCGAATTAAATTTCTGCTTTCAAATACTCCTTATTCACCTTGAATTATAATGACTGTTCTTTTACACAAACTACAGGAGCCTTAGAGAGTCAAAACTCAAACTTAAACCAACAAACAAACAAACAAACAGTAGATTTATAAAAGGTACGTGCACGTGATGTTGGAGCTAAACTTGGAATGTTTACAGAATGTGATGGAAGAATACAATTTAAATTTTTCAATTTTTAAACTAAATTTTACCTTCATGTCTGGAAAACTACTCAAAAAATTCCAGATTTTTTGGGACACGTGGGCAAACCTGCTCTATTGTCAAAAAAACTGACACAAGCCTGAGTAAAACGTGTCATATTTAAAGATTGTGGCTTCGATTGCTAATATACTAGTCTGAAGTATAATCTTAATTTAACTAGCGTGTCTTAAATCATCTGAAGTTATTACCTAATACACAGAAACCACAAAGATCCTAAAAAGGCCAATTAGAGCTGTGGTCTTCTCCACTGTGTACCATAAACAGCCATAGATCATTCAATGGCAGCTGCTTTGCCTTTGCTTCATACGAGAGAGTGCAGCGTGTGAACATCACCCAGGGGCGCTGTTTTCTAATTCATTTAACCACAGCAGTGTTTTCCCAACAGCTTCTGTCGGCAATTAAAAACCATGAAAAGATACGAAAACATTCTTACCATGCCAGACGCACTTTCCACAAAGGTAAAACAACCACTTCAGGCGCAATCAAAGCTTAGGATATCACCCATTATCGGATTATGCACTTTATTAGTTCAGTGGAACAAACACAAGCACTTGAGGCGCATCTACTTTAGGATTTGAATGCCTCTTTTGCTCACAAATGTTTATGTAAGAGCAATTAATTAGCAAAACATTGTTCTGGCTTTCTAATATTTTTCAGGAAAGAAGAGTGGGTCATGTTCATCCAAAAGTCAAAGAGCCCTCGGAGGGCACCTCTGCAGATGAATTATAGTAATGATTTAGAGTTTGGATTAATTTGTGGCTAATTTGTTAAACTGTCTGGCAATGATTAAATGGCTTTTTATAGGGTTTTAACATAGAGAATATCCTTTAAGAGCATTATGTACAACAGTGCATTATATCCTTTACAAGACCACAGCAGCAATACAAGCAGCAGGATTTACCATGCAATGAAGAGTCTAAGTTACTAAATCAGTATTGTTCTAATGGACTTAAGTTCGAGTTGCTGCTGTGTTGTTTACCAAAAGCAGATGGAGCAAGAATGCAAAGAAGCTGTAGACAGTGTATTTCTGCACAACTCTCAAGTCATTTATGTGAGCTATTTTACTTAATATGCATTTGTATATTGTTATTTCAATCTCCGATGAGAAAACTCAAGTCCTGCAACTAAATTTGTGTATAATTCTTGGTCCATCCTGTCCTAAGCATCCCGTGACTTGTATCTTGTACCCTTAAGCTACAATATACAGTATATTATTGTGTAGTATAAACACCTGTATGAACAAAGCAGCTAAAGCAACAATACATAACATAAAGCATGTTTATGTTCAGCCTGTTTACAAAGTGAATGAAAGGAGAATCCTGAACAAGTATCTTACATCTGTTGTGATTAGAAATGTGTTTATGTGATGAAGAATACAAGTTCTCATGAGATGTTCGTGGGACATGCCACTCATTAGCCTGGCGTGCTAGACCCACCGGCACTGACTTTCTCAGCAAAGTCCAGTGAAAATCCACTGCGCCAGTCTACCATTCGAGCCCAATTCAAATTATTTATCTAAAACGGGGCGGGCTTTATGCGATGACACATATAAAAGTGAAACTCTTCTCGATATCACATTGATTATATCAGGTTGTTTGTTTTTTCTGATTTAGTTGATCTGCATCCATTAGTCCCGCCCCCAGGAAATCAAACTTGAATCGATAAGGACCAGATTAATTTTTTGTATGGAAAAAAAATAATAATTAGGATGGCTGGCCAGGCTAGCCACTCATAGTCACATCGTAAAATATCTATCCAACCATCCGCTTTCTTCTGAAAAGAGGGTTTTGAGGGTATTATTTTAATTATTTTCATACTTTTAACTAATATTCTTTAACCTCTCACTGACAACACACATCTAGTCACTCAGTTTTGGTGTTAATGCCCCTCCACTGAAAGTGTATTAACTTCCATTGCACACAACACTCATTTACAAATACTAATGTGTCAGATTTCTCCTCAAAATTCAAATCTATTCAAAACAGAAAATAGGATATTTTAAATTCTTTATAGATTTATCACGAGAAAAGAAGTTCTAGGGTTGTATTTATTAATATCATTTGTGCTGCCGAGGGAATGAGGAACAAAGAAGTTGAGTCACAGCATGTCAGCTCTGTTAAAGGCTGTTTGCTGCACCCCCTCTGAAAACACTTTATTAATTGGATTTAGATATTTGCAAAATGATCTATTTAATGGGATTACCACTCGTATAATGATCTTATTTATAAGGGAAGCAATCCAAGCTTTGGGGCGGGCTGATAATGCATTTCCAGCTCTTTGGCAAGTTAATGTTGTGTTACAAGGGGAGATAAAGTTGAGGTCTATTGTAAGGGAATATAGGTAAGGCAGGACGGGAGCAGGTCAGACGGGCTTGAGTGGCTGCATTCCTCAGGCCTAGTCTGGACGGCCGGCACAGACCTGCTGAACTCTGCACAAGTTCAAGGCACACGTATTGAGAGAAAGACCCAGTTCAGCAGCAGCATAATGGCTCTTTCTTATGTGTTTATCCTCCATAATATCTCAGTGAGGCTTTTACATGCTGTGTTTGCACCTAAATGTGCTGTAGTAATGTCCTGTCTTTCCTATCCACTCTGAAATAGGAATTTATGTTATTTGGAATCAGAAACAAGTTTATGAGGTTGACAGATACATTTACTGTCTTTAGTGTTTAATTGTAGCATATCCTGGAAACATGTTAAAAATTCAAAATGACTTGGATAAATGATGTAAATGATCAGGGACTCGATGTTTTAAGAATGCATCTTTAAATATTTGTATGCATTGTATTTGAAACTGGATTTCTTAAAAACCATGCGCTTCCATAAAATCTATTGGAAATTTGGAATTTTTAACCTCTGAGGCTACTGTAGTTTTAACTAAAGCTAAAAAAAAGAGAGAAATAATACTGTTTCTGTTGTAAATTATTAGTGTAACATCATTATTATTTATCAGTATTTCTTTAAGACAGTGGAACTCGGCCTGCACTGTGGTCTTTTAGGGCACGATAGAAACACAAATAAATAAAACATATAGTTTATTGTGCTTGTTTAAATGGATGTTTCATGTTTGCCAAGACATTTAAGCTGTTGGATGTTTTCCCTCATGAAGGCTTTAGCATGTATCTTTTCATAATGTTCAGCCACTAAAGTATATATGTAAATGTAATTCTTTTCTGCCAAGTGCTTCGACTGTAAGACATTACCATTTCAATGTAACATTTGATTTATATGTGTTTTAAAAAATAGGTGCTAATCTTTCACTCTTAAAGGCTGTATTCTCAAATGAGATTATGCTAATAGACCATCATTTGCATAAAACGGGTGGAAATATTAAACCAGATTAAAAATTCTGAATATTTAAGAGTTTTATTCGTGCTGTTAGTCAACAAATATATTCATTCTACCTCAGAATATTAGTGACTAAAAAATGTGCAGGAGCAATGAACAGTTTTTATTTTACTTATAATAATATACAAATATATATATATATATATTTCATCTAAAGCAGTCATGTCCAAAGTGAAAAGAACATATTTTATTTGGTCAACATTTAAATAGAGCATTTAAAGCCAGCTCAGTCAGTTGTTTCAATCATGCAGGTTTGCAGCCATCCTGACTCTTCCTCTATTGCACACAAAGAATTAGTCTGGTCTCTGTGGATTAGAGTTGGGTTTCCAGTGGAGCACTACCAGTGGCCGAAGAATAAACTACCTCTTGATGCAACTGGAATAAACATACAACCAGTAAAGCCTGCCCCAATTTTAGAATAATGGTTACAATTTGTCCAGTAGATTTTTACCAAGTGGAAATAGCTGTAAAAGGAAGGGATTCCAGACCCATTTGTGAAACGAATAGTCAAAGTTGGCCTGATTAGCAGGTTTATGTATCACTGTTGCCTTTATGTTCTTAACAGCACCAGTGTTAAAACCTCAACACTAAAGTAAAAGACAAGACATTTATTACAGATAATAAATAAACTATTTAAACAAAAACATTTGCAATATTTAATCTGAACAGAATCAATAGTGACACTTTTGTGGCTCCACATTCATCGCTTTAGGTTTTGAATAATATCACAGGTGAACATTGTTAGGTGCACGCTGGAGGGAATCTAGTAAAATGAAAGGATGACTAAAGTATTGAAAGTATTTCATTTGGTCACACTGTTATATTATATGTTACAATACTGTCTAAGAAAATAAAGTTACAAAATAGTTCCTTGATGTATGTGTAACTTTAATGGTTCAAATGTCAAAACTGGCCCTTGTAAAAAAAAGGTTGGACCCCCCCTCGCTCTAAGGTAAACTATGATGTGGTTTGTCCCACTGGTGCCTGCGCTCGGGGGTCCCGAGTCTGTGGGGCATTAGTCTCAGGTGAGGTACAAGGCACAATGCTGTGCTTCCGACAAAGAGCTTCCTCACAAGCCTCCATTTAAGTCATTAATCTGCAAACAAGTGTTTTTTTGTGTCGCAGAGTCTTATTTTCATCGCCATCAATTTAGTACACAGATGGAAAGTGATTCAGGTTGTGTTCTCAAGTAACCCACCCTTTAAGCCCCCCCTCCCCCAACATTCCTCACTGTCCTCTTTTCAACCTCCAGCTCCAGAGATGGCAGGCCACAGAAGAAACAGTTCTAATAAATTGATCTGAAACCACTCAGTGATTGACATTAGTTATAGACTTTAATAACAAAAGCTTTTGCTCAATCGCAGAATAATCTCCCTTGTCTTTTAGTGGCCTTTTTCACCTCAATCTATAATGATACTTGGAAATGATGTAGAAAATATAATGCACTCAATAGGATATGTTGTTTTCTAAATTCTATGTTATTTCCAAAACATGGAAACTATGTTTGATATTGCTATTGAATATATTGAATGAACATGCATATTTGGTGTTATAACCAGTTCATATGTTTCAAATAAATGTGGAAACAGTCAGTTTAAAATATAGAAAGACATCTAGATGCATTCTAATGGCTTTACCTTTTTTAATCTCAAGATGGCTGCTTGACTTATTGTACCTGCAGCATGTGTTGTTCTGTATTTACGTCTCAACAGTAACAGAAATGTTCCTTTCACACAATTTGCATTAAAACTATTTAAGTTGTGATTGGCTGAGGGCTGCACACACATTAACAGCTCTGATTTGTTAACAAAGGGAGAGAACAGCATAATGCAGGCAGAGGGCAGTGTGTGAGCAGAGACAATGACCCACACACTGTTCAATGTGAAATCAAATCCAACGTGTGGGGAATGACTCTGTAATTAAAAACATATACCTAAGTACTGCATTAACATTGTATCTGAGCCACTAATGTCACAGATAAACCTTATTAATCAACATATTCATATTATAGTGTTGTTTCTTCAAGCAACAATACCATATTTATTTATGACATAATTAATCTGTGATTTAAAATTTAAACATGTCAACATTATAGCACATAATTCTAATCTGGAAAATGAAAAGCTGGAGTTACAAAATAAAAAAAGTGTCTTATTTATTCAGTATTTTTCTAAACCCCTTTTAATAACAATAATTTTTAAATGAATGGACAATTTTGCAGAAGTCACAATAGTCCAGTTGGTTAAAGACAAAAACACATAACCCCATCATTTTCTACAATAATTAATCTTCCACTTGTTTTATGGTCTCTGGAATAACCTCAGCTGATGTCTGTGAGCACTTGACTGCAGCACTGCGGTCCCTTATTTGTCATGTGCGGCACACTGCCCCCTGTGGCACTCTCCAAACTCAGACTGGGACTTGGCAGCAAGATCCTCTCTTTGCCCGAGGCTTACACATTTGTACACTCATTTATTTATTGGTTTATTTGAAAAGCTTTGCCATTGTGAACTTTGGATAGGTTTGTATTATCATTTTGTCTCGCTACAACGCAACGTGGAGTGATATTTCTACCATTTGGCAACAGCTCTTTATGGCAGCTTCTCTACAGTTTAAAGTTGAAATGATCATCTCAATGTGTTGTGCAAGAGTCCTTCTCGAGGAAAAACAAGTATTAAATGAGTGTGAAAAGTTGACAAATGTCTTCCCCTCTATTCTAAATTTGTTAGACCTTAATCAGCTGCAGATGTCCACTTGTGCTTTCTTCTCTATCAAAGAGTTATTAGGTTCTAAGTAATTGCTCAAGACTTAATGAATACGTGAGCCATGGCTGTTTGACCTCAGCTCAGTTTCTTTAATTGAAGCAAACATATTAGACAGATTTCCTATATTAAGTGTGTTTTGAAGTTTCCATTTTGTTGATATGGATTTATGAAGTGTCGGCAACTGAGGTCACTGCCCCGATACAGATATATGAAATTCCCCAGAGGCCATTATTCAAGCTTAATAAATCACGCCAACCGTTTTTTTATTCATTTCTGATCAATTGCAAGTTCTTGCCAAGTATATCTTTTCCAGGTCATATTGAATTTGTCGGCGTAGAATCAAACAAGCAGTTCATTTTATGATCAAAGCATTTTATTTATGCCTCAATGAGAAGTCCTTAATGATTCAGCTTCTGTAAACCTCACAGACTCTTTTTCCAATGTTTATGAACTGAGCCAAACATTTCACTGGCACTCTTCCTGAAGTCCACTGAAAGGGACTTTTAAAAGCTTTTGGTTTCTTTTACCAACAAACATAAACTATTTAGATGTCTCAAGTTGCATTCTTTAAGTGGTATGTCATGATTTGAAGTGGGGTCATTTTATGTTCTTATAGATAACTCATATTTGGTCATTGCCAGAGCATCAGGTAAACTGTGAAGGTGAATATACAGCTACATTTCAAAGCTAAAAGGACATTGCAAATGTGAGTGAAGCTTTACATGTATTTTACTTAAACAAAAGATATTTTTTTACATTATAATGAACATTGGAGAAGATTTTTTTATGAACTAAATGGAACACTTTATGGTAAAACAATGCAGGTTTATGTTAAGAAAGAAGTAATATAAATGTGGTTTAACAGACATCACTGATATGAAAAGCTGTGTTAAATCTGCGTTATGACAAAATGAGATTGAATTTTCTTGTATCGACTGTCATCCCACTTTCCGAGAGCAAACTGGCAATGGCAAACAAAACCTTTAAAACTGTGAGCTGCCTTTTACTCTACAGTTGGTATGGATGGACGTTTGTTAGCACTGTAGGTTAGTTAAGGTTTAAGGTTTGTTGTCATTGTTTACTAGTATTGCACATATGGAGATAAATGAGTAGTCCTACCCATATTTCTTGAATAACCAAGAAGTGCAATGGAGAAAGTTGGCCAAAATTACACTGACATCTCCTTTGTGTACAAACAAACTTCTCTTGAACCTTGATAGTAGGTTCAGATGCTTCTAGACTACATAAACATACAACAGACAACATAAACCAAAAAAATCAGAATAGTTAGACTGGGTTGGGGCTTGCTGCTATCCTATGAGAATGAATATGTTGACAGGACCCGTCACATAACACAAATCGACATTGCAACTTAAATTGCAAGTATTTTTTAAAAGGTAGCAGATAGATGTGTCTTTGCAGCAGCATTTGTCCTCTCGACTCCTTTAGTGCAGGTATACCTCCAGAATTTGGCTTCAAGTAGGAGTTGGACTGTGATGCATTTTTTAACAGCAATATTGTGTAATGCTCTGGCAGGGGCTTTCCTCTGGTTCTATCGTGTCATAAAAGTTATTTAACATCTATGCACAATTACCCTACGCGACCCCCTTCAAAAGCTGAACTATCACTTTGAGGTGAAGTGGGTTGTGATCAGTGTTTATCACTTGCCCAGGCTTCTAATGTAGGTTTGTTGCATTGGCAGCTGTGGGCGTAAGTGTTGTGTTGTGGTGGGCAGAGACAGTTAATGTCCCAGATCGAAAGTATATGAATAAAGTCATATTGTGAAGTGTGTGGGCTGATATGCTTGGCAGTCAACCCTGACAAGTAGATTAGCTCTTAGTGGGCCACCTCTGAATGGCATATGCACACACGACTCAAGCGTTTCCAGTCACTACGCCACATATCAAACATCTAACGCCCAGATGAAAGCATATCAAAACGTGAAAAAAAATAAAATAAACGGCTGTATGTTGTGTGGCTTCTCCACAGCTGCAATGGTTAACAGGAGTCAAAAATTGGCATGTCTAAAAAGTAGGATAATGATTATAAATGTGACAGGCTGAAAACTAATTACAATTGTCTCACAGTGTTTTCCAATAATGCCTCAAACATTTCTATAAAACTCATTTAAATCTTCCACAAGTCCAAAATTCAGTCTTGCTCTAAAGCCATTTGGCACATTTTTCTTGAGTTTACATTTAGAGAGGATTAGCTCAAGAGCTGAAAATAATCACGCCAGATGTCTGCTACATACCGCGAGCAAACTGCCTCCCCGGTGGGCACTCGATTTTATTGCATTTTTATCACTCCTAAATGAATACTCGTTGGGATCCTCACAATGCCTCATGTTGTGAAGTCATGTAATATTGTGTCACGTTTTACAATAACAGTAAAAAAACATGTCCTCATGTTCAAACAGCTTGTACTGAGGCAGACAAGACATGGGCAGACTAGAGAGACAAATAAACCAAAATGAAACCTGAATTCAGAGACAGGTTTAAACACTAAAACATATGTGTGCACGTGAATAAACGCCCTAGTGTATTTTGTAAATGGTTATAAGGATATGGCTAATGCACCGCCGTGTTTGGACAAAAAGACAGGAGAAAAATGGATTAAATACTGGACATCGAATGCCTATTGTTAACTGTTAAAATGCCTATCACTGCAATAAATACACTGATTAACCTGATTAACTTACAGATACAGTATGTAAAAAAATCCATAAAATAACCACTAATTGTTGTAATAATCAGTAAATGGAAATTTTGTTTGCATTGGCATTTAAATTTTCACATTTTCAAAAACACAACACAACCATTACAGCATTAAAGTATGTAGGCTTACCATATTGTCATTTTGTGTGAACACAACTGACATTTTTACCATAGTTTACCATACTATACTTCATGTCCATTTAACTGAGTGGTACATTGAGGACATTTACTTCATTTGTTGCTAAGAGATTTCTAAAATTGGATTCAAGTGGTCTTATAAAAGTGCTTTTACAAATCATCTGGGGTTTTAAATAAATGGGGAATAGATTCAAATTTGTCGCATGTCAAAGGAGATTGTAAAAATCTTTGTAAAAACTCTGTTTGTTGCTGTAATAACTGACCCCAGTTGCAGTCATAAGCCATGTGCATAACATAAACGCATCATTGCTCTCATCTGCTTCTCCAAACTGGGAGTGTGCTGATAATTATCCACTGTAGTGAAGAGGTTATCTATTTCAAAGAATCTCACAGACTCCCATTATATACTAAACTATGAATGTACACTTCACAAAAATGAGAATGAATCTGTCAGTCGAGTGACTCATACAACAAACTTCGAGTCTATTGCATATGACAAGCTCTTTTCTTACTTTGACAATGTAAATAATCGATTTGTTAAAAAATATGTTCAAATTAATAAATATCCGGCAAACATTCACCATGCCTTGTCCTTAATATTTCATGGTCCTCCTCCGAGACCGGGGCAGTGTTTGTCGGATTTGTTTTTTAGCTTTAATGAGCACCAGAGGAATGCAGTGTCTCCCACATGTCTCGAGGAGGGCGGGCCATCTTATTGCTGCCACATGTTGGGCTCGTAGTGACTCTTCCAGGCTTGTGTGGTCAGCCAGTTCAAAGAGCCCACTCTCATTTGTTATACAACTTTATGTAACAACCAACAAATGCTTCGGCGTGTCTGAAGAGGCTACACAAGAATGCCGCTGTCTTTCTTTTGTCTGAGCTGATCTGTTTTTCCTATTAGCACATTTTGTAGGACACTATTGGATTTGGTCCTACACAGTCTAGAGGTCTGCTCAGCGTTTGTCAGATGGTGAACAGTAGTATTCGATCACTGCCATTGCCAGAGTGGTGGGCCGTGCCACATATGGCAACAATCCGACATGGTAATCCCGGCTTGATGTTATGAATGACTAGGTGTGGGCTCAATGGATCACACCGGCTCCATCAATTCTTAACTTGGTTATTTCTGTGGAGGAGTCCCTGCTGCTGCTTGACAGGATTTCTCAGCAGGAGCGCAAACTATGGCCTCATGGGGGTGTATACTTTTAAATGCTATGCTTTTTACAAAAACCTGACATTTCAATTTTACTGCATCTCTGACACACTGTGGCTATTTTGTGCATCATTTCTCAAACATAGAAAACAACAACACGGGTCTAGTGGGCTGATGTCATGTCATGTCATGTGGAAATTAGGGCTGGCGTCAAAATGCCTGACTCACATTGACTTCCAATCAGAAAACATAACTGAATATTTTGTCAGTATTTATCGATTTCTTATTTTTGAATGACTAATCATGTTTTTGTTTATATTTGTAAATCAAATTTTAATAAAAAAAATTAAACTTTTTCAATTCTGCAGTTTATTGCCGCAATTAAGGACAAAAAACAGACCAATCAGCTGTCCAGTTATGTGTCTAAAGCTAGCACAAAGAAGCTAGCATGATTGGATGCTTCCTGCTACTAACTTTAGAAACACACTTTTTGCACATGACACACGTTTTATTTTTAAAACGTAAAGATCATTATAATTATTAAAAATGGACGTTAGGATAAGAACTAGCTGATTAACATTGTGTCTCAGTCAGGCTACTTTGGTGGCTTTAATTGCTCATTGCTGTATTTGTAACATTGCAGTCCAGTGGTCCATTTATATATATATATATATATATATATTGTATATGTATATTTGGCATTAGGCTTTTAATATTAGTTTCCAGACACTGAGAGGAAAAAACATTAACTGGTATGTGCTTCCAAGTGCCATCCATTTTTATATTTAACTTTAAACCATGATTATTCTTATAAATACCAGGTGAAGTGGGCTGAATAACATCGGCACTCGAGCACTCTTTACCACTCTCTTATAACAAATAGCCTGTTTTTCCTTGTTCACACATCGATTCCCTCGAGAGGTTTCCTGCTTTACTCGACTGGCGAGTCTTCAGGGGCCAGGTCCACTGCATGTGCTGGCTAGTAGGCCATTTGCAATAATCTCCTTTTTACCGTTTAGAGGCTAATTATGTAACATTACACCTGCCTCCCTGAGCCCTGGCTCTGGCGTAGTGCAGAATGAGTTGCTTTCACCCTACTCGTAGACTCGTAGGGGTGGTTAGAGTTTCTTAATGAGATTATCCCAAAGCTGAAATCTGCTTTGTGTCCCATGCTATGTGGCGAGATACTGGATCAGTGGAATCAAAGCTAAGAGGGGGAATCATTGGAAGATGCAGGCAGCCGACCTCGTTTCGCTCTCCCCCCAACCCCCCTGCGTGTGACTTGGACAGGATTCGCCGCTATCACACATGACATTGTGTGCAAGCTTTGCATAGGAAATATCTTTGTCTCACTCTCATGTTTGCTTGCTTTGGTGTTTTCGTGCTTTTTGCTTTATCTTGCTGTCCAGTTTATATTTGCCCGTGGATCAAACTTCTCAATTTTCAGAAATGAGGACAGATGGGTTGAATATTAACAAAATAAAAAAAGCTTTTCCACCAGTCTGGAATATAAAGATGTCTAGCTGCGGTCGCTCGACTGCTGTCTTTTTGCTTTTATTAACTGAAAATGTCTTATATTTCACCACAACTTCTAAGGCCTCTGCTGCAGACAGAACTATTTAAAGACAAAATTACACCACCCACATCAACAACAACCTTTCTTCTTCTAATTTATTTGGTCTCTAATGTCCTTGTGACGTTGAACTCAGACAAAAGATGAAAAAAACAACAATGGAGCCACTCAGACAAACAGTCGTAGACATACTGTACTCATGCAAACATCTTCAGTGGAGAGTTCCCAGAGCGTTCTCAGTGAACGCTGCGAGAGATAGCATGTAAATATTTTGCCCACTTGCACAGAATATGATGTTGATTAAGAGAGTAAAGGTTAAGGGTAAGGAAGGGGCAGGGATATTACTATAGACTGTGTTTAGGGTTACCATAACAGCCCGACTGCTGGGACCAGTAATAACAACAGAAGTAAAAATAATCGCAGACTAATTGATTGAACCCTGTGGCTTCCATTCAAGAGTCATATTTGTAAAGCTTTAAGCAGCAGCTAAAGCAACATTTGTGAAAACACAATAGCTAATAAATAATATATGTTAAATGTTAAAGGCTTGGAAATTAATTAACAGTTGAAATGAGTATCTCTAATAATCCTAGTTCAAATCACAGTTAATTGTACTTGGAAGAGATCAGTATAGCTTACTTTTGAGAATTTCATACTTTAAATGAATTTGTCTACACATGCACAGGTATTTTCCCAAAACTACTGTAAACTCCATAGACCACAGGTGACAAAAAACAAACTGGCAGTAACAGTGAACATTTTTGATAAATATGAGTTTATTTATTTTGCCGGACATTGAGAATGAATTGTATTATTGTCTTAAAAAAAAAAAATGATGCAATGTTTTTAGAGAAAGCTGCCTCTGTGTGGACAGAGCATCAATCTGCCAACTCCAGTGGCTTCACAGGCCCATCCCAGCTGTGTATAGGTGACGTCATTGTCCCTTTGTCCATTCCTTGTTAGTCTTCATGCTGCAGCTGCAGCGACAGTATATTAGAAGAGTTCAATAACCATTTATTTGTGTGATTTCAAAATCAAATAAAGATTAGTAATATCCCATATGTAATAGATTTATATGAAGCATGTACAATACACATCTCTGAACTGCTGCATGTGGGCAAAAACTTAAATAATTGTTGATTAGTTATAGATATTGATTTGGGGTTATATCACCCCCCGACTTTTGAAATTTCAGATTAGCATTAAATTGACTTATCTATCATTTCCGTACTGAGCATCCTGGCGTGTCTATGTGAGATCCTATCGTTGCATTGTGGTGTGTTGAATGTACAAAGAGGCCTGGGAGCCCCGCGGCTATATACTGCCACAGAGAGCTATTTGCTGTGCGTCAGCGGAGTATCCTGTCATGGAGAGAAAATCCCGTTTGAAGTATGGCCCCCGTCTTTCACAGTGACGATAATGCTCCTGGCTTTATCATGTCCTCCGTGCAAAGCCCATGTCTTCTCTTTTGTCCGGCTCTCTCTCCCCCCACTCCTGCACACCCCCCGGCTCCCCTCTTTTGTGTCACTCTCTGTCACAACGCTGCCGTTCACAGTGAGGAGAACGGGCCAAAACTGAGCCCTTGGGGCATTCTGGGAAGTGTAGTCTGTGGCTGAGCTGAGGAAGTTAGAGCATCATTTAGAAGTGATCAATATGGTTTGTTCAGTTTTAGGATAATAATGCACTGTATGAATATAGTCTTCACATGGTGCAAATACAGTTGTGCAGATATTAAATTAAAATATGCCTTTTGATTTTATTTCTAAGGTTTTATGTCTGAATAAAGTCTAAGGTAAATACTTTGCATTTTAAATTAGTTACATTATTAGTATTCATTGAGCTGGAGCTGTTCTTAAATCCACAGCTTAAATGCAAATTCACTGCAGTCTTTTCCTCCATAGCTTTGTTGGCCTCTCAGAAACCTTAAGCCGCTTTCTTAAATAGGGGCCTCTCATGGCATATGCATGCGCAGTATCTTATCTGCTGAATATCACAATCATTCTCTAGGACATCAAATATTTAAACAGGCCGTACAAACAAGAGACAGGAGGCAGGGCAGCGAAACAAGCCTTTCTGTGAAAACAATAAATGTGCTACCAGCCTGTGATATTTTCATATTCAGTGTCTGAGTATGATCCATATGATCCCGACATAAAGAAGGTCTGTGAACCCTCTCTCTTAAACTGTAGCAGGCATATATTACCAGGCTTAGAGCTTGGCAAGCTTCGCATCCCAAAATAGATTTCAACAATACTCTATGAGGATGCATTAAATAAATCTCTGCTTGGTTAATCCGTGGAACTGTTCACATTTTCGAGAGAGACACTTTGGTAGGACAAAAGCGGCGCTCTAGTCGCCGCGCCTTCATCTGGGGACAGACACATAAAGAGAGATATTTAGAGAGAAGGAGGGAGGGGGGTAAAGAAATCCTCCGCTAATGTGACACACAATTCTCCCAAATATCATCATTGTGCTCCGCTCGGCAAAGCAGATTCTCTATCACTCTATATTCTGCTTTTTTCTCCAGAAAGTGCAGGAACTTAATCTTAAAGGCAGAACGTGGACACCAGGGCCATTTCAAAACATGTTGTAGATAAATGTTAATCACATTAGCATTTCCCAGACTTCTGTAAATCTCCATAAATAGCATGCTGAGGTTGATCCCTCTTTTTCGCCCATTGAGGCAAAATTACAGTTGATGAATTGCTTCTGCCATGCATGTAGGCTAATGAAAGCTTTGCTCCTGGGCCTTCCTTAACAAAGCCTCATAATTTTTCCACTTCCCACTAAAAGAAGAACCTGTTCCACTTTTAATTAATAGTTTTACCCTCTCCTTTTCAGAACTGTATAGTTTCAAATTAATTTTAGGTAAGGTTTGGTTATTAATACTGCAGAAACAAGTCCCTTTGTGTGAAAGTAAGAGGGAGGTAATGTTCGCCTGCAGGTTTCCTCTCATGTCATTGAGCTGCTTAACTCAGATCCTGACACTGCTTTAAGACTAGAGCTTTAGTGACATGTGGCTATTTCATTTATGTGAAGTCATCAGTTTTATATTTGTTCAACAATCTGCAGTGTGACCAAAGATACAGCTGCTTACAGAAGTACTTAGGATTAACCTGTCCACACTTTTATAGAGTGACGCTACACAAGAAGAAGACATTATGATCAAACAGCATTTTGAGTATTCTCTCAACATGTGTACTTTTTTACATCGGCTGTTTAATGTGACGTTGTGCAATGCCTGTCAATGGAAGCATATCCATCCAAAAAGAGTCTCCAATGAAGTAACACTGTGGAGTTCACTACTCATTACTTCAGAAATAAAAAGTTGAGTCAATCTGAATTGTAATTAAAGTTTCACATGTGACTGTGATCCTGACCTGTAAAGTGCTCTGTGAACTTATGTGAGCTTATTAGACAAACAAACAAAGAAAATGGCTGTAATTATTGAAGGAAAGCCAATACAGTGTGGGTAAAAAGTGTAGCTGTCTTAATATAAGCTACTTTTTTGTACAACCCCTTTAAAGTATGTTCTAAATTTGTATTACCTGCATAAGTCAAACGAGGTGGAAATAGTTTGTATTCATAATTTACAGATCCTATTAAAGGCTGGATGCAATAATTTTAAAGTCATCTGACATCAGACACATTTTTAAACACATTAAAGATGTAATAATCACAGATTAGTATGACTTTGCTTTAATTATTGCCCACATCTGTACTGTTTATATGATAATGGCCGTACTGTATGAGGAGCAATTAACATGCATTAGAGCGCCTGCTGCACATAATGAGTACTTGAATATGATTAGTCTGACAGCTTGATGTTTGAAGGAGCAAATAGCTTTGTGGAGCCATATGTGGTTGTGGGACACACTTTCCCATGACAGATCTAAGTGAGGGGGAACTTTAGCATCCTCTCAGTGCTGTAATTTATTACTGCTGTAATCACAGCAGAAATGCAAAAATATTTCATTTAAACAGGAGCATATCTGGAAATGTTGTGACATTATGTCACCTCTGTACTTTTAACAGCTTGTCTAAGTTGCCAAACAGCAGTCCTGGTGCTGCGTTTAAATCATTTCATGTCATAATATTTAGAATAGCGAGCTTTACGCTGGAGAAATCTGCAGCTTTTATGTGTTCATTGATAATGACAGCAAATAACACATGTATTCTTCACTGCAGATAAGAAAGCAAGGAGCAACAGAGAAGATTTTCTGGTGAAAATCCATTCCTTTCTTTGTACCTGTGACTTAAGCTCAAAGGTGGGCGAACCACATGGCAATTTAGTATTTGTATTTCCAGGCTGTCAAAAAGAATCGGGCCTGACGCAGAGCAGATGCAGTAAAGCAGAGCGGTAGCAGCACTTAAGCACTGTGAGTGATTTCATACCAATTAGTGCAAATCGTGGAGTACTTAAGATTATAGCCCAGTGAGTTTAACAACACTTTGACACCTCTTGTGAAACTGACCCCTCTCCAGTTTATTTTTCCCCAAAGATTTTGCCCTTCTTTGTGGGATGTAAAAGTAATTCATCCAGGCTGGGACCAGCTTGACTGTTTTTTTTTTGTTTTTTTTTGGTAAATATGGCCTCTGGTGACAAATCTGGCTTCCATCTAAGGCCAGGCCAGTCCCCCTCGTTTGAGCGGAGAAGGGAGGGACAAACTTGTGGCCCCTTTGTACTGCCCCTCGTTGTGGGGCTTTACTGAAACTACCCTGGCATGAAGCTGCCGTCTCCATGGCGACAAGCCGCCTCAACTCAAACAGATTTACCCACTCTACCAAAGCTACACAATATTAAAGAACACAGGATATTGTTAAACATTGTAAGGATTTTACAACTTACAATTTTGCTTGGGTATAATAAAAAAAACAAAAACATTTTTTTCAATCATCATTGTTTGTTAATTTATTAAATTTTTTTTATCACTTTATTTTTCCTGTGAGGGGACCATGTTAACACTATGGAACAACATGAATAAAACTGTTTGACTTTAGCACTGTTTAAGCCTTCTTTTAATTTTGCTAATATTCCAGTAGCTCTTTTCCCAGAACAAGTACTTCAACTTCAGTCACTGAGTGAGTTTAACAATAAAATCTTTGAACCATTCACAGATTTCAGAGCCATTTAGCCAATTATTGCTTTATTTTTTATTACATTATTTGCGAGAATAAAACCGCTCATATCAGGAAACCTTATTTGAAATACAGAGTGAATGCGTGGTGCATGATCTTTTGAAATATGGACATTTTGATATTTGGAAGATGGTACATTGGACTGTGCAGCTCTATAACTGAGTGGCTTTTACAATGAAAAACAAGAAAGCATTGAGGAAAATATTCCATTTCTCTTCTTGTCCCATTATGTCGGCTTCTGAAAACAACCCTAATATGGTGCTTTGGCTGCTAACCCGAGTAACGGCAGGAGAATATGTGCTGAATAGCTGCTGGGCTGGTGAGAAGCTAATGGAGAAAGTCTTTGGCAGTGAGGAAGAAGAGGGAGCGAGAGGCGGTCCCAGAGGTACGGATGGGGCTGCTGTGATAGTTGTGAACTCTCCCAGTGTTGATGTGTCAGCCAACAGCCTCCGGAAAGAGACTGGAGACATTCTCCACACTGTGTCGCAGACAAGGACCGGTCTCTCAATTAAACAAGTTAATTTGAAACCATAAGCTTGTCCTTAATTAAGAAGAGCTTAGACATCTCCTGAAATGAGCTATACTGACGATATACTAGTCTTTGTTCCCCATTCTCCTCTTATTTTACTGGTCATATGCAAGGTTTGCTTTATGTGGCACAGATAAATGCAGAAGGCACCATCTCAGCAAAAATGTATGGTTTTTGAAGAAAGTTTCCATTTCAAAGTGTCCCCATCCATTGTGGACTCCCACCACGTCTCCTCTCGCTGCGGTATTCCCTTCTGCCTGACTCTGCAGAGAGGGAGAGAGGGAGTGAGATTGTGGCATTAAGTAAATAATTTGTATGATAATTCATTACAGCGCAGTCTTTTTCAACTTTAATTGGTCTAAATGAAGAGACATTTCACACCATTTAGATAAAAAAGAAAAAGGAGGCCAGCATAATGAAAAGGGGCCTGCCTATCGGACTTCAGAGGTTTGCTCTAAATGAAAATGTAATTGCAGGCGGAATGGTACAAGAGGAGAGACCCGCGCTGCAGATCCGGGGGTATCTTCAGACAGCCGAGCAAAAGCTAATGACTGAGCAATTTGGAACATTTACTCACCCCAAAGACTCTCATTAAGTCAATCACAGGCTTAGCCGAGACCCACTCGCAGCGTCAGAGCCGGCCCCGCATTTATTCCAACATCAATCAGGAGGGGCCGGCTTCTTCGTCTTTCAGAAGCCATGAAAAACGCCCAAGTAATTTATTCGGGATCTTTGAGAGGATAATGGCCAATTATTTGTTTATAACACTGGTTAAATTTTCATTAGGCAGATTAATGGAATATCATGTACTGTCAACAGTGGACTGAGGGGTGGTGTGTCAGAGATAAACGGCCAAACAGATGATGTCGCTCTGTTAGTAAATTGGTTTTTCTGCTGCCCCTTTTCCCTCCGTATTAAAATTTAAAGGTGGACAAGGCTTTGTGGGTTGGAGCTGCCCAAGCGGGGACTGGAGTGACACAGGAGCGGACATTATGATGAACTTCAGTCACCCAATGTGCAATTGTTCTTAATGTTTAGCTGCAGAGTGAAATGTTAAATATTCCCTCAGTTTGTTGTTTATTTATTGCCTACTCCTTTATCAATCATATACAAGCCAAAGCCGGTCCCAGGAGACGTTTCTCACACAGGCAGCATTTGAAATGATAATCCCGGCCAGGTTTTAGAAGCTAACTTTTTAATGAACAGAAAGAGCTACTTTTGGCAGTGACTGTGGGTGATAGCTTAATCTGACATTATGCAGGCGACACTAGATACCTGTAAGTGTCAGTTAAGAGGGAAATGACAACTACAAGGCGCCCAGGCTGCATTTGCTGACCCCATACGATGATTCAGGTTGATATAAAGCAGTTTGAACCTTAAGTTGTGCTTTCACAGACCTCCACCTGAAAGTGCTCTGGGAATTGTCAGTTTTGAGTGTTGCATATTTGGGCTTCAAATAACCCTTTTTCCCCCAAAATGGTTTTGAGAATCCAGATAAAAATGCGGCATATCAAATCTTAATATGCACGGCTCACCCACTAGTGTGCAAATGATGCTCCACGTCCCCACTTTTATGGAGCCAGAATTTTAATGACTATTTTTGTAGCTTTGGAAAATGTGCTATAAAGCGTTTACAGCTCAGATTTCATTGCTCACAGAATTACATAAATCTGTTACATCGGTTACAGCCCATTACAGTGTCATTACTTACATTTCAAAAAGAGTTTATCCATCATTTTCTGGACAAACCTTGGCGTCTTTGATGGGAGTTAATTTGGACTCCTGGATCACAATCTGCCAACCTCAGGGCGCCCTAAGCACCTACTAGTTCCCCTATCAAAACAATCATCAGCTGAAGGAGGTTATCATTGGGCAGGGCTATCTGTCACCCGGCCACCGGCAGCCAGCGGGACACAAGGGCCATTTAATTAGGCCTACTGCTCCTCTCTGGTGTGAAAGACTCTCAGGCCCCTTTGATTCCCCGCTGCTCTCCCAGCAGGAAGTGGTTGGTGATAATTGACACAGGATTTCCTTGTTAACCAGCGGCAGACCCTGTGGATTAAAGTGACAGAGATCTCCAGAAGAAAGTGGGGAGTAGATAAAGGCAAAGGGAGGAGATGCATGGGGGGAGTGGAGGGGGCAGCAGCTATTTACTGCTCTTGAGAAACCAGGGAGGAAATAGCAATATCAGACTTGTGCGCGGTCCTGCCGCGAGATGTAGCTCCCACTTATCTTAGCCATTTCAGCTTGGCTGATCAAAGATTGGCTTCCCTTAAAATAACCTGGACCCAAGGTTGAGTACATGCTTCCACACCACAGGATTTCTCTTTTTTGGCAAATTATCTGCCTTTTCCAATCCCCTATATAGCTGCATGGCTGTTTGTTGAGGACTACTGGGATAATCTCATTTTATTTGTACAATTATATTCTATCATGGAATACAAGCATATTTGCAAATGACGTAATTTCTCACTTTGTACCAACTGGGTCACAAGCCTTGACAAAAGCATTATTGCGCTGATAGGAGAGGTACCCACTGCTGTAGGGCCAAGACAGAGCTTTCAGAAAACATAATCCACTTGATTTATTTCTAGATTTCCCTGCTGCTTATCCAACTACAGCGGAGCTTACAACAGGCTTTTTACCAGAGCTCATTGGACGGTTTAATAGACACAGAAAGTTACTTGATCTGAGTCTTGATCAACTCGCTTACAATTTAACTTTGAACACTCTGACAACTTCACCTGAAGTGGATTTCTCCTTTTTCATTACATTTAAAATTTATTGAAGATGTTTGGGTGTTTTAGGTCCAATGCTATCAGAATAGTCTCAAAAAGTAAAGTAAAGTAAAATGGATTTGTAAAGCACCTTTTTCAGACTGCACACATAAAAGCCACAGTAAAAAGATGAGAATAAGTAGAAAAAGTTGTTATGTGAGAATGACTGAGTGTAGGTGACTTAGTCGAGATACAACTATTTACTCGCTTAACTATGTTGTGTGGTTTCTGTTTGTGATCACTGGATATTAACAATAAAAACAGATTTGTCCTTTGCAAAACACAGATTATGTGTGCAATGTGAATGCGTTATGTCTAAATTCCCATTTGTCTTTGGTATTTTGTCCTCTCCAGTTCATCTTACGTAGGATCCAGTCAATGCTATATACTGTTAATGCTTGATGGGTTGAAGTGAGACTTAAGTTTCTTTCACTTCCTGTTGTTGTCTCCGATCAATAGCACATTCAGAAAAGTGGCAAAGTGGTGGTGATTGGTCAGAGTACTGTATCCATAGCAACACATCTTATGTATGTAGTTTTCAATTAGACAAACTTAGACTTTGCAAGATTATTATTGGAGAATTTTAAGGAAATGTTATTTAAATGTTTTTTTAATGATTAATGGTGGGTTGGTGACACTCCAAAGAGACTATGGGAATACCATGAGTGTCATCTGATTTCTTAAAATGAGTGTCTGTCTAACTTAGCAATGATAATCATGGAGGGTGTGACCTTGTTTACAACAAGAGGTCAACTGTTTAATGGTTAACTTTAAGTGAATGGAAGGATCTTTAAATAATATCTGCCTTTCAATAAAAAAAAACATCTAAAAAGTTATTTGCAATTTTATTTTATTTTTTACCAGCAAAGATGACATAATTCCTTACACCTGCCAAGACACTCTACTCCTTTCAGACCTGACCTGCTGAGAATGACCCAAACACGACATAAAGTGCTGTCTGGTCACTTTCAAGTGCTTCCTGAACACTGAATGTAGCGATGGCAAGCTTCCCGCAACAGGACCGGGTCAAAAGCAGGTCCAGGGAATAAATCAGAGGAGGAATTCCTTCTGTATCCCGGGCCAATGCATACTACACACAGCTGTGGAAACGTGAGAGGAAGAAAAAGGGCAGATGCTGCTTTATCACAGCTCTAATGCCTCGCTGAGTAATCCTTACTGCGATAATGGTCTGTTCTTGACAGCGTTGTTCTGACAAATAGATAGTCTTACTGTCCTGGATATAATTTAACTATTGGACTTACTTGTGATGTTGTGAGGTGAAGTGTATTGTGAGTTTAAAGACTTTTCTATGTTTTATTCATCATTATTAACACCTGCACAAAAACTAGAGATTGTTAACGGACGGAGATTATCGAGAGTGCATAACGCCATTGAGCTAGGACTAATTCAGATCTATGCAAGATATATGGCTAATAAGATGGGTACCATGGTAACATTATATTTAAATTACAAAACACCGGACTTTATATATCGGATATAGATTTCTAAACACAGTGCAATTTTTCTGTTTTAAAAAAAAGAGAAACAATATAAATATAAATGTCTTTAGAAGAGAAATGGTTTACGTGAATAGTTTTGCATCATTTACTCATTTAACATTATGGGCTATATGTAAGTAGACATTTTGTTGCAAGGATTATGTGGAAATCCAAGAATAATGCAGTTTTGTTTCCGATTTGATTGTTCATAGCAACTACAGTGGTTTATCAAAATGTAGATGCCAGGCATGTTGTGATTACAGATATAATCGTTTATGTGATTATATCTGTGTGTTTATTGCACTAGATGCATAAAAATGTGTGTGTGTGGATGCCACATGTGTGTTTAATTATGAATTTTAGTGTTGTCGATTTTACAGGATGTTTTTTTGCACTGGTTTTCCCTTCTGGCCTGTTGTGTAAAGAGCTGGCATGTACACAATACGTAACACTAGATGGCTTATTAACGGAACCCTAGGATTGACAGGAGGACAGAATTGCAGTGGCTTGCATATAGAGGATAATATTGATGAATAATACTACTAATATTATATTATGGAAATGAGTATAAAATGAGCTAGTGTTAACGGCCACCTGTTCAGAGTGTACACTACCTTATGTCCAAAATATATGGGGTAGGCTCCAGTCCCCCAAAAAAAAGAAAAAAACATCAAAAATAAGACAGTAGAAGATGATTACACAACATATTTAGTCCAAGAAATGATGTTGTGCCAAAACTGGGTTGATCTAAGTAATGTTTTAATTTGTCCACCTGAGCCTACAGTAAATCACCTCAAAGATAATTATTTTGTCCGATATCATTTAGCTGTATTTTCTCACACCTGTATGTGAAAAGTCAGGTTGAACACCTTCCTGAAAGCCTCTAATCCTAGTCCTGGATGAATATGCACATTTCTGAGCACATCGGGTACAAAGTCCAGAGACGAGTCACACCACCTTTACAGTGTTTAGAAGAAATATTCCACAAACATTCGGCACAAACTTCGCATCACTGTCCACACCTTCTTATCTGAGCCCCTCATAGGAGCTGTATCTTAACCATGCTGTAAGACTTCAATATGTGAGCATTAACACGCTTCAAGGTCCTTGATTTCTCTTCAGGAATTACTGTGGAGGACAAGCTGGAGATTTCCTCCCTTCAGTCTAAAGTAAATACAAAATCCAGAGGAAGCAATCACATAACCAACACATGCCCCGCTATCAAGAAAACACAGCAGTCTAGATTAAGATTTTGTCATGACCAAAATCATTGTGGTTTAATTTAATCTGCAGATAAACTCTTTAGCCTTTTCCTGATGCTTTTGTGGTGGTAAGTGCAACTTCAAGTAGAGTATTGTGAGCTTGGAAAGTGGTCCTAGGAAACAATGACATCTGCTGCTTTGAGTAAATGACCCGTGAGTTCTGAAGAGGCACAGTGTCCAAATGGACCGAGCACAGGCAGCGTGACACTGTTCAGACACAAGCTTTACTCAAAGAAATGGAAAAGGCTAATCCAGAACAACAAACCGGCAGAAGGTGGTTTAGTATTTGATATTCACTTTACCCATTTAGTTTTACCATTTAATTAGATGTAATCTTTTGGGCGGCTATTTAAAAGGTCTAATAATAGCGCAAACATTTCCATTCAAATTTCTGTGTATAATCACCTCAGACAAACTTTGTTGGAGCCATTACTTCCTGTTCCTACAACTGCCCAGAGAGGACAAATTAGGCTCAGAGATGCTCTCTAGACTCATTCCTTTTTGAACAAATGATTGCATTAAAATTTCAGACATTTATAAACTAAATAAATTTTGTTTCTATATTTCTAAAGTGAGCTCAGCACTGTTTCTACTGGATTTGTTTAGACAATGGTATGTACTGCTGTAGATAGCCGTAGATACTCACAGACAGTAGAAAAGAGGGGTCTGAGGTGTCAAATTTCAATCTGCAACTTTTAAACTACAGCTGATACAGATCTGTGTCCAGTTATTTTGCAGATGTTGCTTTTACAATTGTGCTCATAAGTTTATACCATGGCAGAATTTGTGACTTTTTGGTGCCATTTTTACTGGGTAAAGCTATTAATTGTCAAACAATTGTGTTTACTCTTTTTTAAATCATAATGACAACAGAAACTACCCAAAGACCCTGATCCCTGATCCCTGGTGATTTTGACCTGATAACATGCACAAGTGACACAAACAGGTTTGAATGGCCACTAAAGGTGACCCTCCTCAACTGTGATCTGTTTGTTCGTAATCAGTGTGTGTGAATAAAAGGTGAGTTTCTGGGCTCCTGACAGACCATGCACTGATTTTTCTGTATTCTAAATCATGGGAAAAGCAAAAGAATTGTCAAAGGATCTGTGGGAAAAGGTAATTGAACTGTATAAAACAGGAAAGGGATATAAAAAGATATCCAAGGAACTGAGAATGCCAATCAGCAGTGTTCAATCTCTAATTAGGAAGTGAAAAATGAAAAGGTCAAGTAGACCAACAAAAATTCAGCCACAACTGCCAGGAAAATTGTTTGAGATGCAAAGGAAAACCCACAAATAATGGATTGGATTTATATTGTGCTTTTCTCCCGAGAGACCAAGGGACTCAAAGCGCCCACAGGCCGTCCATTATTCATTCATTCACAGTCACACTGGTGAAGGTGAGCTATGACTGTAGCCACAGATGCCCTGGGGCAGACTGACAGAGGCGTGGCAGCCATTTTGCACCTACGGCTTCTCCGACCATCACCACATACATTCACTAAACAGTCTTATGAGGCAAGGTGGGTTAAATGTCTTGCCCAAGGACACAACAACAGTTTGAATTGTGGGGAGAGCGGGAATCGAACCCACTACCTTCTGGTTGAAAGACAACTGCTCTACCACTGAGCCTGCAATTAGAGCAATGAGGAGCTTTGATAATTTTACCTACATTACACTTACCCTAAGTTGCTTCCCGCAGACACAATATTACTAGTCATTCAAATTTTTGTTAACACATGACTTTTATTCTTAAAATGTAAACTGTAACATACTGTTTGAATAATGTTTGTTTAACTTAAAATACAAGCACTTTTAAGTTAATATTTGACAACACACCACTGGCCTAAATAAATCTCTGGGAGGAAACGCTTGGAGGGAGGAGACAGGCCTGACCTCTCTTTGCCACAGCACCTTGGCCAAAGGATTAACCAAACACTGGCCACTGACAAACACTCGGGAAATCAGAACCACATGCTCAAAGGGAGGTGTAGAGGGCTGCTTATTTGTTTTTCGTAAATTAATGGGGCCTAATTGATAATGTCATTACATCTTAGGAGGGGCACGAGGAAGGGCAGGGGTAAAAAAATCAATGAATGCTGCCCATCAATCCTCTTTGAATACCACAGATGCTGGGCTCAATCGGCCCAGAAGATTAAGATCTAGTCACTAACGAGCAGCAGACCTGCACTCCTCACACCAAACACACTTCTCCCACAGGCTTAGGTCTGATGTTTGACGTCGATATATTGTTTACTACCATTAGTGACTAAAATGCAATAGTAAGATTTAAGGATGCATGCTAGCCCTCAGCTCAAAATATATTTCACTTTTCAGACGATGGGTTTTGGTTTGGCTAGTTTTTTATTAGTAATGTATATTTCTTGTGAGCAATTTATTTAAATGTTAGAGTTAAAAGAATGTTCTTGCTGATCTCTCCCATGACATGTTAAAACAGGTTTAAGTTCCTGTTAGTGCATCAGTTAATTCATATAGTAATATAAACATAAACCAAAGCTTAGTAAAAGTAAGGGTAAAAGGATTTGGTGTAAAAATTACCTGCAAAAATGATTTTACTTAATGTTGGCTTGACTAACCTCTATTTATTTTAAAACACTTTTTTTAAATCTTACTGAACACAAAAAGGCCAAACACCTATATTTTCCAGCAACAATTGTCTTCTATAGAAGAATTTTATAACGTGATGCTAATTCTGTAAAGCAATAGACACGATACACTGTTTTATTATAGCACAGCTGTACCTGTAGGGGCAGAAGGTCTGGTGTGTTCAGAACAAGTGCAGCTGTGGGAAACCGGCCGTGGCCCATGCCGCTCCAGTGATTTAGTGGACAACACAGGGCTTTAGAAAAAGAAAACAAGTTCATTACACTTCCATACTTGAAAATCACTCCCCAAAGGCCTGTGGTTGAAGACAGTGAGGGAAGGAGCGGGCCTCATCCTCTTCTACAAAAGTTATTAGAGAAGCCCCAGGGTGAACATGTCATTTACAATGCTCTCCCCGGGACCCTTGACCTCAACTCTCTGGGGTCACCGCTTCATTTCAAACAGTTTGTATTACTTCAGCGCTCACCAGCACAACTTTCATGCTTCATAAGCCGGTTTTGTGCGAGCATGTGAGTAGGTTGCAGGGGTGGTGCGATGGCGAATGATTACAAATGTCTCCGTTCTACATTAATTGGATCAAGATGACTCACAGCTTTTTGAACAAGATTATAGTTGTTTCAAAGGAGATAGATTAACAATTAAACATGTTTGGCAAAGCTGTGGAATACACCTTGAACAGAAAATAAGGCGCATTATGTGAATAAATTACATTCTTTCCACTGGGAATATCATTAGTACAAATTCCTCCCAAAAGACTTTGTCTTACTTTTCATCTTTTAAATTAAGACATATTCTACAATAATAATCATCTCTTTCAAGACTCCACATTACACACAGAGCTAATCTGTTTTACAGTGAATTCTCTGGAGCCATAACCTCCTGTTTTCTTCTCAAAGGTCACTAACATACAACGCTAAGCTCCTAATTAAATTTATATCAGGTTTGAGGCTGCTACATTTAACATGGAATATTCTTTTGCTAAATATTTACTGTATTTATGAAATTGCATTCAGCAAAACATATAACTTTGACTTTGTCACTTTTCTCCTGAAAATAAGCAGAAAAAGTTACAGTTTATCAATGAAATATATGCAGCGACACTGAAACATCTAAAGCTTGAATGTAAATATGTGCATCAATTCTTATATCATTACAGCTTTTAGAAAGTAAATGTGACTTCTTATAGACTACCCTTCACGTCTGTCAAAGGCTTTGGAAGAAATGCTTTTCTGGTATATTCCACATAATAAAGGGAAAATTCAGATTTTTCCATGAATTTAACATTTGAATATAACTAATCATATTATTTATAATACAGACTATAATAGGGAATACAATATCGAAATCAAACGTATTTAACATATTTGTATATGTAGCGGGATTTTTTTCAGTTGCTTCTCATTATTGTTGCTAATATATTGTTATTGCTGTTTCTATTAAAATCTTCTCATTCTCATGGTTAAAAATGTATTACATGAGGTGGTCATGTGATCAAGACGCAACAAATTGAAATGGGACCTAGAATTAGGTCCCATGTCTGCTACAACACACTTCCAGTTAATTATAATTCTTAGTTTTTAGTCGTGATCTAATGTAGTGTGGATGCTGCACAAAATATGCTGGCTTACGCTTATGTATTTTTTATTTTTATAATAAAAATTCAAAGGTGTGCACATATGAATATTACAACTAAAGATAATCCGATATAAAATGTACGGTTGAAAGAGCTTACATACTGAGGTTGTTTTTAAGATGCTGGACACAAACCTTTTTTTTTTTCTTTCTATTTTGTGGCTACATAAACTGAACTGAAAACTTAAAGATATCTGTAGCAGCGTTAATAGAATAGATACAATGATCACATCTAATAAAAGCCTTTCACTACTTTTTTCTTTAAATAAAACAAGACATCTGCTAAAGATCCTATTCAGCTTTGCCAAGTTGTCAAAAGATTTTCAACAATGATAAGATGCTAACCTCCTCCGAGCGTTTTCTCTGCCAATGATTAGCTTCAATGTGTTCATGAGCAGGAATGCTTTCAGACATACTGTATGTGTACACTGGACAAAGGTGGAGACAAACAAGGGCTCCCACAGGTGCTCGAACTTCTCGGAAAATGTAGAATGTTTGAGAATTTCTTGAATGTTTACTAAATCTTTGCCCTATATCGATCTGAGTGCATTTAGGTTTGGACCTACAACCTTGTCATTGTTTTAATAAAACAGATTCACAATAATGAATATATATCAAGTCAAAATTCTTTATCTATAAGCATTATTAGTGTTTTACAATTATTATAAAGCAATTTGAATTATGTTTTCAAATCTAAACATAATTTGTGAACAGATTAACAGTTGGATTTTTATAATAGATTTGTATGTTTTTAGTCCTTTCATCCAAAATGGTGGTCATATCTTTTATCTAAATACAGCCATCTTTTGGGGCGATTGCCTGGTTGACCTTCCCCACTGAATCAACTCAGATCACTACATTTTTGAGCTCTTGAAGACGGTACTCGATAAGTGTATTTGATTTGACTCAAGAAAAAGTGTTTGAACCCTGGAAATAGTGCCGAGTCTGCAGTTAGCATATTAGCTCGACAGAGGAAAATCATTTGTCAAAACCTTATTTTAAGGCTCTATGAATGTCATTCTTTGTTGCTGCTCTTAATTGAAATGTAGTTCACTGAGTGAGGAAATATATGAGCACGCACATGGCTGATACCGGCCCTGTGTTTTATGGCACTGCTAACCACACCTGGTTAATATTAGCATCCTCCTTACTGTATACTTTACATTCCTCACGTCAGTTTTAGTTGGATTTATCCACACGAGGTTAGATAGTAGCAGATAAAAGTACAGTTTTATAGCAATTCAAAGATTTCCTGATAATTGTTAATGAATAAATATGAAAGGCATTTCCCAAATGAATTTAGTGCAAGGTCATTTTTGAGATAATAACTAAGCATGCAATAATGTTGTGACGGTGAATTATGGCCAGTCTCCCGAGAGTTGTCATCTGCAAATGATTCAGACGGAGGACTAAGCCATTTCATGTGGCTACGAGCTTCACACAACTTATGCAGCTATTTGTAAGTCGTACAGCTGTGCCAATGGGAATAATAATGTGTTTAGTGTGTGCTCCTCTTTAGTGGACATCTCAACGCTCCACTGAACTAATTAGGATACCTCTAATATCTAGTAGTTCCTGGTTGAAGCCACAATGTCTGTATATAATATCATATTTCTAGATCAATTTTATTGTATATCAACCTAATTAAATTAATAAAGTGTTTTAAATACATGCATTTACTGGTTTAGATCTTGTTGCACTGGTCAGAGGATTTGCAAAAAGGACATGATATATATATTGTCTATCTAAATAACTATATTGTTATGCCATACCAAGCCATCTTTACTTTCTTCTTGACACTCCATGGACTGAATTAGTACAAGTCTATGTCTGCATTTCAGATACTGTACATGGTTCAAGTAACTTCAATAACATATAGTATATACAATGAGAAAAAAAGCATATACAATGAGAAAAAAATACACTCCCGGTTGTATATGTGTTCTGTGATTTCTGTGATGGAAACATTATAATTTCACCTATTTGTCATTGTTTTGGAAAATTAATGTGGTAAGGATTTTATTTAAAAAAATTTAGCCACTTCTCATTATGTTGCTATTATAATGTTAATGCTGTCTCAATTAAAAACACTTTTTTTATTTTTTTATGGTTAAAAATGTGAGAGCTTATAATACAGAGCAAATATAAAACACAATTTTGAGGATCTGACTTTTACTGTTGCAGATGACATTTAGGTGACCACAGACAACAATAGGTCCTGATTTAAATGCAGTGGGACAATAACACAGCAGCAGGACCCGTACGAACACTGTATAACATAGTCCCACATCTTCTTATTGTTTCACATTTAAAAAGGCTTTTAACATTTCTGACTAGTAATTCTCTCATCCCCCTTTTTATAAACCTATTTGTGTGTGTCATCCTTCTCTAAAAACAGCTGAGTGTGCGTTTCGGTCTGCTCCCTCGCTCGTTTGTTCGACTGTGAGTAAAAACGAGTATTGGCACATATTCCCATGTCCATCAACAACTAAATTAAATTCAAATGTGACCACTGAGCGTTGCAAATGTGTAGTCACCTTTACTCTCTGTCTCAATGTTCTTCCCTAAATCTAAAGTCTCTAAAATGAGCCGGCCCTGCCCCCCTACGTGAACCTTAGCACAACCCCGGGCTCCTGAACCCACTTGTACATTTTAGGCCCCGATAATAAACCAACATCTGTGCAACTTACAAGTGCTTTACCAGAGTTAATTGAGTAAATTGAAGCAAGCTGCAGAGCCGTGCTGATCTATGATCCCCCGTTGAGGGCCCAGAAGGGGGAGACAACAGATTTACTGCGAAGACAGTGGGCGGCCTTTTGTTCAGGCCTGGTTCATGGGAAGTTTGAGGTCAGTCGGGATTAAAATATCTGAGGGAACAAATGGAGTAATTTGAGTGCAATATAAGGAGTGCTCTGCCAGATTCTGACCAAAGATCCAGGTGTGATTTATTTGATTTTAAGCCCCATATCCCCTTTTCATCTTTTTTTTAACCATTTCCCATTATTTAGGATTTACAGATAACGTGAAGATTTCTAAACAAGCCCGTTGGTTTGAGGTGAACTGACTGAGATAGACTGCACGTTGACTGAACAAAACAGTTACCAGTGGAATTTATTTGTTATTTCTTAGAGCCTTTGTGCCCTCATTAAACATTGACTTGAGTGATATTATAGTAGAAGGAAAATTCAGATGGGTTTAAGTTTGAGTTTAATTAAAATTTTGATATATGCATAGTTGATGTTCAGCTAAGATTCTGTAAAAACAATCAAACAATAAATTGTGAAAGAAAAATTTAAATTCTGGAGTTAGACATGGAGTCATTGGAATTGAAACAACTCTGCATTGTCCATGACATCAGGAGTACTAGCTACATGACCATTTAATAAAACATGGATCTGACAACTGTGTCCTCTGTTAGCTTATACTGTAATGAAACATCTGTAACGCAGAAGCAGAGACATCTGAAATGTGCTCATTGACTTTAACTGTATTGGTTTCCTTCATTACCTTCACAATGGAATAAGTTGCACAGCTTTGATAATAACATGATTTGACAGCAGGTTTACAAATTGAGTTCACGTAGAATAAAGGGCATAAGCCGAGTAAGTGTGAAATATCAGTTTTCTAAGTTTCTGTTACTGTGTATGCCTCTGCCTCGTTTTTTGTTTTCCTGAAGTGGAGTGACTGAGGTGGTCCTTTCACAAAGTGATGGTGTTAAATTGAGCATTTAAAAGAACCACTCAGGGGGCCGCGTAAAAAGTGTCTGGGGAGATGTGACGGAGATGGATAGACCGTAACAGCTGAGTGCGTTGTACTCTGTGAGGTGTACGGCCGTGAGGCAACGGAAGGTAATGCAGGAATGTTGTGTCTATGTCATACAGTATTTATCTGCGCAACGTTTCAAACATATAAAAGTGAATATGATTTGTTCATTTAAAAATATTGGACAGGAGGTGGGTTGGAGAGGTGGATGTTTACACAAAACCCAGGACTTTCCTGTGGGAGACCCAGGTTTGTGTCCTGAGACATTTGTAGTACTTGCTTTAAAGTAAATCAATCAAGCTTTTATCTTATTTTACTGAATTATTCTGTATTACACAAAGCCCTGTCTTTTCCTGATTTGGTGAGTCTTGGATGACAAACAAAATCACGTTAAACGTACACTACTTTGGTCTCATTAAACATCTAATGACTGCACTAAACTGCGATCTATTTCTGGTCGGGTAAAATGGTTCACGGAGTGGGAGGCAGCCATGTGACTCAGAAGAAGACAAAGACGAGTGGATTTAAACGTGTATCTGAGTCTGGAACAATGAGAGACAAGGCTGCTTCTCAAAAACAAAGACACTTACAGCCTGTATGTTCTACACTGATGTAGGCACCAAAGAATCTAGACTTTAAGACTCAGAGAAGGCCGGTTAGTTGTTACCTTTGTAAATATCTGTCCAATATTCTGGTGACAACCATCCTTTTTTGTTAAATCGGGTCAATCCTAGTTTAAAAATGCTGTTCACATATAGTACATGGATATAGACATGGATTTTTCCCAAACCCTTTTACTCAAATATGAATTGTCTCACTTGGTGATGATAAAGAAATACGTAGCTTGTTTCTACAAAATAATGATGAAAGCTGTGGCTAGATCATTAGCCATTATTGTTAGATTAAAAACTTCGTAGGATATCTACATATTAAGGGTTTGGCCAACCACATAAAGTTTCAGAATGGTAAATTTTGTACAGTAGGCATGTGAGTAGGAACTAATATGAATGTATGTATAAGGTGGGACACATTAGGAAGCATTAGGAAGCATATTTAGGCAGAGGCTGGACAGACTATGCTACAGTAAAGAGCTACAAATGCCTCCCAAATCAATGCTTACTAGAAAACAGTGAGACACGATAATACAAATATTTATTACTGTTGTTCCAATAGTTGCTGTGAGTGAAGTCTTTTTGGTGAAAACATAGTATTTAGCCTAAACATTTTTCAGTGTTTTTACTTTGGGCTAATGATGTGTATCCACTTCACCAGATGTTCTCAGTGTCTCGTGAAACATGTTGTGTGCCTCGGTAACTACAGTCCATGTGTAAGAGTAGGCTGTTGTTATTGTGCACAGTCAAAGGGAATGCAGTCGGCAAATGCACTGAGCCGGTGGAGGCCGACTGGCCCGTGGCATTTCCTTCACACATTCCCAACAAAGCATCTTCCGACTCCGGGCCCTGTCTTTAATGTGTGTAATAATGTGTTTAAAAGTTCCCAGATCCAGGTGAGCATTTACAAGACGAAGAGTGTTATAGGGAGAGTGTTTAGGATTGAGTCATTTAAACTCGGATGTGTAAAGAGAAGTAAGTACAGGGCACTCATTTTGCTGTGTCAAGTATTCCACCAGTGGCCAAGTGTGGACCTACAATGAAATAAAATTGTTTGTTGTAAAAGTGGTAAAAGATTTTATCCAGACTATAATGGAAAGTAAAATGTCTAAAAAAAAAGTGTTTTAATTTTAACACTATATTCATTAACAATCCCAAAGTTAAAAACACAAATAGAAGAGAAGTTAAACTTTGTCATTGTGGTCACAGGGAATTACAAACGAGAGAATAAAGCTGTAAAAATAAACTTTGTGGAGAAGTGGGTGTGGTTCAACTTCCACCAGTGGTCAGTTGTGGTACTGCAAATACCCAGTGTGTAGTGTCTGTTATCTACATAGGTAGGAATTGAAATCAAGTCAAACACAATTTATATTTTTATTATATATTTTTATTCAAAAAAAGAACTGCAGTCCATACTTAAAGTGACCTTTGTTGCCCTTGTAAATGAACAACACAAACTCCAACATAACATAAATAACATGCGCTTGTATTCTGTTAATATCTGAGAAACCAATAAAAGATATAATGTTTCTAAGTATTTTATGATCTGCTAAAGAATGTTGTACTTACTAATTTCTTCAAAATGTTCCACTTAGCACATTTCAGTTATGTTTGGCCGTCGCCTCTATTGCACCTGATTAAAAGATAAGTTACAATAAACATCTGCTAGATTTGAACAAAATGCCTGTTTGCTATCTTTCATAAGTTCAGTGATAAGAAATGGAAAGCCAAAGGATTTCTGCACTCCCTCTTGGACACACACACACACACACACACAGTCCCATCTGTCTAATAAGGACATTAACAAGGAAAAATTAAAGCATATGCTACAATCGCTGAAGATGATTAAACATTTAGTCCAACGCTGGCTACATTCCTGACTCAAATTTACAACCAGATCTTTTCATGCTCCACACTGAGCCTCACAAGTCTCATTATCTTTCCCAAAATACAAAGACTATACTCCCTCTGCCAGTGAATTTCCTCATGATTGGACACAAAAGATAATTAGCCATGTTGTATCAATGGGCTGCCAACCACACCATCTCTTTAAACCTTTTCTCACCCAAACATGGCCAACGCTGGCTCTGTGCCCCCCTCATTCACATACAGTGAACTCAAGAGGGTTTTACAAACCAGAGGGTGTGTGTGTTTTATTGGAAAAATAGAAGCAGAATTTTGACACGTTCCAAAAATGAAAAGAAAAAAGGTTAGTTTCTATGAATGTATAAATTATTGTATGTGATATATTAGAGTTTAGCGTAGGACTGTTTTTTTTTTATCTGTCTGCACTGGTTTTAATGGAAGCCCTTATACTGCTGGACCAATGTGTAAGATATGGTGATGCAGTTTGGTGTTGCTTTTCATCAAACACAGTCTCATTATGTTTGTATCATCCAAACCTTCAACAGTCATCAGCTGGGTAAAACAGATAAATGCGTGAGCTATGTCTTTCAAAATAGATTACGATATTCTATAATGTAATACAGTATGTATGTCTTTTGCAGTAGTTCATCTATTTCTTTTTTTCTTGCTCATATGTGGTGCTTTTACATTTGCAAATGTAAATTATTTTCCAAAAGAAGTATGCTAGTATGTCAGAGATGTATGATCACCAAACTTAGCTCAATCAGATTTCTGTATTTCGTCCTGTAGGATTCAGTGAACCTAGTATATGACAACTGAACGTATTTTATTTTAAGTGATCAATATGATTTTATTATTAATTTATGTTATTAATAATTGTGCTTTTAACCTACAGTATCTCTCTTCTTTTTGTCAAGCACTTTGACATTTCTCTATGTATGAATTGTGTTATACAAATCAACTTACCTTGCCTAGGTGTATGTGCAGTGTATTGTGTTTTATCATTTTATAAAAAGAAAATATATGTATAATATATATGTATATACTGTATGTATATGTACATACTGTATATATATATATACATATATACATATATATATATATATATATATATATATATATATATATATATATATATATATATACTAATATATATATACTAATCTCAAAACGGGCCCTGTTTCTGATGCTCCTGACTCTTATTGTCATCTTTCAAAGCTTGTCTAATGTAGTCATTGTCTCATCATAAAAATAATATAATAAGTATAAACACTGAAAAGCACATTATTTAGTTAGTTATTGCACCATCTTGTAGTGTATATGGTGCAAATCTGTCCATCAACAAATTCCTAACATAAAAACTGAACTTACACATTTTTTTGTTCATGTTCATGTGTTACATTAGCCATATCTGTCTAATACACTTATACGTTGATATATACAGTATATTGGGATTCAGTTAAAGTGACTTCAATATTGAAAGAGCTGTTGCAAATTATTCTGTTTCCATTTGCAGTTTTCTAATGTGATACTTCAAAATGGGAAAAACATTAAATATCCTTTTGAGCTAACCAGGCTGGAGCAGAGAGCATGGGAGGACGGGTGGGAGTAAAAAAAAAGGGAGGGAGGGAGAGAAACTGTGAGCCAAACTCGTTTTCTGCTTGATGGGTTAGCTGCGGAGAATGTGCCTTTACTAGGTAAATGATTAAGGGAGGTGGGAGGACCTACGCAGTTCTGCCATTATGTACTTCAAAGGTCTCCAAAGGCAGGTTAAATGAAAAGCAAATGTGTTGCCCTGCTGCTCAAATACCTCAAATGTTTTAGCAGGTGCAAGCAATGAAGAGGTAGGCAGTGACAGACCAAAAGTGCACCTTGCTCGGGAATCATGGATCCTCCTGTTTTTGGGGAAACAGACAGATAGCGTAAGAGCAGCGAAGGGTGAGACAGGTCCGGGGTCCGTCAGTGTGAGGGAGGTCGAGCTCTGTTCAACGTTTTCATCACGCTGACCTTTGTTTGACACCAGGTTAAAAGGCAATGGGCTGCAAGAGAAGAACTGAAGGTGTCGGAGACTGGGACCTGAGCAGGCTTTGTTAATAATAGCAGATTTATTACCTCATTTATGGCATGTAAAAGCAGCAATATAAGGGATAATTTGTCACTTATTGTGCGACAGGTTCGACTGGTGGTTTGACAATAAACTGAAGAAGCCATAGGTCTACTTAACCTTTGTGAAAACCTTTTGTGAAATATCTGAAGCCATAAGGTGTATAATATTATAGGATTAAGTGAGGATAAACAAAATACTCTAATGGCTTTGTTCACCAGAGGTTCTTTCATCTAACCCATAAAAAAAACGTGTAGAGTTCACTAAATGCAGAGGTTGTGTTTGAGTTCTAGGTCTGATGATCCAATGTTAGCTTTGGTGCCTAACAGGATGTTTGAGTACTAAACACTTCTCTATTGATTTTCAATAACAACAAGCTTAAGTCAGTAAGACCCCTTTTCTGTTAGCTGCCCCTGACCAAGCAGTTATCACAAGAGAAAAGAGACTATTAGACATTTTCTGAGCAATTTCCATTCATAGAATAAATTGCTGTTTTTATCTAATTATAGTTTATGCTCCTTAATTATAGTCATTTGATCATTATGAAGGTTAAAAGGTATATTGTTTTCAGATTTATTGTTTCGTTGGTTTGAAATTTCATTAAATGTATTCAGCTAATTTTGGAAGCTATAGCCTGATTAATGTATTTTTTTCTTCTATATTTCAGTAGCTATAATGTAAAAAGTAAAATATGTGGTGTGGGAACTATGTCATTTTAAAAGTAATTTTGATTAACACTAATGGAACACAGTCCAGAAAAAAAAAAATGGGTCGGTTTAACACAAGACAAGTTATATATTTCCATAGAGCACAATCAAAGAGGCTTTTGTGTTTATCAGATTTACCTTGTCCATTTGAAATGCATATACAGTACATGACACGCCCCCACAGGACAGCCTGACTAAGTTAATTAAAGCGGGGTGTTAACATTGATCCTCGCACCATCTTTATTGTCCCAACAGCACTGTAATCAACGCATGTAAATGAAGAGGCTGTTGTGGACGCCTCCTTCACCTGTTCCTGATCAGCGGGGTCCATTACATAATAATCACACAGCAGTGATTACAGGTCTCCTGCAGCTCCAGCAATTACCCCAGCCTGGTCATTATCGCCTCATAACGTCATCAGCGCACACAACATAGCTGTACATTTCTCAGTGTTAGGTCTCAAAGCTTGTCTAATGCAATGTAATTTGTTCATTATAATCGGCGTGAATGTAATAGGTGTAAGCACTGAGAAGGCAATTTGTGATTTGGGTTTGACTTTGAATGGGAGTTTTTACCATTTAACCATTTATGGATCTATTTCAGCCAATCTCATTCAGTTAACCAAACATTTTAGAAATAGAACTGAGCATACAAAAAACAGATGTTACAATATGCCCCTTGTATCTTCACATTTAAAGAATGTGCAAGATTGTAGTAAAAACTAATCTCTTTTTGGATATGTTTTATCTTGTAAATAGATATTTAAAGCTGCATGCCGAGTGGAAGGGGTCATTATTCTATTGCACATCTTTTTTTTTCTTCTGAATTCCCAATCTTGCAAAAAGACTGACATTTTTTAACTGAATTGTTTGTAAAGTTTAACAGTGTACTCTTTCTTTTTAGACATGTTCCGACAACATGTCCCTGCAGGGCTACCGTAGGGGCTCCCAGGCTGGTAAAAAGGGTGTATAGTGAGGAATCACAATCTGCACCGTGCATTCTAGTAATTTTTAAAACAATTTAAAACATTATCATTAAGAATACAGATAGAGTCCTCTAATATACCCATCCTTTATGAAATAGCAATAACATTACAGATACATTTTATTACTGTTATTTTAGTTCAAGCCCATGCTCTATTCAAAACACAATATATGCCAAATATTAATAGCGTGTTTCTCAGTTTGCGTTGTCTCTTTGTATACCTTTATGCAAAGAGTACAGGTGTTGATTAATCCCCTCGACATTTCCCTGGGACAGTCTTTTATGACATTTGTATGTGCTGACATTCTTGGTGCTGCCTGGTAAATGGTGGGGAAATGAAGCCCAGCCGCTGTGTGTTGGAAGCCCCTCAGAGTGCAGCTTAAACGGGCTGCTGTGAAGGCCCACATTATGGAGCCTTTGGGGGTCTGCTCCCGCGAGGCTGACAGGGAAAAGCCCATAGGACACGGCATAGTCTTTAGTTTACCAGTTTACCAGTTTACCCTACAAGTGTAAAGGCTGAGAAATGTTATTGTTAGGTAAACCAAGCTCAGATTTAAATATGGCTGCTATTTATGGTAAACAGTGAAGTTTTACTCACTGAAGCTGGGCTTATATTCACTGAACTAGATTGATGTCACTATATAAAGATTTTTGATTAAAATCAGGTGTGTATTGTAAAAATCTAATAACAAACACAACATCTCAACAAGTTATATTAAGTGCCTTATGAGTCATTAAACCAATGGCCAACGATGCCTTTTGCAACACAATCCTGCGATGGTTCAACATTAAGTTTTCCCAAATATTATAAAACAGGAAGACTTTGCACTTTAGTCATGGTTATTAAAAATACAAATAGAGTTTGTCTTGCTTTATAAGTCAGCTGCATGACATCTACATATTACAGAAAACCAAATCTGATATACTTAAAACATTTTACCAACACTAACCTGTGCCATGAAATGAATGTTTCATCATCAGTTTAAATTCTGTAATAGTGACAGTGCAGTAAATGTGTCCCTGATTTGACCCTGGCAGAGAAACAACATCTCACCCACTTCTTTCAGCCTCAGAGACGTACACGAGTTCAGTGGCCGCCCTCGCTGCCCGCCTCGGCACTAAAAAAGGGCTGCTTTTATTGTGGTTGTGTTCTCAGACAGACTGGTAATGAGTCCCACTGCTCTTAAAAAAAGCAGGGGACTTGCTTTGCTGCATATAATTACTCTTTTGAAAGAATTTACAGTTTTTTTGCTGTAATGCTTTAGGAAGTGTGCTTTACAGGTTGAAAGTATCATTACCTACAAAATGCTGGCTCTACTGCTAACTTTGTCACTGTCATGCTTTGTGCTTTCAAAAAAATTCTTACCATTTCCAAATATGGGAATAACTGACAAGCTTCTAATTCATTCATTCTTTTTGTCTGTTTTATGAAGAAGACATACCCTTACCTCGTCCTTCTCATTGCAATTCCTCAGCTGTGTTCTCTCCAGAGTGTCAGGTGGGAAACCGCTCACAAACTCATTTTAAAAGTTCAATCACGTTCAGTAGCTGCTGTACGATGAACTCCTGGCACGTCGCAGTAACAGCGCTCACCACATGCTTTTACAGAATCACGGCATGAATTAGTGCTTACAGTAAACCCATCACTGTGTGTAGCTACATTAAGAGTGATTGATGCTTTTCCCTCAGAAAACTGTGCAGTGAGTACAGCCATAGGTGGTATATTATGCAAAAAGGTATCTCTTCCAAAAGCGTTTTTAGGGTGAGGCTAAGCGTGGAGATGATGGAGAAGTGAGAGGAATCTTGGCTTGTGCACTTATCTGCTGTGTGTGGAGTGTAGGGTACTTTCCTCCCTCGCTCCTCTATTTCTTCTCTATCTCTGGCACCAAACTTATCAAAATAATGTGCAGTAAGATCATTTTTGGCTTGCGCCTGACAAACTGATATAAATTTCCATCTGACTCCAAGAGAAGTTTTCATTTTGCCAGGAGTGCAAAAGCCGGCAGATGTGTATGTGCATGTTATTTGTGTGTTTGGTAAAAGAAGTTAAAATGTGACCATAGCAAATAAAGACTTGGCCGTAAAGTGATTTGTTTTAAACAACGTCAGGATTAAATACAATTTTCATTTATGAGTCAATCAGTTAACCACAAATTCTCGCACGTCTTGCTCGACCTCGGAGCCAAAACACTGCCTCTGTTGGTCACTTGAGAATGAATAGCTCTATTATTATTATTATTAATGATCATTGTGATTATATTGTTTCCACCTGTTGGTACACACTCATAAAACTATTGTAAAAATGTTTAGTTACTTCACCTCCTGCCTTTAGTGAGAGACTCATTAGAAATGAATGAAAATGCTCTGATGTCTTTGGTCTCTCACCTTAGCCCTTAAAAGTCTTTCTGAGTCTGGGTCTGCAGGTTTAACTGAGTTTTTCATCTTTATATTTATTAAGAGCTTACTCAAAAAAGGCCGCTGAGATGATCGTAATCATAAATTTAAACAATGAAAAATTCTAGTTCAATAATTTATTTAACCTTTTTATTAACCTTTCTAACCTATCTAACTTTATATACCTAGAAAAGTCCCACTGAGAATAAACATCTCTTTTGCAGGGTAGTCCCGGCCCTGTGTGTGTGTGGGGTGGGGGGGGGGGGTGGGGGGGGGGGGAATCAGTAGTGTCTGTGTAGTTTGTGACGCCAACAGAATGAAAGAGAGTGAGTGGAATGAATAAAACAGTAGTGAGTAAGACATTCCTACCTATAAGTCTGTCTTAATTAAAATGTAGAATTTTTTTATGCTCAAAAAGAGAGCTTTGATTTATTTCTGTAACCTTGTATTCAATAACATACCAGGCAGTCAGTAAAGAGACAGCTGTTTTTTAATTAAGTAATAATCTATGGCCCCATCATCCCATGTGGTCAGCTCCACTCATTCTATCCACACCTGGTATTTATGTCTTCTCCTGAGTCTTTATTACATTGGTTCTTACTTTTCCATTTCATAATGAAAACTACACTGTCCATTGTTCAGTGAAATATATTTACCTTACTCCTACATGTATTATAATGACAAAAAGAGACAAGTATTGTTACATTTTATTCATTCTCACATATTGTGTGTTGGCTCCGCTGACTCACCGATGTTCTCCTTTTAATAAATACTGATGCCATAAAGAGCCTAAATACAATGGCGCTGTACTTTGACTAAACTGACGTCACTCATGTAGGAGGTTTGTGAATGTGATTAGTCATTAACATTTCTACAGAGACTTAAATACATCTGGATTCATATGACCAAGGTTGCCCTTAAATGCATCCTCAGATTTGGTTTCTCAGGACGCATTACATTTAGCCATTCACACCTTGCATCAAGGCTGTCCACATCACAAACCGACTCTGTACATATTTTAGTGCCAGGTCTAAAGGGGATCTAAATTTAATGGATATTATAAACATCATCATCATTGTTTTCTATTATCTGTGGTCACTTCAAGCAATGTGAGCCTCTCTCTTTGGCCCCGGGATGCCACTCACTGGTGTTCCATCAGCGCCCCAGTCCAGTTTGGCACTGGTTGCTGGAGCAGGAATCTTGCACCCTCATTACACCTCAGCCACTCTAATTACAACCTGCTCAAGAGCTGTTATCCTACACCTCACAGTGACAATGACAGCGCCTCCTCTTAGAGGCCTGGCTGGTTTTTGGTCCTGAGCAGAAACACAACACCCTGTAAATAAATGACGGTGCTGTTGGAAAGAACAGGCAGCACGTACCAATTACTAACTTAAACCTGGGATCTGCTGGAGGTGAAGGATTACAACTGAAAATAAATGACCATGTGATTTTCTTCCTATCTATATATTATAGTGAATAAAATTAAAGAAGTCTACAAAAAAATGTTCTGAAACTTTTGCTTCAATGTTGGTGGTTTTATTTATTCACATTAAGGGTAGTTATATTAATGTAACACTGCAATCCCATAAAGACACGGTTTGAGTCCGGATCTTTTTGTAGAACCCCTTCACTTTTTGAAAGTCTTTGTTCGCACTGTCTGGTCAAGGTTAGTGGGCGTGGCTTGCTATAATTGTTGGATTACCTTCTAACACCTCTGGTCAAGCCACTTTTTGTCTTTTTTATATGGAGCAAAAATGTTGTATTATTATATATTCATTCAGCCTACCTGTTGTAACACATCATCAGATGAATAGCAACATGATATATTATACAACTAAAGCTTTGAGATTTAACTTTCGAATGGCCTCTTCTGAATGGTGGTGATGATGATGACAGTGGCAGTGGTGAAGATAAAACGATGATGAAACAGCGGCGGGTTTCTTTCTGGCCCTTTGCTGTGGTTTCATGGAGGAGAAATCCATTTACACAACACACAGGCGATGCATTTGGCTATGACTGTGTTCCATGGTGTCCTATCACACACACATTATTGTTTGAGATCCTGTGTTATGCTGACAAATCCTCTCGTGGCAGCAATCACCTAAGCGTCTTCCATGAAAGGGATGTACATATTCCTCCACTTTTTTCAGAATTTATTGTGCTCATGTGTTAATCCAAAGATGGTTTCCTGGTGTAATACCCACCATCTAATCATTCTTAGTACTCCAAGGGCTTGTTAGACAAGATCCGGCAGTGTCTAATTGTTTTGTCAATTGATACCATAAAAAGGCACAGATAGATTTCAGAGTAGGAGACAGTGGAGCGTTTTTAAATCATTCAAATGTGCTGTGATATGAAAAGAAATTGCATCTGAGTGAACACCTTGCAGTTTCACAAAAAAAAACTCCCACCTGAATGAAGCGTAGACATTGTTGTGATTGACTCCTGAGCCGTATGACAGCGAGCTTTGGCTGCCTACTGTATGTCCTGGCTGAACCTAAACATATTACACAGCATAATGTTTTTATAAAAGTCCATATTAGGCCGCGCAGATCTTAAAAGGTTTATGACGACCATTTAGCATCATGAGAGCGGAGCTTAACATGGCCATGTCAAGATAACATGCAAGCATCCGTGTTGTTTTCATTGGCTGTCAGCACAGATTTTACAGTGGCTGTGGGGAAAAGGGGCATACAGTATGTGCTTAAGATGCTCCTGCAAGGGCTGTCACTGCGGGAGAGCAGAAGGGGGGGTATGTGTGCAAAAAATAGAACAAGAGAGACAGACAGAGCGCTCTCCTGTCCAAAAAGATGATGAGGAAGAAAAGAGCACGGTGGATAATTTGACTGGAGTAGGGGGATAATATGGGAGCAGTATTTTATGTGGAACGGCAGATCTTCTCATCATTCGAAGCCCATTCAAAACGGTCTGTGCGACTGTGAAAGGAAACTAGGTGGAGCTATTGCTTACATGTGCATCTGCCGGGTGGGAATCAGGGCCAAGAGAGAGGGGAGAGGAGGGAGTAGACAATGTTTAGGAAATGAATGCAGTGCAGGGCCGGGTCACAGTCGAGAATAAGACCTCAGGGGCAAGAGAAGACGAGTAGTGCTATGAACTGTGTGCACCTGTCACACAGGATCTAGGGCTGAGGAGTCCAACTCAATCTGACAGAGGGCCACAGCAGAAACATATGGAGGCCCCAAGATAATGGTCATTAAATAAAAGAGCAATGCTTTATGATCACATTTATTAAGCGAATGAAAAAGTAGGGATTTGAGTTTGATACTTGTGCTCTCAGTTAAAGGTGTCCAGATTTGATTATGTAAAAATCCCACAGGTTCAATTGGGAAGTTGAAAATGCACTTTAGAAATTATATTCAATACAAAAAACAATGCCAATGTCAGTGCATCTTTATACAAACCAATTTGTTTGTTTTTTCCCTCTAGTCAATGCTTTGGCAATGGCTACTCTTCCTGGGATTAACACAACAAAAACACAAAACTTTTTATCTACAGACATAGTAATACACAATATAACAATAACACATTACACAATGATCAGGAGGCGTGTAATCCACATTCAGCAGAGGAGGCCTTTATACTGTATCATAAAATATTTTAACTTTAACTTTGAATATTTCTGCTTTTCATCCTTGTAACGTATTAAAATTGTAAAGACTATTGCTATATGAGGTTTGGGTGTACAAAGGATCAGGATTTTATTCACTGTAATATTTCTTAAAAAGCTATGTTGTTCATATTCTTCACCAAAATAAAGTAAAAAATTAATACACATTCTCAAAATAATGAATATTTTTTACTATTAAGCGCACAACGTGGCCTCTGAAATGCTGCATTTCATTTGTGTCTGGAGATTTACATTTAGCAGTCACTTTTATCCAAAGCAACTTACATTATGTTTCCATTCACCAGTGTTACAGCTGGAACACCATTGGAGGCAAGGTGGATTAAGTGTGTTGCCCAAAGACACAATGACAGAATAAACTGCTGGGAGAGCGGGAATTTAAACGCCAAACTTAAAGTTATAGGACAACTGCTCTACCAATGCTGTCTAGGTAGGAAAAATATAGACTACAGTTTTGGTAGAAGTAATACAAGAAATATAGTAATTTCTATCCATAAAAAAAAAACACATTAAACATATTGAACTTACTATATTATTAATTCCGTTTAAGAATGCATGGGTTATAGATAATACATATTCAGACACCAGCTGGAGGTCTTTTAAATCTGATCTTGAATTGTGACTGGCCCCGTGGATAGACTTTAGACACGTCTGCCTTAAACTTGAGTCTCATACTCATTCCGCTTTAGTGCAGCTTAAGTGTTGCCTGCTTGTTTTTTTGTAAAATGCAGGAATATGTCTGCACGGTTCATTCTTTATCGAATCGGTGCTCCCCTACACGCCTAAAGATGACACCCAACAGAAATTAATCTATAGGGAGATTGTGTTGCAGTAATGCTGAGTTGAAATTTGCAGACTAAATTACTCTTTGGCTATATCTCCCCCATCGCCCATGCATCATAAAAGTGGGGTTTAGTGTGAGATGAATAATCTCGCTGCTGCATGCCTCTCTTGTGCTGCTCCCCCTCGCGCCGTAATCGTCAGAAGACAAGCCAGCTTAGTCAACCCGGTGCTACAGGCCAGGATAATAATTGCTGTATTAATTGGTGTTGTCCAGGCTAGACAGAATATAAGAGATCCCACTGGGGCTAATAATTAATGTTTTTTTACCCTGTCTTTCTTCCCTGGTGCTCTACCTCCACAAAACACAAGCCCATCCCACATTTTGCTGCATAATTAAAGTGCTTCGTCTAAATCGCACAATGATGACGTCTCACTGGCGTATTTTTAGATAAGGCCGTGGACATCAGCACTAACGCCAGCACTGTGTATGTAGCCTCTTTAATCGCAGATATGGGTATCATGTCTTCCAGGCTGTTCACAGATGTCTGCAGGGATGAAGGGTCATGCTACAGCCAGATATAGAAGTCTGGACTACTCGTTTAATGTGTAACATCTCTGCATTCAAATCAGCAAAAGGCAACAGTGGTACTGAACTAACTACTAACAACTAAACCAGACTTTTTACAGTTTTATCATTATCACATACAGATAAACTGGTCTCAGATATGTCTCATGTGATATTCATGCAATGCAAAGTTTCTTTCCAAAAATGATATTCAACATTACTTTTACTGTTTTACAAGCTACTGTGGTTGGCAGTCCTGCTCCACAACGACTATGTCCTGGGTTCTGTGCGGAGTAGTTGTGTTTGCCCAGTGTCTTTAAATGTCTTTAAATTAAGGAATAATGTGTTTAACTGTAGTTTTGTTGTCGTTGTTACATTGACGGTAAAATGATGCACATTTTGCTCTTGGGATACTAAAAACATGTAATTGGTGTAGTTATGTTTTGTTTAGTAGAGAACAGTGCGTTATGCTGACGGAATCTGCTTTAAGCATCATTGCTACTATATTATTATCTGGATAAACAGACCTTTTGTGGTGAAAGGGGTGTGTAACAACATGCATCTTCAGGTTCACAGTTTGCCTCACTCAGTTCTAGGCTTTAGTACAGTATAGTGTCAAGGCAGTGGCTAATTTCTTTTTAGACGGTACATGTTCACAGTGTTTGGCTAAATATCTACATGACCACACAGCACCGCCAGAAACACCTGCCAGGCTTTTGAACTTTGAACTCTAGAATTATCACAAAACCTGGTCACGTTCTGTGTTGTTACCCTGGAATTGTACCCTGGCTTATACAAAACTACAATGATCATGCCCCCTTTTGCCTGACTCCTGAAAAAAACTGTACTTTGAAAAGCGTTTTGTAGCTTGAATGGCAGAATGGCAGTTTATGGTCTTTTATTATAGTCAACAGACCTAATAACAAATAATGAGCCTTAATTTTCTCAGTTGGCACCAGGTTAATGAAGTTTCTATGGCAACAGAAAGCCTTTGCACAGGGCGTGGCTTGCCTGGTGGAGCGGATGCCATGTGCTTGGGAGACCCGGGTTTGATTCCTGCTTGAGTCGTTTGCCCAGTCTTCCTGTCGGTCTACTGTCCTGTCAAAAAAAGACCAAAAGAAATCATTTTATTCATATTTTCTTTTTGCACAGCGTTTACCTTTAATTTACCAAATTAAACTTCATCTTTCTGTTCCTTAAACTGAGGTCAAAGTTCAAAATGGAGTCTGGTCTGACACTAAAGACAGGTCTGAAACACCTTTGTGAAACCAACCCCAGGTTTAACATTACAGACGGGTCTAAACGACTGTGAAACCAGCTTTTTCGTGCTATAGGTGTGCTCTTTATTTCCGGGCCTTTGTTCTTCTCTCCAGATGGCTGCTGCGGTGCTGCTGCTGCCCCTCCTGGTGTGAACCTACCTCCTCGCGGTGGCCCAGTGACTCAGTGTGTGCCGGTGATTGCCAAAGAAGAGAAAAGCTTGGTCGTTTGAAAAGCACACAGGCTGCTGACGGCAGTTTTACACAGCCTTCCACCTTCAGGAAACAGATAATTACAGGCTGCTGTATGAGCTGCAGTATCATGTCAGAAAGTATAGTGACTGCTCAATGTGTATTACAGCATGGGCTCCAATTGTAAAATGATGATTATACTCTATGATCCTTTTAATGACAGATATGGGGGATTTTTTTGCTCAGCTGGTATTTAGCACATATCTCAGTGTGGGGCTTTCTGCTGCTGAACACATCTTAAAGGGGCAGGGACTGAATTTTGGAACCAGTTAAGAGAAAATGCCCCTGTCCAAATTTTATAGGGTATTTTCAAATAAAAGCTTAATTTCGCACTAACCTATGGCTCTGTCACACCTTTAATTTGAAAACCTCCAATGGTTACAGGTTTAAAGGAACAACAAATAAACTAATTGTTAGAACTTATTCAATCTGTGCTTGGTCTGTGCAATACTAAACATTTACCGTATTTACAGTATTTACAGTAACTTTTACATTTCTGAATATGCTGCAATATCACAGTATTTTTAATTTGGTTATATTTGGGAGAATTGAGAGGGTTGGGGTGGTGGATGGGACATAAAACCAGGCTTTTAGGAACATAACATTAGGAACATTATGTCCAAAGACAAAAAGTTATATGGTGATGAAATTCAGACAGGAGAGTTTTTATTTTTTGTTTTTTTTTATGCAGCTATGTTTACCAAACGTTGTTATAAAGGGCTATATATTCATTGGTTAAAAGGTCATTACTATAAACATGAGTCTTTGTTGTTTAAGTTGTGATTCTAAATGACAGCAAGATTATCTACATACGTTTTCCTGCAAAATGTTTGTATTGTGGAAGTACAACCACATCAGTCTCATTTTAAAATCTCTTTTCTTCCTGTCGCTCTGAGAATAGACTCTTAATGACAAGTCTCTTAATGGTTTAGAACCAGAATATATTTCTGACATAGTTCCTTATGAACCTTCTGGAACTCTGAGAACATCTGCGACAGGCCTTCTGCTCGTGTCCAGAGTTAGAACTAAACCTGCTGGAGCAGCGTTTACTTTTCAGCAGCAAAAATCTGGAACCGCCGCAACTTATCAACAATCTTCAAGAGGAGGCTAAAAAACGTTTTCTTAAGCTCCGCCTACATTCAGTAAAGAAAACTGAAAGTGTTTTTTTATCTGCCCTCTTCATCTTTACATTTTCCTATTCATTATTTTACTTGTGTTTCTTAGTCTTTAAATCCTCAAATGTGTATTTTATTTATGTAAAGCACTTTGAGTTACCGTTGTATGAATTGTGCTATTTCCTTGCCCAATCGTACATTTTTTACAGCTAATAATTGTATATCATGCACATCTAAACGGGGTAGATAAAGTTAACTTGGATTTATAATTAATGTCAAAATGCTGGTGGAAAGAAAGGTACACTTTTTAACTGAAGGCAGATCTTGTGTCCTGAACCAGGGACTTGGGCCTACATTATGTCAGAGCTCTGTCCTTCAGCATATGCTTTAATGAGACCCTAAACACGCGTCAAATGAATGCTGCAGGAGGAGTTGGCTGGTGCACAGCTTGGCTACACAAAAAGGTCAAGGATCAGGTGCGTGTTAAGGCCCTACTTTGTTAACCATCCTGACGGGGTTATTTGACCATCTGCTTTAATTACAGGTACCGACACACTCACAAGCTCACGCCTAATAAGTGTCACCCACGCAGAGGTGCAAATTAGGTTCCACTTGAGGAACCAGACTGAGCCACAAATCAAACTAACAACATCAGGTGGCCTCCAGCATCAAGCACCATTAGCTCAAGTGCGCTGAGTTAAACAGACAGATGAGTTCTTAGCAATAATCCAGTACATGACCCCAAAAAGTGAGGGGAAACATAAAAATTACCAAATAGTTATAGTTAGTATTGAACATATTATCCACTTCTTGTTATGTGTTACTATTAAAACTTATTCTAGTGATTGGAGTATGCAGGTTAAACTGGAAAGGTGCAGCTCTATTAGAAAATACAAAAGAATAAGTTCAGCAACAATCTTTTCTCTTTTTTCTTTTCCTACGGTTTGGGCATTAAATCCTCTCTTTGTCCCATCTGCCAGTCATTAAAGCTTTTGTTAGAATAGTAATCAAACACCAATCATGTGTCTCTGATGGAGTAATTCATATTAGTTAACTTGTAATTAAGGCAGCGATTACAATTTGAAAGTTACATTCCCCACTCTGAGAAAACTTGGCATTAAGCTACATGCGTCCACATGCTTATTAAAAGGCTGTGTGTTGCCACCGCGGTTGATATTTCAAAGGCAAAGGTTTATGAAGCCTGGAGGGCAAATTAAACCGCCGCATTCCCAGCATGCCGTGTTTTTCACCGCACTGGCTCTCAACTGAACCGGAGCCTCGTATTTGATTGCGGTATTAGTAACTCTTGATGAGTTTCCTGATTTTATTTAAACTTACAGTCCCAATGAAACTGCTTCCACTTTGACTGACAATCTCTCTCCCCAACATCTGCAGCGGGCCGGCACCTCCGCCGAGGGCACGACACCGGGGAAGCCTACAGTATTACTTTTCAGTTTCACCTCTGACCACCGTCAGCGATCGACTAATCAGCTCTTTTTCACATCAACTCCACTCAGTTTGCCAGGTATTCTCTTTTCTCGTGAGGTGAGATGAGGGAAGGTTGCAGTGTTTAAATCAATCAGTAATTACCAGAAGAACAGATTCTTCTACTGTCTCTCTGTCCGGCAGATAAACAGGCCTGAGTTCTGACATATGAGCTGCTCCACTAACACAGGCCATCCTGACCGACTGATGGGAGGAATAGTAATCAGCCCCAGAGTCATGTGGAGGAAACACTATACAGCACCGAGGATGCACACTTCAACCACTTCCCAGGAAGGAACGCAAGCACTTTATATAGAAATAATTCAGGTTGTGAAGCAAATTTAGATCTTAAACTATAAAGCAAATTTGCACTGTGCAAAATCTTCAGTAGTGTATATAATGTATGTTTCAACATAACCCTTTTTGCATTTGCTTATTATGGAAAAAAATATATTTAAAACTTTAAAGAAACAAGTAGAAAGGGCCTTTTAGTTTGATTATTTCCCAGAGAAGTCAAACTGTACTGTATCATTCGTGTTCTTATGTTGAACAGGATCTTGGATCTATTGTAAATGTATGGAACTGTTCTGATCTATTTCTACTGGGTTTGTTCATGTCCCTACAGGGCTACCATAGGTGTTTTAAGGCGTGGAATTGCCACAAGAAATGACACATTGTATCTTATAATATCGCCTAAGGTTTGTTATCTTGCAGAACAGGAACATTGCATAACATGTCAAATAAATAAACCAAAAATAAAAAAGTCATATGTAAAATCTACAAATGTGATTAACAAGAGCAACATAATGGTAGGTTGTAGCTAAGTTGTTTCTCTCCTTTCTTTATAATAGGAATGATAGGAACCTCTAAAAATCTGAACTATCATTAACAGGCAACTACATAGTGACGAGTGCATATTCCAAACAAGTTACACAGTGTTTTTTTAATAGAAGCTTGTGTTCTTATTTAGACACAAGCATATGATGATTTACTCACCATTACCAACACTTTGAAATGTGATTGTTCATCATCTGAGGTAATCTAACCGAAAGGCAAATCATCAAAGGGTGGCTCTAGTTCTTGGCAAGTGCTTCCGAAAGGTGTGTTCCCATCCGAGCTAAACGGATGTCTTTGTGGTCTCCTCCTGCAGGAGCTTGGTGTTCTGTCAGCCCCCCAACCCAGGCAATTCCTGTCATTAATTAGTCTGATAAATTACGTCCAAAACAATGACATGTTTAAATGGTCCAATTTAGCTCAAATCCTAAATGAGATATTACATCAAAAGCCAGCCGTTTCTCTCTTTTAGTCCATTTAAAGAGGCACACTGCTTCCCTGAAAGCGTTTTAAAGGTTATGATTTCCTCAGATGATAAAGCCGTACCTTTTAATGAAATTCTAATTAGTAATTTCATGGACTTTGTTACTAACCATATCTGATTAGTGCACATTTTCACAGCGGGCTTTAATTAGGCACACTTACAGTACAGTTTCAAACACTTGAAGATGGAGCTTAGCACGTCGAAAACTTACTTTGTAAACACAAATGTTGCAGTTCTTTCATAATTAGATTATATTTGAGTAATTCTCTTTTTTGTGGGTGTTTGTGGAAATATCTTTTTTCCCCCAATTCTGCAGCCCTTGAACACGAAAAATGTTTTGATGATAAGGCTTTTATACCTACAATGCATTTGGATTAAAAAGATGACAAACTGTAGTTCTTCCTTGCATTTGTCCTCATTTCCATAATTACTGTACTTTGTGTATTTGGCCCATCACATTCTAAACTTAAGTGTGTGTTTACCTTGTTTTATGTTTAATAAGTTATAAGTTTAGTGTTTATATATTTTTTAGACTTCCAAAGGGGTTGCTTTGATCTTGAGAAGAAATACTGTGTGTCCAAGAGGGAGTAGAGGTTTAACATTAATTTATAAGACTACGCACAATATAATTAAGTCACATTACACTTTTTCCAGTTGGTTACATGTGATCTGTCCAATTTTGTCAAAGCCAATTACACACTAACATTGCACTGAGGCTTGGGGACTGTTGACCGAAGAGCCCCAAGACATAATCTGATTTCACTTTCATTCAAATGGTTTTCCACTTTTAGCTGTAATCCTGCTTTCACAACACGACCTCTGACCCCAAATATCAACCGGACTGCAGTTGGTATTTAATGTTCATCACAGCTCGATGTGGGCGTCTTCCCCTCACAGCGGAGTGCTTTTGACACAGCCTTCACCCAGCCGCCCCACACCGGGCCCCGGTGGACCCTGTCAGGTCCCTAACCACACAAGTGTTTCCACGGTGGCGAACAGTCTCGGTCTGACTGACATCCACTGTTGGGGAACACAGTTATAAAAGCGCACAAAGCGTGACGGACCACCTTGGCCCTAACTCCTCACCCCATCTCTGCTTTAAAACATGGAGTCCACCCTGTCAAGTCACATGCCGGAGCCGTAATTTAGCCTAATAATTACCAGACATCACCACAATGAAACATCAGTGTCTGAACTTCTTTGGACCAAACTGAATTTTAATACATTTGGAAAAGGTTGGCCGGAGGCAGGAACCCCGCATACTGGGAAAGGCAGCGAACATGTGGAAGCACTTTAGGAAGTGATAAATGATTTGAAATCCACTGCGTCCCCGAAAATGGAAATTAGGGCGAACAGGTGTTAAATGGGAACCACTGGTGCATTTTAAATAAGGGAAAGAAAACGTCCTGGGTCTTTGGGGCCAGATGTGACATGGCTGGGCTGTATGAGGAGGGCGTTGCTGAGTGGTCATGGCCTGAGGTGCCCGATGTGCAGAGGCCCCTTCTGCCTGACCTTCCCTCGAAAAAATAACGGGTCACTTGTGTCAGTTGTTTTGAGTTAAAAGCCTTTTTTTTACAAATACTCTTGGAAACAGCACTTTTCTGAGACGCATAAATAGTCCTACTATCAATTTAGCTTCATGCTTATAGATAACATATGTAAAGCCATTCTCAGCTGCTCTATACATGTGATGGCATGATTGCTAATTTGTATGAGTGCCGTCTTTAACATGGATAATTGCCATAAATTGAAGCTTTATTCACACTGGGTCAGAATATGGCCAAGTATAACAGTCATCAAGCGAGGAAGACTAATTTTCCCTCCTCTGTGCCGTCCTCAAGCTGGAATTATGGTCCAAAGGAACTGGGCTATGACCTACATGCCCATGATTTCATTCACATCAGGCCGAGGTCTGTTCACCTCAGGGAGACATTTGGGATGTGATGAGTCATTTACATTGTCAGACATAATGGATGAATAACACAACGACAAATGTTACCACAGAAAATAACTCTGCAAGCAGTGTAATGGGAGTGGATTTAGAAACTGGAAGGTACTAGGAGTATTTCCTTAATTTTAGACAATCTAAAGTCTTCTCTCAGTAAGCCAGAGTCTTTCCACCCAATTATCATTTCCTCTGAGTAATATCCCAGTGAAGGTGCCCATTAGTGTCCTATGTTGACATACAGGGTTTAACATAGACACCAGTTTAAAAGCCCCCTTTGTGTGACACATCTGATCAAACCCAGTCTTTGTTTTAGAAGCGTTTACTTGATGGACATGTAAGGGCGGTGGATGAAACATAATGCCTAGGACTTTCCCACAGGAGACTAGGTTCAGAGTCCCACATGATTTCACAGTGTAGATATTTTATTAAACACAATAATTATGTGTATAGTACAAAATGTGGTTCACATAAAGTCTTAATTAATTAATTAATTGGAGTATTGCCATATTGTGCACTTTTTTATATTACACCAGCTGTTATTCTGCTTAAACATGAACAATAAAATAATAAATAGCTACAAAGTAATTTTTTTATTTAATTTTTTATATTGAAGTGGCACTACCTAAGTTTTTTTTTTTAACCATCCCTGTCAGCCGAAGGACGCTTCTCTTCTATTAAAAAAATGAAACTGGGCAAATTAAAATTTTCTTTCACAAAACTCAAACTGAAGTTGAGCGCTTACAGTAAACTTTCAGCTACAACTTTAGCCTCGTTAAACATTCCGCGATTGAATCAAACAATAATTATATTTTTATGTTGCTTCCATTTCCTTTTTTGTCTTTTCTTCTTTTGGATCATTTATTCACCTTTTCTCAATTATTTTATTTTATTTTAGAACTGTTTTGTTGTATAATAAGACATATACTATATTGCAACAGAATAACTCATTTCCTGGTTTATTTTGTTGTTGACATCCTTGTCGACCAATGGGAGCGCCCCTATTTGCCGGAAGCGAGCTGTGGGTTCATCATTCTCATCTATTAACACATATCACATGCATAAAAAAGCATACTCCCAGTTTTAGAAGAACAAACTAATCAAAAATGCATGAATCCCTATACCTTGGACACCGAAGCGTGTCTTCAGTGTCAGTATACAACATTGTTGGTAGAGTTAAAAATATAATAATATAACAATATCCCACACCGGGGATATTGACTCGTAAAGGGCCACAGGGAACAGGTAAAGGGCAAAACATTGTTAAAACATGCAAATTAAATAAATTAGAAAGAAAGAATAGGCTTGACTATTCCATCATTTTATGTAATCCAAGTGGCAGTGACAGTAATCCAGTGTCTCAACTCCATTTCCATTAGGATACACAATATTTCCCTTGCTTGGATGACTTTTCAGGTGAAACGTTTTCTCTTTCCCAGTTCCCTGTCAGTCTTAGCGTCTCTGCTGATTTCATGGAAACGTTCTCAGACTCGGCTGAATTGTTCACTTGTTTTAGCCCAAAACTCCCAGATTGTTTTGTCCCTGCTGTCAAAACACGACAAGTCAACATTAGGTACGTACACAGTCTCGGCTGCTGTTGATGTGGCGTTATCAGCTCAACCTGAGAAGATCCTGGCGTGCATCGATCTGCGGAGGTTTGCTGCACTGATCTCAAACGGACAGCTGTTGGCACTCGCTGGTATTTTGAGAGTTTAGACTTCAGACTAATGGAGTGGCACACAGCCCAGATGGAGCCTAATCCTATCTTTACATCAGCATAAGTTAACCAATTCATTAACCCTGTTGTATTAACTAGTGCTGTAGTAAGAAGGCTGAGCTGCTGCATTGTTTTGCCATGACACCGCTGTATGGGAGTCTAATTGGCTATTCCATTAATAAACCGGCAAACTAATTTAGTAGAACCTGTCTTCTTTAAACCGCAGGAACAAAGAGTAGGAGGGTGGAAATCAATCTCAGCTTTGTGCCTGAGCCACTGACCCATTCATGCTTTGAAGATTGCTGCTGTAAAAAAGCATCTGAGAAGTTATTTAACTACAAACAGCGCCTACCTTCCCCATTCCAGCTGCATAATCAGGCATAATAAGTGACTGCAAAGGTCCACTTAATGTATTTCTAACACTGGAGACCTGCTAATCCTGTCAGGGGGAATGAAAAGGAGGGGGGCACCGTGCAGAAGCCTAGCCATGGAGCAGAGCATTTAACTCCATAACCATGCAGCCAAATGCCTGGGCGCTTTTCACACAAAAAGAGAAAGAGAGGGAGAATAAGCCCAGCTTCATATTTCAACCCAAAGTGGGGATCCATTTTTCCGCTTTAGTGGCCATCGAGGAACAGTGGGAATAACAACAACAGCAGCGGCGGCAGTAACAGGCCGTCTCACCGGGCTGAGTCCTCATAAACCGCGGCCATTATCACTCTCTTTATGGGCCTTTAAATAGAGCCCTTTAAATCAGCCATGTGTGCTGGCCCAGGTCAGCAGCCGCGTGCCTGGCTCTCATTTGTAACGTTTCAGGCTTTATAGGACTGCTCTCTTTATCAGGAATGATTTCTGTTTACAAGTCGTCCCAAGCGGCCAGACAATTCATTATTTCCAATATTTCTAAATCACCAGCAACATTTAATCCCAATGATATAGTTCCATTTGATCATATTAATATTACACAAAGCCCTGGCATCTTTCCTAAACATAACCAGCAGGTGTTGTACCCAAGCATCCCTTTGTCAGTCTGGTTGGATATTATTGAAATATTATAAAAATGAATGCATAAACAATTATAACTTTTATTTACAATGTGTGTTGTTTTACAATATGGACAAACACTGTATATTTGCCCCTTAAATGTTAATATTTCCTGCATTTCATTTTGTAGACTGGGTTGTATTTCCCACTCATTAACACAGGTGCTTAAAACCTGTACAAAAACCAAAGCCTTCAAGCACAAGTGCCCTGTGAGAAATGGCGGCATAAAAAAAAAGTAAAACAAATACTCCCAAATCAACAAACACAGCGAGTCTCATCAGATATCGCCGTTTCCCCAGCTCTATTTGTCAAAACACCTTTTACGGCCGTCTTTGAAATTCACGGGCCCCATTAACAGTTCAAGCATATAATCACATCTCCGTAATGAGGTATTAATTAAGCAAGGGGCATCTATTGGCCCGCTAAACAGCCTCATAAACAATTGACAGGAGATTTGTGATTTTTGACTCCCTGACACCATTAAACAAATCAATATTGGGTTTTGCAGACATGCTCGGCGGCTGGCTCTCTCTGGTCTTTGCCAATCAGCTCTGTGGCATACTAATGAGGGAATTAGCCGCCTCATATTCCGCATGTGTCCCATCAAACAGATCCTTATCGCGCCGGTCTCATTTGCATGGAAGAAGACTCTGCTTTGTAGGTAAAGATTTCACAATATGTCACTCATTATGCTAGCCCACTCCTCCCAAATTAAATCTCCTCGTTTTTTTTGAATACCCCCATGACCACCCTCCACACAGTAGACATTCATGCTCTCTGTTTGGTCGCCTCTTACAGAAAAGATGATGTAACATAATAAACAGCATAATGGCTTTTCGAGTGGTGTGTTTATCCTCACTTCTGCGGCTGCTGCCACGCCTAAACAGCGCTCTTCTCTGAAATGAAGTGTTTGTTGTCGCCTGGCGTTGGGTTCCTTTCAAGTGGCGTCGTAATCTTGTTTGATGAATATTGTGCTTAGAGCGTTTAATAGTGTTTGCTGTTCAAATTACAATACTGAGTGGTCCAAACCTGCTTTTCCATCGAGTGATACAGAACATGAATGCTGTCATATGCTCAGGTTAGTATGACACCGTTTGACATGTTACACTGGTTATCGGTATTGATCTTAGTTAATACAACAGATGTATCACTTAACTGGAATTTTCTTTTCAAACTCATTTTACTTGGTCAAGTATTGTTCACACTAATTCTGTCTCCTTCACCAAACACTGCCCCCACAATAAATTTGGTTGAGGTCTATGCCTGGACTGTTATGATATTTCTCTTGATCTTAAACCCTTTAAGTCTTGTTGTTATTATGGTCTCCTTCATTTATGACTTGGTGTCAGTAGCCACGTTTCCACTGGGAAATCTTGGTGTGGGCTATTACGGTTCTGGTGGGCTTCCATTACCAAAAAGGGTCTGAAGTGTCCCTAAAAAGAGTAACGTGCCACTTTGGGGACGCCTTGGCTAAAGGTCCCAAGTGGGTCAGGCTTTATGGTACACTTTGGTAGGGAGTTTGTTAAACACTGAGGTTAAATGATTGGAAAATAGATCCTTTCTCAAGTGAAAATGAGAAGCAAAAGTAAAAACATTAAACGGAAATGTTTTTCAAATAAATTACAACCGTCATATTGAAACAAGCTAAATGTCATGCTTTTATCTGCCGACAAAGCTAGTATTTATTTGCAACAACGGTTTGTGGTTTTATACTGTCAGCAATGTTCAGGTCTTGTTTCATGGAAACCAGGCTAGTGTGGCCTTGAACACAACACTACCAGTAACTAGAAGCTCTTAAACTACTATGAACTAAAAATACAGAGATACATTGTATTATCTTTAGTTGTGGACATTGTAAACAAAGTTTTAGGTGCATTCATTGCTCTTCTCAGCAGCATCACATTCTCTAAGTTTAGGTTTCAGCAGGTGAGCCCAGAAGGACAGAGCGTCTAATTTAATCTACCTTAGGAGTGCTCTCCACACTGCTAACCCCGGGAAGATGAGTGACAGGGGATGGCCTGTTGTCTTTGTGCTGTGTGTGTGGCCGCGGGGCGCTGAGTTAATGCTAGAGATTGACTCTTAATTGCAGTGGGGAACGCTCATCTTTTCTCATTAATGAGACGGAGCTGGAGCCCGGAGATTTTCTCATCACACAAATGCACTCCTGCACCGGCCAGGTTAAGTGCTGTTTAGATTATTGGCTTCTCTGCATATGATTTCTCTCCAGCACTGTCTCCAATTGAAAGAGGCAAAAGACCAGATGAGGATTTGAAATAAATTCAAAATCACTCAAATGCCAAAGGTTGAGATGTTAGTAGTGGTGGTAAAGGAGCTCCTGTGGCAGTGTGTATAAATATATTGACTTTACTGTTGCCCAAAACAAATGAGATCTTTTGCCTCAATGACATCAACCTATATATTGATCAAAAGAAAACTCGGACATCTGGTATTCTGCTAAGTGTGTTACTCTATTACTTACAATACACTGCAGATGCAGTGGCTCAGGTGGTAGAACCAGGAGGTTGGCGGTTTGATTCCCTGCTCTCTCCAGTTCTCAGTGACACAACACTGGTTTATGAATGTGTGAGAATGCTAGAAAGACGGATAGAAAAAAGCTTGGTGTTGGTCCTCGGGAAAAAGTTTTTCTGAGAGCAAAAATGCACATGAACACCTGCTAAAGCCGGAACAACTGCTCGGAAACTCGAGCCCGACATTCCGTGTTGCCATTAATTGCATCGTCAACACGGCGGAGGAAGGCGAAACGTTTAAGAAAGCAATATCAACCATTTAAAATATTTCATACCAACTGTTTTGCACATTAATTTTTTTGTCATTATAGGCTTATGTAGACTATACACAAAGGTATTTATTTATTTACATCCGTTATTTTGCATTTTTGCAAATGTTATGTTAACTTATGTTTTTAATAGGCTTTAATATATATCTTTTCTTGAAACACTAAGACTAATAATTGCTAGCTACTTTGGCCATATTAACTAATTTGAAAATAACATTAGCACATTTTTGTCTTAGAGTCCATCTTTCATGTTTTTATGGTTTTGAATATGTCGACTTTACCGAGCTGAAGATACTTATAAGGACCACGTAAATGCACCATAAGGCTACAATCTGGCAAGTTTACATATATGTGGCTGTGTATCATGTATGTTCATCAACATGCACTAAATAAATAAATAAATAAATACATAATAATAATAATAATAATAATAATAATAATAATAATAATAATAATAATAATAATAATAATAATAAAAGCAGTACATCTGTATTTAGAACCCAGCTCAGTTTTGTTGTCCAGATGCTGTCACATATTTGTCATCATCATTCACACAATTCATCTTGATTTCGTCTTCATTAATGGTGACTGTTGGCTAAGGACAATAGACCACCTTAATTTCATAATCAACTCTTTGGTTCTGGTGTAATTTAGTTGATCTACAGAGGTTTTGGACTCTTCCAGTCTTTGTTAGGCTTCTATATTCTTCCTTCTTGATGAGAACTTTTGAATGTGGCACCACTCAAAGGCGTTTTTATGTATTATTACTGTTGCCAAGGCCACAATAAAAACAAAGCTTGTTAGTGACTGAGACAAAGTCAATACTTAAGGTCACTGCAGTGAAAGGAAATTTTAATAACATTATGCAAAGGAGATCTATAGGAATGAAAAATGTCAGGATGAACAGGATGAATGAGCATTATTACAGATTTAAAAAAAAAACAAAAATAAAAAAAAACAAAACAAAGGACAGTTCTTAGATAAAAAAACATTATACATCTACTCTCGCCATAAATGGTATTTACGTTTCTAAGACCTGTACAACCAACACCAACACAATACTGAGTAAGAATCTGCTTAATTTGAGGACTGAGATCTTAAAAAGTATAGTCTTAAGACTGTTATCTAGAACTACAGCACTCCTCTGTGGAGGATATGGTGAGCAGGCATGTGTGTGCATGTGTGTGTTTTCTGGGGGAAGGGGGGAGTCTCTGAAGTGAAGCAGTCAAATGTGTGATATGAGTCCAGAAGAGGCAGGGCTCAGTCCAAAGGAGCTGCTGAAACCTCTTCACAGAGTCTAACGAGGCAGATGAGAAGGCCATTTATGGGATCAGGTTTCATTTGCATTTGTCCAGCCTCCAGATCAAAAGGCAGCCTTAATTTGAGGGCTGCGCCAATAGAAAGTGAGTGTTTCCTGATGGATACAGATGTTGTGGCCACAGCAGAGCAGACCAGAGGAAAGAGAAAGATTGTAGCTGTGTTCTCACACATCTTGGACAAAAATGGAATGTACTTGACTGGTCATCAAATAATCGTGGAAAATAAAGGAAAAAATGTCCTGGAAGAGTTTGTAATGTCCTGGAAAATAAAATAACCCTTGTAATTAGGGATTTAAGATTTGCCTGATGCGAACTATTTGTTTACTCAACACCAAAATGCATGCATTTGTTTAGCTTTATAAAAATACAGTTGTCAGTCTGCCAGACCTGTAGGGGCGCTGTGATCCCTGCTACTGCCAACGCTACAGACGTTACATACGAGAAACGATCATGGTAGAACTGGATAAACATGTTCTTATAAATGTTAGAATGTTATTTAAATATGTATTTTGCCATTGTTCTACTTGCTTTTTGTTACTAGCCACCAATAGCTTTATGGGACTGCCAGGGACAGTAATGTTTTTTCAGTGAGCATGCTGTCTTTACAGGTAATACAACAGCGCCCAGGGCAGTGCTCTCAAATAATAACACCTCCTTGATCATTCTAATAAGTTTGCTGTTTTGTGGAAAACAAACAGCAGCTTGAAGTGTATTGTTTTAAAGCCTCTTTGTCAGAGCAAGTAGATCATCACTAACAATATCCATCTTACAAAACAATCTCTGGAAAACACTGGGATCTCTAGTTTGCCTTTGCTAGTGCTCCGTCTGTCTGTCTGTGAAGTGGGGGTTAACCTCCGCCTAAAAAAGGACCAGCGGCTCCCCATGATGCATAACCGTGAGGGATTAGAGAGCACAAAGCAGCAGACTGTTTGGTGGAGCACTAAAATGTGCTCCTCTGGGGCTCATTGAAAAATGATTGCCGATTAAGTGTTTGAAGTCTGCCAAAGACGAGTGTGCGTTTTTAGTGGGATGACGATGAAACTCTATCTTTCCTGCTTATGCGGACAATTTTCCCTCTCTTTTTCCACTAACCGTACCATGATGTGTGTTCTCTTGTCGCGCCCGGAGTCGGGGTTGCCAAACTCATTTCACCTCCTGGACCTCAGCTTGACTGGAAGCCAGACAAGCAAACGTGATAAGAGTGAATTAAGCTGTAACTCTCCAGCGGGAATGTTATTATACCGCGGGAGAGAGTCATTGATTTCCTTATGAGAACAACAGGTGAGCTTGTAGAAAATAACTTGGCTGATACCTAAATAGCAGGTAATGCCGAGTCTATAAAGATAAAATTATGTTTATGGAACTCAGCTAAGGCTCCATAACTCAATTCACGCAGATGGAATAGGATCATGTGCTAATACCCTGTTTAGAGTTGTGCTGCAGTAATCATTTCTAGGATTCCCTACTTATGCAACAACTGGAATGTTTTTTTTATTTTCAAGTATATTTTAAAATTTGTACATCTTATTTTCTGTAAAAACTCAGCAGAATCATGATGTATGTTTGTCTGCAATGATGCCGAGGTCGGTCAGAGTTGCCCTGCAAAACATATGGAACTGTGCTAACTTTGATTAATTGATCCCTTAAGAAGACTAATATTCTCAAGTGAACTGGAGGAAATAATTTGTGCAAAAGACAATGTCAAGAGTGATGACAAACATAGCTTAGTGTTTCGCCGGTTGCACCTCAATTCCCTTTGACGTCAGCTTTGAAACTGCAGCACTCCTCAATATATTATCATGTTACACTCATTTGTTTTCATTATTGCATCAAAGAGGATCTGGTCATGCAGCGGCCATTTTCCTCTGTACAAGGCCTAGAGAACAAATGTGACTCCGGAGTCACTTCAGGGTTACACAAACAATGAAGAATCTGCAGTTTAAGAAAGGGTTAGACTCACATTCTTATGTTACTACCTAAAGAGAGCAACAGCCACTGGATGTTTGGGGTAAAACAGGCCACAGTTTAGTCTCTAATGAACCAGCGAGCAGATGTAAAGGTTTATAATCACTTGTCTTCTTTTGTGGTTTGAAATTGTTGTGTGTCTGTTTGTGTCATTCCTCTTCATTAAGAGGATTATAACATTTAGACTTGAGTATAACATGTATCACTTAAAAAAAAATAAACTCTTGTTTGAGGGAATGGGTGCTGAGAGCTGCAGTAGCTCTTTGGTGCATATATAGGCCACCAAGGATGCCACTTATTGCAAATAACAACTTTGACATACTTGAGGAACTGTTATTTGTAAACACTGTACTAATATTTTATTATATGTTAAATCTTAGTAAAGATTTTCTGTAAATATTTTGATATTCTAAAGTAAAAATAATTAATGATATCTCTTTAAACACCTCATCAAATTGAGGAATTGACTATTATTTGGATAGTATGGAGATAGTATGGAGAGGGGGTATTATGGAGGAAATGGACCATCCTGTAAATAAAGCTCTCTTCATTATGCACAGGCTAACTTGTGTAATGGATGATTCCTGATGAAAAATACAAACCTCCAGTTTGTTAATGTAAACAAAACTGAAAGTAGATACATGTTTCCAACTTCCTCGACACTTTTTTAGCAGCTGCTGATTGTGAATTATAGCAGTAAACATACTTGCCAATACAACATTGCAGTGATGGCAGTACAGTTCAAATGGGTTTGGAGCATTTGTCTGTATACTGTTTATATAAAAATGTAGACACTGAAAAGAAAAATATTTGACCATGTTTGTTGGTTGTAGCTGTCCTGTCAGCTGTGACACATTGCAATCTGAAGAAAATGCAGTACCACAATTGGCCACAGGGATAATTGCCGGCATGGAAGCAGGTTGAAGTTATTAAAGACAATATGTATAATCTTTTGACTGGTTGTAACGACATTCATTATTTTAATTAAATTTATAGGGACAATGGAGAAAGACAGGAAATAAGAACTGACAAAGAGGAATGACACTGAGTGATAGACACAAGCCAATGTGGTACTCACTCAAGTTTGTAACAACTTCCAGAGTACCTTTTTGTCTTTATGCTAAGTCCACACCAAACAATCTTCACAGTCAGACAATTTCATTAGCTCAGATATCTATGCAAGTCTCTCTAGCTCCAGTGATTGAAGGAAGTTCTATCCTCTGAACTTTGTAAACAAGGCCAAGTTTTGTTAAAGAGCTGTAAAAGGAGCTCAGCGGGGTATGTTAAGTAGTCCCACGGAAAAGCTGGAGGGCGAGGGGTGAAGGGAGAGGACGGCCCCAGCGGACAGGTGGAGGTAAGCTGAGAGCCGTGCCACCCAAGGGGAGGATGAACTTGAGACGTGTCCCTCACCGTCCCGTGAAGGTGGAGGTCAGCAGACAGCCGCGTCGATCGATCGAGATGCCCCAGCCGAGGGCCAAGAGAGGGCCTTTCTCTTCCCAGATGAAATGAAGCCAGCAGCAGGCCAGGTCAGTCACAATTAGGACTCATAAAATATAATCAAAACCTCAAAAGCTGGGCTGCAGTACTCGGGTGGTCAGGGCTGAACAGAGAGCATCTTTGTGTTGGGGGTGAGGTATTACTCAGGCGTGAAACAGACAAACCTTGTTCCAGTGACTGTGAAGTATCTCTCAATCGCCTCAACTCATCCTTTAACTGATCATGGTGCACGACACTTTTTATGAGAAACAAAAATGTTTCTGATCCCGTTATTTAGTTTACAATAAATCCAGGTAAATCCAGGGCTTTAATGTTAAAAGTGGGATAAAGACCATATATTATGTGACAGCTGGTCCTCAAAAACAGGAAATCATAAACATTATGTCACACAACCCTGAAAAGACCCACTTATATTCCATAAACTATGTGTATCTTTTCTGCTAATCTCCCAAAGACATCAGAATATGCCGATAACCATCTGTGAGCCCAGAGGTTGTTTGTTCACTACAGCATCTCTATCTAAGGCAAAAAGCATTGTTTGTTTTAGAAATCCGGTAATTAAGGCGGCTGCAAATTTGTATTTCTGTTGTCTGTGGCCTCAGGCCGGGATTAACAGCGTTTAGTATTGTCAAATGTGCCCGCCCTCTGAAAATAGAGTAGATTCACCAAAAGAAAAATTATTTGTGTCTTAGTAAGATGAAGACTGGGACATTAGGCAGTTTATGTAACAGCCCCAATGTGTTATAAATGACTCATTAAAACAGTGAACTGTCAAGCTGTCAAGAACAAAACCATTATACTTACTACTTGTGACATTAGGACGTTTTATAGTGTGTTTGTGAGATTATACATCATTTTAATGTAATTAAGAACAATCATTATTTGGAGCAATGGACAAGAGAAAATAATGCCATAAACCTGTTACATTCAAAGATAAGTAATTATCTCAAAAGTCAGATAGTCCTGTATAATATAACTGTACAGTGGTAAATAAGCCTTTAACTCACACTAGCATTGTGCACTTGGTTAGTTTGAATCACAAGTGCCTGTATAACTTTGCTTGTGCACTGGTTAACTCCATTAGCTCCAGACATCTAACTCTTCTTTTGACATTTTTGTGGTAGGAAAAATATAAAAAAAAAACCTGTCTCATTCACAGTTTACAGTGGAAAAAAACAGGCTGAATTTTATTTAAATTATGAGGTAGAGGCTGCGACTTCACAATCTGTGCTCTAACCCCAGCCGTCACATCAACAGACCTGTAAAGTAGATTTTTATCATAACCTATAATTTGTATTTGTACATTATGTTCTTTTGAAATTTAACAGATCAGTGGTGTAACTTTGAACTGGTTAGCCCTGCCTCAGCTACAGTCACTAAATCTTCTGCAGTTTTTGTATTGTATTGTATTCTTAACCACCTTCCTTCAGCAAAAACTCAAGGCCCAATGCTTCAACATGTCTGGGGCACAGTAATGAATTTATTCTAAACAAAAACTTCAGGGAGTCTGTGTGCTCCAAGTGAAGATTTTGCCTTTAATCAGGTAATGGATATGATAGGTTCAAGACGCTACTGACACTTGGATGATATTTCCCTAAACTTACAAGGACCTAAACACATAATACCACCTTCAAACCACAAGCCTCTACTTCACACTTTATTCGCCCGAGGCCCTGGAAGAAAACACCCTCCAGAACACGGCTCTTGTTGATTTGATGCTTTGGTGTCATCACTGTCTTTCCCTCATTAAACTAGGATTACAAAACCACCATCTATTTCAACTTTACACCTTTATCACCTATTAAGACAACCATTCACAGATAAACCTACGCTGAGCCAATTGACAACACTTTGATGCATAATGCCATGAGGTATTTGGAATAGTGTTTGCCTTTTGACACTCATTACCTTCTATTACACAAAGACGTCAAGCGTGAAAATATTTCCCATTACTACAGTACAACTTAGACAAAGAGTTACATTATGACTCGGGAATTCTTCAAGCCTTACCAGGTCCTGTTTTGCCCGAGGCCGTGTCCACAGGGTGACATCTTAACTCTGTGGCTTATTACACCTGTCTGTCAAGCCTCGCTCTTGCACAATAACCAACAAGACCTGAGCTGTCACTGGGAATGACCCTCTGCAGCGACTTGTTTACACCGCAAGGAAGTTTTCAGTTAAAAACGCTGCCTTTTGAAAAAAAAAGCCGATCCCGCCGATAAGCCACATTTAAGCAGGTGATAACTCATTAGAAGTGAATCATCATTTCACTCAACCTGACACACTGATATCCACGCTGATACCATCTGTACAAATTATAGGCTATGAAAAGATCAACTTTACAGGGCCGCTGATGTGACGGTTGGAGATTGGGATCGCAGATTACGAAGTTACAACTATGTCTTTGCCTCATAATTTGCATATTTCTGAGCTCGCTGTGAACTGTGACTGTCCCGAGATGTTGCTGGTTTTAATTTACTGCTATTTTAAAGAATAAAAGGTGACAGTGTTGCATAGTTCCATTTTCTGTTCTTATTCATTCTTTTAATGTTCTTTTAAAATGGTTTTGTCAGGTGTTTGTTTTACGACTGCTGACACGTAACTGGTTTTCAACAGGCAATAAATCAAGTCAATGTATAATTTAGAAGGAATCTGTTTAATAGGGACTGTAGGTGTGGTGTTTTATCATTCATTTATTTGTTTGGTCTAATACTCAGGTAGTTACCGTCTGTGTTTATCCTCAGGAGACAATGACGTTTATTTTAATTGATCTGAATCATGCATAGCTGCTTAGTGTTTATCAGACTGGATTTGTGCTTACTATTTACTGAATTACTACTTTACCGCTGTCGGAAGTGCCCACCAAGAATCAAAGAAGGCCACAGTTCTGCAATGGATAAATTCTTCATTAGTTACTAATAATAATGTTTGGTACATTATTATTTATTGCGTGATGCTGCCAGTCGACTGACTACAGAAATATTCATAAAGTTTTTCATTGATTTTCTACAGCTCATTCTTTCATGGGTTATTTGGGGTTGGAGCCTATCCCACTTATGCAAGGAGGGGCACACCTTAAACAATTGTGAGTTAATTGCAGGGCAAACACTGACAGACAATTATTCTTTCTCACATTCATTAAATATAGGGTATTTAGAGTCATCAATTGGCATAAACATTTATGTCTTTGGAGAAGCCAAGCCAGGCCATTTTATTTGAGCACTTTCAAAAACAACAGAAGTTGCACCAAAGTGCTTTACAATAATGTAGGAAAAACAATACAAACTACAACAACCTGATAGAATAAAGTAGCACTTATAAAAGTCAAAAATAGTTGCATAAGTACACTTCACAAATAAAATGAATAAGATAAAAGCCAGGTTAAAAAGATAAGTCTTCAGCAGAGATTTAAAATGACCAACAGAGCAGCAGGTTCTGATGTGAAGCAGGAGATCGTTTCAAAAGAAAGTGCCCAGAGAAGACAAACTGTATAAACTGTCCGTTGTGATGCAGGTGTGCCACACTTCCTCTGATGAACGGGCTCATGCTGCAGTGATGGTGCAGTTCGGCAAAGTATATAATTGTATGTCAAACAAATCTATAACCATTTTGAAAGTTTGAGGTATCCAAATGTGCTGAGTTGTTGTTTTTGCATGTTTGTTTTAGGCCTACAGAACTACACCTGGGCCCTTGTTTATTGGGGTTTACATAAGGTGTTTAATCTTTGTTAAGAATGTTCCAGGGAGATTTCCACACTATTGCTGCAGTAACTCAACATGGAGGAAGTAGTATAGACATCACACACTTACATTTCACTAAAATCTGACTGAAAAGGTTTTGAGGCAGAATATGTCATTACCTACAGTTTAGTGTTGCTCCGACGAGTTCCTGGCCTGTCATTCATTAGGATAAATGAGTGGCACAAAGGCTAACATTACCTGTTCTGTCAAACGCCGGCATGCTTTGATCTCGCTGATGGAGGAAGAGCTCATTGCACCTGAAGCAGATTGCTCAGAACTGCCTTTACACCTGAAAGCCTAAACTACAATGCAGTTTATGGGGCAAGGAACCATATATAATACAATTTTCTCTCTAGTTTTCTGCAAATTATTACTAAGTTTGTTTTTATAGTGATATCTTGAACCAGAATGTTGACAAGCCAGAGTCAATACAGTTCAGTTAAATAAAACATGATAAAAGCTGTCACATTTCCCTTGGTACACAGACTAATGCATACAGTCTGGCAGCATTTTGAATCAGCAGAAGTGTGTGTCAAGAAAAAGTTGATTTTTCCTCATACTTCCCTGCACCTTAGCTCTGTCATAAGCTATTTTCTGCTCCACTGCAAATCCTAATTGATCGAGCTCAATCTTAGCTTTACATTACATGGGCAGATGACATCATTTGATACCAATATTTTGCGCCGCTTTCAAAAACCTAATGTTGTTTTGTCAGTTTTATAGCAACGCACTGTCTAGACAAAAGCGTATGTACACAGAAATCAAGTGTATAAATGTTTAGACAATCATTATTTTAATTTAAAAATGTTCGGGTTGACTTGCTTTTGCTTGAAGGTGCCAGTCATTGTTGGATGGAGCAGTGTGTTATGCTAAGGCCCTCAGTGCTTTGGGCTCTTCCAGGCTCATGCTTCAGGAGACTAAGTCAAAGGTAAAGAGACTTCTATTGTTTCAATTATGGAGCAGCCATGAGAGTAACTTAACACAGTTTCACTGATGCCTTTTATTGTAGCGCAGTCGGTAGATGAACAAAGATTATTACATCAGCCTAAATTATGATTTCAGGAGAGTATAATCATCTCCCAAAAAAATGGAAAGAAAATCTGACTCATGTTATACAGTCTGCAAACAAGGCTGCAGACCAGTGTGAAAGAAAACTATATGTACAGTTTGTTAAATGACACCTTTGGATAAATGGATTTCTATGGAATGTGGCATATAATAAATAATTCAATCACATAACTGACTCAATCACATAATTGCAACTCATTAAGGTTTGTTTGTCTTATCAGGTTTTACTGAAGTAATCAGATTTTGACAATATGTTTTTAAGCCGCAGTGATTTTGGAGTATTTACTGCTGCTAAAACCTGCTGCTACTAGATCTATAGCTGCATTAAATCCCAACTCAGCACCTCTTGAACATTTCCCCTTCAACATACCACAGCTTTTCTTTTTAACAAGACAATTAAGACACTCTTAAACATCAGTCACTGCAGGTTTTATTACCATTCATTTCTGGAGGGCAGTGCAGCAGCCTCCCAAAGGGATCGCTAAATCAACCTTAAGACCTGAGACTAGTGCTTTAACCCCTGACTACTTCTGCCGCTCCTCCCCCCCTTAAAGCCTTTACTTTAGACATTTACTAATAAACAACAGGTCAGCACCTGTGATGGCAGGTGATTTATTTGGGCCTGTGCAGCCGTGACGAGAGCACAGTGGGGAGGTTAGAGGAAGAAGGTCTCTAGCAGAAACCAGCTCCTCAGCCCCCGAGGCCTGGAAGTCGACGCCCCTGCTGCAAAGCACTTGCGCTCACTTTGTTCTGCCTCTCATCGGACTGTTTGCTTTATTCCCCCACTAAACGGCCACAGAGTCATTTCTGTTTATCACCATGAGCTCATAAAAAGCCTGAGGATAAAATAATTGCTCAGTCCCCAGTGTGTGACATCACCACATTGCCTAAGCACCACCCAAACAACAACAGCGAGTCACAGAGGGCCACCATGTCACAGAGCAATGATAAAGGATTAAAGCCTGTTTCCCTGCATCTGTCCAATGGATTGAGCTGATCAGACAAGGTACAGTGCAGGATGTTGTCCAAGGACCCAACTAGAGCAGAATTATTGAGTAACAGGAAATTAAAAAATTCTTGCAATGCCGAGCCACCACTCAAAGCAATTCTTTCACAATCTGGCCTGCCCCCTTTTTGAACTCCAGCTATTGTGGGTGAGTGTTTTTTGTTGTCCCGCCAAAACATATCCAATAAAAGCAAGCAGAAATGGCAATGTCACACCACTTTGGCTTGGTTATTGTTTTACGTCGCTGCAAAATCAAAACATAGTTGGGCATCCAGAGTAAAAACAACCTCCTAAAAGTTAATGAAAATGCAGTCCAAGTTTAATGATTGTATTTAGTAAGATTCTGGGTTGTCTGGTTCAGCCATTTGGGGTATTTACTTAGCACCTCTTGCCAAATGCAGATAGCTCTCTAGCTGTTAATTCCCTGCATAATACACGGGATAAAGGCCTAAGTGCTCCACTGTTCCAAATCTCTTCTGAATAATTACACTCAAATTTTATTCAACGCTTCTGCCTCTTAGACTGATCCGTTTCCAGGAAAAGTCTATCGTACAAATCAGACCTTCATTTTACAACACGGACCATTTCCTCTTGATTTGAAAGTTTCCAAAACCGCATATTTTTCATTCAGAGCAGTGTTCTCTACACATTTACATTTACAGCTGTGTAAGACTGTGCAGTTCATATCTAATGTAAAGCTTTGAGAAAATCAGAGCTAGTCCTTATTATTGGTTTGGACAATGGCTACTGTTGTCCGCTACTAGGGTTGTTTATTATTAACCCTGAATCCTTTTTGGAAGCATTGGCTGTGGATGAGACATAGAACCCACAACTTAGTCCAAGGTTTGATCGTTAACACACAGCTATGCCCAGACTAACGCCTTTGAATTTTAATACAGCACCATTTGTTAACAAAGCAATTTATTTTAATGAATCACAATGAATTATTAAGAGTAGCATTCTAACAAGACCAACTTACATTATGTATGAATTTAAATAAGGAATACAAGATGACCAATCAGAGAAGACAACTGGCCACTGGTGCATCATGCTCCTCTTGGCAAAAAAGTGTTAGTATACAGGGATATGTTTTCCAGAATGGGGACACTATGTAAAAATGCATCAAAATATTTGCATTTTAGCGTTACCAAGACAAGTAAAGATTAAATTTAAATGAATTAATTATGTCGCTATCTAAAATGATAGTGAGATTATATCGATAATATTGGAGATCAATGATTTCTGGAAACATGAGGCTTTAAAGGTGAGTTGAGTGAGTTGGATAAATGTGCATATTCAATATAAATACTCACTCTTGTCGTACTATTAAAATATCCCTGTTGACATTGTAATAACTCCAGAAACCGAAGATGTTGTTTTATAAGTTACTAAAAGTATAATAATATAATGATTATCCAAATGTGTGAAACAATAGCCAGTCCAATCCACTGTTGGACTGTCAAGAAGAACGTAGTACAATATCCACAGAATACATGCTCATTTTTAAAAGACAGGCGTAAATTGATTACAGCGTGAAATGACCTGAGAGTTACGCTGTGTGCTTTTATGTGAGTCTTATGATGACTTATGTGGACACAAGTTACAACCGCCTAAAACCACAGGAGTTTCGGGGCCAGTGTCTGTAAAAGTGTAAGCAGCTGTTGTGAGTGGAAACCGAACAGAAGCCTCTCAGTGTGACCGGCTGTCCACCCAAAAGCCTTTTTACTGAATAACCCTATGGCAGTGTGTAAAATATTAACGGACAAAGAGGAAAATTACAGGTGCATTATTTGCATTTGAGGTGCATGTGGAAGCTGTTAATGCAGGACGAGTTCTGCGGCCGAGCTTTCATTAACAGGACGGCTGAAGCAGCAGGGCCGGGGCGAGGGGTGATGGAGAACATCCAGGCGTATTTGTTCAAGACTTGGGCCATTTTGTCACTTCCTGCCGCGGACCGAGCCCCTCTTCTGGAAAAGCAGTGCAGCTGGGATGACGTACATTTGTCTGTTACCTCATTGTAACCCTGAACACATTGGGGTCATGGTGCATTTGTTTTTATCATCTTGATGAATATGATGGGTGGGGTTTATTGTTGAGCACGTCACAGGGAGTTCATTTACAGAGATTTCTATAAAACAGTTTGGTTAAACATTATTGACGTTTCATCACAAAACACATGTGATCGTAAAGGTCAGAAGATGAAACACTGACACTTGCTGTAAATTATATGTGGGCTGCAGTTAATTTTTTATTTTAGACTCCCTTGTAATACCACAACTAAGACAGCTTTATTTGTTCTCACTTATTCATTGTTTTGCTGTTGTTGGTAGACGGTTGTAAAATTATTAATACTGTAAGCCTCGTGACAGAAAACTATGAGCGGTCATTCTTTGCATGCTTGGAAAGTAAACTCACAAAATGGGCATTTGTCATGACTGTGTCCACAACATTTTAGACCTCAGTAAAACAGCAAGAAAACAGAGTGATGTTATAGAAACATTCTGCTTAAAGCCATTGGGTTTTAGTTTAGGGAAGCACTTTATTTTTCACTACACTTAACACATTGTATTCTACCTAAATAAGTTCAAGGCAACACACTGTTTAACAAACTGTAATAACATGTATGTAGTTACATTTTATGACAGTTTGTTACGCAGTGTGGTACATTGTACTTAATGAGGCAGATACAATGTTTCTCATGTGGTGTAAAATAAAGTGTTTCCTAATTTAGTCACATATTGAAATGCACAGTTATCTCTGGAAGAAGTGTCTCTTAATCAAGCCACAATCCTGCTCAATCTAACTATTTAATACAAGCACAACATGGGCCCTAATTCTAATGTAACATATTGATTTTGTAACCACTTCCTTACTTCAAACATTACCTAAAATGTACCTAATGTCTAAACCTAAACACTATTTTAGTCAAATATAGTTCTTGTTTCAGCTCACAAACTGTGGGCTTTAGTGGTGGAGTCCTGAATCTAATATGTTTTATCCCCTACTTCATCCTAAATATGAGAAAAAAAGTGTTGCTAAATCACTGCCACAAAAAAAAAAAAAATACTTCAAATCAAAATAATCTATGGATCTTTTGTGCTGGAATCCTTTCTTATTCCATGTGTGAGTATAAAATACAAACCATGCTTACTTTATAGAGAAAACATTTCTAATGATGTAGTTTGATGTGTTATAACACGAGTACAAAATATGAGGCCTGTTTAGTGCAACAACAAAATGTGGAAAGACCTATTCTCTCTAAACCTCTATAGTGTGCTAATGCGTATAACGTGTATAACCAGAGCCTACAATTATATTACATTACAAAAGTGAGCGTGATCGATAGTGAGGCAGCTTTATTATGAAGAGTTTTGTAAATTAAATGTAATGGATTCGATTGGAGTTGTCATGCTGAAAGTTATTTTCCACGAGATACTTTGCTTCTTTTCATTCATTCAGTTTGGTTGGCTTGTCTGAAGCCATGGCTCCCAGGGAAACACAATGGACAGAACTACATGAGAAAGTCTTCGGTGTGACACTCTATGATGTGGACAACAAAAATCTAATCCGTTATTACAATTTGGACTACACTAATTAAAAACAGCGCTGAAAGTTATCTCATCAGCAAATGTTTCAGTCTTGGTAATAATTTTGTTTTTGTTTAAACTCCAACTCTACATATGTACTCTGCATATTTTGGTATTGAGCATGTTGGAAAGGCTGTTGAGTAAATGTGTGGGATGTAAATTCAGTGCATACTATTTATATTTGCACAGTTAAACAATGTGAACGAATCTTAGAGTTAGTTAAGTAATAGCTTAGTTATTAAAGTCCTACTAAAGTTATGGTTTTATTATAGTTATAACCTAATACTGTGCCTTCCAAACAGTTATTAAATGCTAAACATATTTCCACTAAATATACTCTGAGTGAACCCCTGCCCTGTAAGCCTGAATGTTTGCTGCGATTTCTCCCTCTGTCACAAAGGAGAAGCCTTGAGTGGAGTGAGTTGTGTTTGAAAGGTGCTAAACCTGCTGAGGCTCTTTAATTTCCCCTCTCCAGCGGCATGAGCGATGGTTCAAAGGGTGACTCTCTGACAGGGCATGTGATCGCTCCTCCGTCCTTTATCTGCCTCCCCACATTAGCACGTAAATGAGGCCGCACTTTGGGTTTGGGGAGCTGAAGCGTGCTCAGTGTAAACAGGAGTTGTACTGTTATCGTTATTGGACAGATTTGTGACATCCTAACACCTCCGTTTCATTAACATTCAAAAGGGCCCGGATTTTGACACTGCCGCTGTTTATACAGATTTCTGAATACTTTGCATTAGGGATTGTATACAAAACTCTGTATACATTGTATCTGTGCTGTTGAGTGGAATTATACACTTTCATTCAGCTCCATAAGCCTAATGGAGTAGATGAACGATTGCCCATTAATGTGGAGTTACTTTAAAAACAGATGCTTTTCTATTTCACTCACTGATTTTCAGATTTTGATTTGTCATTAGAGCAGTGAGTAGAGTAGTAGTTTGTAAGTGAGTTGCACAGAAGGAAGAGTACTTGCTGCTCCTGCCTCCTGGTTGTGGGTTGTGTGTATGTTTTACTCAAGCAGAGATTGCTTCTTGTTCATGTTTTGTTCCTTTTTGTGATTGTAATTTTGTTATCTCTTATGTTAATAATAATAATAATAATAATCATCATCATCATAATAATAATAATAATAAGGCATTCGATTTATATCACACTTTTTCCCAAGACTCAAAGCGCTCACAGGCCATCCATTATTCATTCACTCCACAGTCACAGACTGTTGGTAGTAGCCACAGCTGCCCTGGGACAGACTGTTGCAGAAACAAACCAGCTACACAGTCTATTCTTATTCATTGCAATGCTTTACTCAAGTATTCACTTTACTCTTTTTTATTTTATTCTCTGTGGGGACATTTCCTAATGTTTTTTTTACTCGAGTGAAATAACATTTTCAAAATACATGAATGTGTAAATACATCTTTTATAGCACTGATCCAGGTTGGCAACACCGTTGTCTAATTCAAAAGTAGAAATTGTAAATATATCAAAGCGACAACTAAGCTTTTTTTCTTTAAATGTGGCTTTCATGTCTCTGTTAATGTGTAATTTTTTATTACAATCTTTGTCACTTTAATACTTGGAATGACATTTTTTACTTCTACCTAAGGTGTCTGTGAAGGTTCTCAGTCATCCAGGACATCTTGAAAAAAAGGTTTAAGTAGTAGTTGATCTCAGAATTCATAAAGTCTTTTGGAATTAGAGACGAAACATCTTCACCTTAAAAAAATTGTCCAGATGCTTTTCCTTAAACCTTTTTTTACTTCTACCTAAGTTACATTATTTCAAAGTCCACAGTTTTTGACTACTCGACACACAACGTGTGAAATTTGTCATTACTAGTGCAAATTACAAAAGCATTCCTTAGGAGCAAACTACACAACAGACAGAGTCTTCTGAAGTGACAGGAGATAGTGATGTAAAATGATCAATGAAATCACAACCTATAACACCCAAAACAATCAAGTAGCCACATGACTATAACAGTGAATCGCATTTATTCATTTTCTGTTTGGGTCCATTGTTAACTCTTTGGTCTGTTTGGCATTTACAGTAATTCAAGAACATTACCAGATTTCATTTAGGAGTCATCTAAGGCCCATCTTCTCAAGCACCTCAGCCTTCGTTCTTGGTGAGTTTACTGCAACAGAAAACTGTCCCAGACTTTGTTTGTACTCAAACTAAACATGGCAAGTGTTTAAATGCACCACAAATGTCGCTGTGTCATCTCATAAATGATAACGCTATGAGTAACGACAACATAGCTGTTGGTTGAAGTTGGGTCCAACATTGTTAGTCTAATTAGCCACTGGGCTACATTTCAGTGCAGCTTGTATATCGCTGTTGATGTGTAAGCTGGGGTGTGTTGTCGAGCCTACGGTGGGGTGACTGCAGGGTCCCGAAACTCCATTGTGATTTGAGCAGAGCTTATCGCATGGGAGAGAACTGGCAGCCTCTTAAAAGGTATTATATGTGCTCTCCTTCTCCTTCCTCTGTCTGACAGGAGCCCTCGGGATGAAAGCAGTTCCCGACATGGGCAAGTCTTTGTTTCTATTCTCTCCAACCCAAGTCTCTCCAGGAATCCTAATTTCCACCATTCACCTACCTTTCGGCAGATAAAAGCTGGTTGAAGGGGGGGATTTTCTCAATGGAGACAGCTTGTAACCAGTCTGCAGAAGGGGGAGCCACACAAAGCTCTGGAGTAAGACAAGGCTGGAGCGCAGATTTCAAATCGCTTTGAATTTGAACACACACTAGTGAGCGACTTGTTCTAAGGGACATTTTCACAGAGGCTGATCTCAAACCTGGCTGGGATTCCCAGAGTTGAGAGTTTTGGATAAGACCTAGAGTATGTCAAGCCCCAAATCCTGAGCATCATCGAAAAAAAGCAAAGATGTAGACCCTAAAGCTAGTTCTACACTAATGCATTTTTATTTGAGTTTTCAAACTTCCGGTATTTGTTGAAAAAAAGACAAATAAACAGCCTTCTAGTTAGAAAACACTGCAGACCATTTTTTTTGTTTTAAAGAAGCCAGGTCTGAGGTTAACCTGGTAGAGCACATACAACATAAATGGGTTTGATTCCTAGCTCAGGTCAGTTTTCTCCAGGTCACAAATGGGGATCCTTCTCTGATCCCCATTTCCTGTTCGTCATCTGTCATTCTGTCCAAAAAAAGAGCCAACAAATACATGTTTGAAAAAGCAAAAGTTTGTATTTTGCTGCATCCATTTGGCTTTCTGGTAATATTAAGCCCAGTGTCTTTTATTTTGCAATATATTTATAAGTTTCTAATTGTCTGTAAATCAGTTTAAATATGTGTAAATATTCTTCTTATTCTTCTATTTTATTTCTTTTTTATCTAAACTGTTATTCTAAAGAGTGTGTATAATTGTATGTACTGTGTAATAAACTTACTCTAACATTAGTGTGGATGCAGCCATGAGAGCATTGTATCCATCTTTCTCATTATGTCACTTCCTCTCTATTAGGGTTGTTTTCTTTTCAGATGGGGGCTGGTGATGGCCAGGTTTCAGTGGATGCCAGGCCTGGCAGCTGATCTTCCTAATTCACTGCTTGGCATCCGACAGAAGGCGGGGCGGGGTGGTTCGGAAGGGTGGGGGTCCATGCCAGTCTCTGGGGACGGGAAGGTGTTAACTTCTAATGGCTTTCTCTGCCACAGCCTTGACATCTGCAGGGCTCCCAGTAAAAAGAGTGAGGCCCTTTTTGAAAAATTAATGGAGTGAATGCATCTCACAGCAAGGAGAGGGCTGGATTAATCAGCACATTAAGGCCTAGCTCCGGATTGGAAATAATTATTGGAGCTGACAAGGTGCAGAGGTGCTGGTGCCAGCTCCTTTCAGGAATGCATTTTAAAAAGCAGTTTAAAAAGCCTTCAGATGTTGGCATTATCTTGCGTGACCAAATTAGGAGCAAATGAGAAAAGTTTATCTGGCATTTTGGAGTATTGAAAGAGCTTAGGCTTTATAAATTATACAGTGTGAGTCTGTGTGTGTTTTCCGAGTGGGGGAAGGGACGCGGGGAATGGGAATTATGGGCAAATCCTTTTCCACAAAATATATATATAAAAAAAAAAAAAGAAACTGCACCATAGTTTTCAGATTAAAAGTGGGAGGTTTGTTATTTTTTTTTTTCCAGAAGGACTGCACAAAACTTTAAGGGGGATTAATTTAAATGGGTGCTCGAGACTATCATAGTGTTTGTGCCAATGAAAAGTGGATGTCTTAACAGGCTGAAAGAGGCAGACGGTAAACTGATTACTGTTGACCACCCATGAAAAGCATGAAGAAGGGGAGAGAGAGAAATGATTTAATAAGCGGCGTGTTTTTTGTGCCTTTCAGAAATAATCCTCTGTAATTTTTGCGGAAAGTGATTGGGCATGCGTAACAGTCGTCATTAATTTTCTCTACATTTCCGATGCCATTTGCCACAGAATAACCGCTCGTCTGTGAATGCGGGTGATGCAAGCTCTGTCAAATTCAGTCAATATCCCAAATACTCGATGATGTCTTTGTCTACATTTGTACAAAATAGAGGGTACTCTTGGTTTAGCCTTGATTCTACCAATTATGAAAGTACATTATAAAAGATTAGGAGGGGTTTCACCACATTACCTTCACATTATGACGTTTTCTTAAATGAACGTGAACATCTAAACATTCCACCAACACAATCTGCAATATCTGAAGTGTTGCCGAAAGCATTATAACAGGATTAGGATATCAGCACATCAAATTAACAATGACAATCCAAGCCTGTCCTTACATCATAGATATATTAAAAGAACTGAAAATCACCAAGTGCCACTAGTTTCACCATCTGCGGTATTGCATCAATAAAATCTTGGCATAACAGTTTAAAACAACACTAAACTGTAAATGACACAACCCATAGAAACTGTTATTATGTCTATATATTGTCTTATTGAATAGATGTGTCAAAAATTAGTAGACACAAGTAGACACATTGATTCCCATTTTCAGCTCATTTGGTTGGCTTTAGGCTATCAGCCAAAAATACGCCAAAGTCCATTTTAATAATCAGTGTTGCTCTTTTTTATCTGATTCCTAAAGTAAGAATTAGAGTCACATGACTAATTCAGTTTTTATTTTATTCTTATGAATATAAGACTGTCAGAATCACCATTAACTAAAAGACATCTGAGTACATATTACACATACAGCAATATGTGTAACATGTAATGGATGACTAAATAAGAATATTCTAGAGAGAATGTGTATTTGATAATGCATTTCAATGTTATAAATTCCAACTATTACATTATTAGTGGTTCTGTTCAAAATTCATGGTCACACTGCTGTGATCATCTTTATAATTGGACTCATTAACTGTTAAAAACTGATACATGTCTGTTTTGTTCCCAAACACTAAACTGTACCATTTATCCATACTCTTTTATATGTTCACTGAGCATTGGGATGTCCATTGTTCTGATTCTTTCTCTGTGCCCTGAATGTGCCCTGAAAGCAGGCAGAATACAACCAAATAGATTAACAGTAATAATGTTTACATTTTCACAGTGGTGTAAAGACAACGCCTTTGAAGAAAGGCGGGCGGCACCATTAAAAGAAACTGCAAAGAATGCCAAATACTGATCCATTTGTTTGATCTTCATCAGATATGTAACCCTGGATAGAGATCTCCATTATGGCTGCTATTCTCTTTTAACTACAGCGGCTCTCCAGGTAAAGGCGGCACACTTGGAATCAAATTGGTCTGAGCTGCAGGAATCACTTTTACAATCTGATACAATGGCAGTCACAAACTTAACTCTGTAAATGAGCAATTACTTCAACCATTCCCCCGTGTCACATGCTTGTGTTGTCTCCATGTAATTACACCGAGCATGACAAACACCCCAACCCCAGAAAAAAAGGTGGATCTGCAGATGCAATCAGCGCCAATTCAGGGGATACAAATTTGATTTAATTTATTTAACAATTTCCAGAGGTGATGTATGGAAAAAAGATATCACTCAAAAGGCACCTAAATTGAAAAAATAAATAGGACGAGATCATCTTAATTGCCTTGAAATTAGACTGATATTCCACGGTGCAGATATCATAGGCTGACACAGGTTACACGTCCCACTTGTTTATTCCTCGGTGGAGGAGGTGATTGCCGTGAACGGTGTACATTTTCAGCGGTAAAATTGTGTTTTGTTTAAAGATGCTGGAGATTATCAAACCAAAGGTGCGAGAAATTACTCCAGACAATCACCTCCGACAAACAACCTGTGTGTTCCTCGCTGTGGGTGTCACGCTTACACTCGTCAAATCCAACGGGATATTTACCAGCTGTAAATGCTTACTTTAAGGTGAAAGTCTAATTTTAACAAATCCAAGTGTATGATTGTATTTGTGAGACCTCACCCAGGCCGTTCGCCTCAGGGCGGAGACGGGGTCAGGAGCTGCTGCACTGCACTCAAACTAACAAACTGATACTGATCCTGTTTCCAGTCCCAGTGTGGAAAAAGAGCTCAAAAACCAGAGAGTATGAGCTGCAGACTCTCGCTTTAATGATTTCTACAAAGCAATCCCCTGAATGAAGTGTAATTACGTGAGTTTAGGAAAAATACAGAGCATGTTTACAGTACAAGTTCTGTATGGTCCTCGTTGTTTTGTAGAAATCTTGCAGGAACATACAGTGCATCGTGAAAAGATAAAATGATTTTAACACTGTGGGGGGTTGAGACTTGAAGTATGTGGAACAATTTTGGTAAAGCCTTAGAAGAGTCTCTATTTTATTCATTACTTCATTGCCACAAATAAAATCTTCAAAAGTTGCTTTACTTACTTGATACTAAATCTAGTCTGAGCTTGTTTATCATGCATTATATTATCCTAAACTTACAACTTACACCTACAAACAAACAGCATTTTGAGAAAGAAAGAACAGTTGGCAGCAAATTTCCCCAAAAAACACAAACTCGACAATTATATCAGTTTAACTAAGACAGCTGGATAAGATCTAATTTACTAACGTGTGGCCCATTTACCCACACCCGTTGTTTAAAAAAGGTTTCACCTTCGACAATAAATGGAGGTTTGGTGACGTGTGCCTTTGGGAAGTAATAAACTTCACAAAAGTGGGCGTTTTTTGTAAAAGGTAAGCTAGAGCTTGTCATTAATGCCTGTGCCACCTCATCTCTGCCCCACAGCCGCAGCCTCAGGCAAGGCATTCTGGGTAGTGTTTGAACACACCTTCCATCTCCTCTTTTCAAAGCTCTTTGGATCACAGAAATATTTATGGAGCCTTTTTGATAACAGCAAACTAGTGTCTTTGTTTCTTCTGCCTTATTCATACTTAATGTTTTAATGAAAGAGCCACAAGTCAGTCTGGGAAAGAAAAGGACTAAAAAAATAAAATTGTTAGGCATGAATAGTGCACAACTCATGCTTAAAAAATAATTTATAATAGCTTAGAATAAGTTCCTTTTCAATTCTTATTTTAATTTCAATTGCAGTCTATAATTGCTTCATAGTGATAGGAGTTTAGTTTCTGCAGAACAACACATTCATCTTTTTTTAAGGGAAGCAGGGAGTTGAAGCTTAAACCGTGAGGCGCCTACAGACTGGACAAATTTGGAGACATAAACAGTCAAGCTCACCGCTATGGGCATTTTAGAGTCACCAATTCACCGACACAAGCATAACTTTGGAGGGTTGGAAGAAGCCTGACCAAATGATCTCATGAGAGCACAGGAAAGACAGAGAAACATGCAACTCTGCAACAGATTTTGAGTTTATCTTTTTAAATGTATTACCTTCATGTTCATGGGCCTTGCATTATCTCCATGTTGTAATGACAGCGTGTGATGGTTCATGTCAACTTCCAGGGATTTATATCTTTCTGTCAAATATTGGTACAATGTTAGTTTTGGACATATTTTTAAAGATAAATCTGGTGTTGTGTTAATATTTGTGTCCATGGCTTCAAAAACTCAGGTTCTGATAGTACACTGAGTATTGTGGGAGAAAATGGCAGGTTTCTCTTTTTATGGAACAGACCTCTGCCTTTACTTCTTCTTGTGGGGGCATTAATATAATCTATTAAAATGAGCATGCAAAATGATGCTATTCATTCATTCATTTTCTACCGCTTTGTCCCATTAGGGGTCGCGGGTGACTGGAGCCTATCCCAGCAGCTTTGGGCCTGAGGCGGGGTACACCCTGGACAGTGGCCAGTTAGTCACAGGGCTGACATTTAGAGACAGACATTGACAGACAACCATTCACTCTCACATTCATTCACTAGGGACACTTTAGAGTTGCCGATTAACCTATACATGCATGTCTTTGGACGGTGGGAGGAAGCCGGAGAACCTGGAGAGAACCCACGGTAACACGTGGAGGACATGCAGACTCCTCACAGAAAGACCGGAGTCGGCCGAGAATGTTTGGGTCGGCCGGGTTTTGAACTCACGACCTTCTTGCTGTAAGGCAGGAGTGCTAACCACTCTGCCACGTGCACCCGCAAAATGATGCTAACATGGAATAATTTTGTCAAAGATATCCGCTACAGACATAAACAAATCACATGAAACCGTTTAAGTTTGTTTATGTGGTCCACTGTCTCGCTGTCCACCTGTTTTGTTCATTTGATGTTCCTTTGAAAAAATACTACAAGGTGCATGCAACCTTCAACGAGGAAATGTGTTTGTTCTTTACATAACCTTGCAATTAAACTTTTCTAAAGCTACAGGAGGAGATCAGGGGTCCCAGGCTGGCACCGTGGGCGCTGTGAGGTGCTGATGGTAGAGTACAGAGCTGTGATAAGGGCAGCTGCTGGCGATTTAATGAGGAGCAAGGGATGGAGCCCCCCCACTGCAACTCATCGCCACTTAATGGGACCACTAATCCCTGCAGAGACGGCGCTGTACACACAATTGGTCTGCACTCCATGTGGCGAAATATCTCAGCAACACTTTCTCACACCCGGCAACACCGGTTATAGCTGTTCACAATCACCATGAAATAGTGCCTTTTCAAAAACATTTACAGGAGAAACGATGAGCCGGCTCTCACAGGTGATTCGGACTGGAACAAAGTCTTTTCAATGTTGTTTTGCGCTAACTCTGCCTCTGAGGACATGGTTTGCAGGTGTAAAGGGCTGCCAGGTGTAAAGATGTGCCCATTATTTTTCTCTGCAAGACTCTTTTGTGCCGCGGCTGCTGTTGGCCACATGCTGCTAAACTGCAGAGCAATGAGCCTCATACGGACAGAGTTGAGACAGATCCGTCACTAACCTTTGGCCGCGTTCAGATGCTCCCAATATTCTCTAAAGCAGACTTAATTGGGCCTAAGTGTGAAATGAGCTGCTGGTGAGATTGCTTTTCACAACCATTATGAAGTACGCTCCTGACCTGTCAGCGTGGCAACAGACTGTGTCGTCCATTTTCTCTCAGACACCATTAACAAGAACCTCGAGAAGCAGCTAACACCAGCATTATGACCAACACATTAGATCTGTTTTAGTGTAATTGTCAAGCAAAACTTTTGAGATGTGGAGAAATGTACAACTTAATATCAATAAATGGAAAATGTTAAATATACAGTACAGTTGTGAGGGTGAAAATGCAGACGGACAATGGCCTCATAAAACGTACTATTATTATAAATATGATATACTGATCAAAATGCAATTTATCGTGATACTCCTGTGATACTCAAGAACAATTGTCCTTTCAATGACTACTTACCTCTAACTCACTGTTAAAAACTCCACACTGGCTGGGAATTGAACCCAGGACCTTCTTGCTGTGAGGCAGGAGTGCTAAACCTTCTACCACCATATAATATAGATTATATCACAATACATGACACAGAATTTCCTTTTACATTTATTTTTCATAATGTCTGTCAAATTTATTACAAAAATCAGCAGAAAAGAAGATGCAAGGCAGAGTTACGCAAACACTGAGTATACAATTAAAAACTCTTGAAAAAATGACCTTATGTAGCTATCTCAAAATAATCATTTGACGACACAGCTCTTTTTGTCGTAGGCTTGTTTCACTTGTTGAGTCAACACTTGGCTGCTGCCTCCAGGGTAAAGGTGCTTATGCAGGGTTCAAAGAACCCCTGAGGTTTCCTGGTGGTAAAAACCCAAGTAGCTTATTAATGGCAAATGCAATTTTTTACCTTTCCATTGAGTTTTTAGAGTTAGTGTTGAAGTACAACTAGTATAATCATCACATTCATTGGATGTAAGTCAGTGTTTGAATGTGGCCAGTAGCATGTGTTTATATGGTTTTGTGGCCTCTTTAGAAAGTTATACAAAGAATATTTAATGTTTTTGCCAAGGGAAACTGTCTTCTTTCATGTACTGTACCTACTTTAACTTATGGCCAGCACTTACAACACAGACTTAGGATGAGGTTAAATTCATGATCCTGAAAATCCAAAACACATTCTTCCCCCAAAACCTTCCACATTACAGTCCAGTCGTACGGCGCAGAGGGTGCACTTGTAACGCCACAGGTCCACAGAGGAAATGTCAAAGCTTGTGTGTTTCGTTTGTAAAACATCTCTCTACGTTAACATAATCCTGTAATTAACAAGACTTTTAAATATACACATGCAGAACACAACCGGACCCACTTATTCTCTCTGTCTGAATAATAATTTACAGATTTGCTGTTTAACAAAACACGCTCATTCTTCCACTTAAGTTGATACTTTAGTCTCAGTGGGACTTCAGGGTAACAGAAACAAAATCTTTATGATTCCATACGCAGCCCATATGTTTTTGTTTATGAGCTGCTACCTCTGCCTGGGAATTCACCCCGTCGTGTTGGGACACCGTGTGTTTTCTTCATAGTTTGGGAGAATGTGCCCGTGCGTGTAGTGCTGCCCACCTGCCCAACAGACACACACATAAGTGAGTCTTCGGTCTATATGCATCACACATACACTCAGAATTTCCCTCCCTGGGCCTCGGATCCAGATGTGCTGCGCTCCCGGCCAGAGCTTTACCCTGGCAAAGACCAAAAAGGCCCGACGAAACACTCACAGGAAGAGGATTAATGCTCCCTTCCCATCTTTATTGGGAACGTACATTTGCAACAATAGAGCATGACCAAACCAGAAAGTGGCTACAAACTGGCTTCTTAACAATGGACACAGTCTGGATACCTTTCTGATGCGACAAGTGTATATTTTTATATGAGACACGTGCAGATGGGCCCAGTGTCGGTCTGGTGTTAACAGCTTGGCTTCATTTGTGGCGTCCCGTCTTAAGAGAGTGGATAAGCGATGTGAGGCTGAGGGATGGATGTTTCGGACAGATGTACATTGAACAACTTTGCCCCTTTGTTTACATGGGAGGGACATTTGGAGTGTGTAGTTCTCAGCCAATCACAGCTCACAGAAGAAAAGAAAATACAGCAAAAATGTTAAGCAAATGGTTAAGGTTAATATAAAAGCTACATTAGATAAACCTCAGTGTGACACCTCCTCAATATTTAGTACCAAAAAAGAGGACACTTATGGTTAGTTTGGAGACAATAGCATGGGAATTGTTTATTAAACCATAGGCATTACAATTAGATAGATGCAGACAAATTGATTTGAAAGGTAGGGGTAATCACATGGTGCCAGTATCTTCTCCTGGTAATCAAACTCTGACCACTCCATTTCAGACTCCTCGTCGTTACTGCATGTTAGCGTCTGACTACTTAGTTGCATGAAGCTATTCCAGGATGAGAACCTGCCTGTAAAAAGTCTCAATAAATACAATCCTCTTTTGTGTTTAACTTTTAAACACAAAAGTGTGGCCAAAAGGTAAATGCACTTCGACCTGCCCAAGTGTCATTGCAGAAAGTGTCCAGTGGAAAATAGGTAATGTGACTAGAGGCTATTACATTTTCATTTTGATTAAACCATATTAAGGACATAACATGTTTTAGTTATTTGTAACAATTTCTGGTGTGCACCTAAATGTTGATACCAATTAGAGGAACTGTAATGTACCTCCAAAAAACATAACTACATGCATGTTTAGTTATACAACCTATCCTGCTTTGAAAAATCACACACTTTCTGATTATGGTTCATGAATTTTTAAATTATTGTTCATGATTATTGTTTATGATGATGGCGTTGGCCTGCGGTTTCCAGAGACAGAGCCGACCGTTCTGGGTTTTATAGCACGGCGCTTTAATCACTCTGGATTTATAAGTCAAAGCTCTTGATGGCACAGATGAATCTTATAGTGCATAAAAGGAAAAACGCTGGGCCAAAGGGGGCAAACCTCAAGGGGTGGTGCTTCATATTTCTCTCCAAGAGGATTATGGGGGATTTCGTACACAGGCACCTCTCGAAAACCTAAAAAAAGATAGGCCACAATGAATCAAAAATGAGTGGTGAGAGAAAAATCTTGTTTTCCATATAAAGGATGAGCTATAGCCCCATTGAAAGGGCAAATCAGTGTCATCGTCTGTGTGAGAAGAGTTACTTTATAACAATATTACTCAAGTAAAAGCAAAAACAAAGTAGGCTTATTACATAAAACAGTAGATTTATTGCACATATACCACCACTAGATCTACTTCCATCGATTGAACTCAGTACATCTCTCAATCCATTTGGTTGTAATGTCAAACACATAAAGCCAGACGTAATGACAGTGGACATTATTTTGAATGTAATCAAATCCATGGTTTGTTTTGCTGTGCGAGGGTGCTCCGATGAAAGGAGTAGAAAGGAAAATATTTAAAAATTACCCTCATTTAGTTAAAAAAAATCAGCTTTCTTTGAATCTTGTCCTTCCCCTCTCTCTCTCACCCTGCAGTCTACTGTCTATTTAATAAAGGCATGAAGGCCCCCCCAATACAAATATTAAAATCCTCACAAACGTATTTAAATAAAAGTCAGAAGGTGTTTGGTACTGTACTCATTCTTAACCTGGGTGAATGTATTTGACAAACCAACGGTTAAACAGAAATGGTCCAAAGCTCCTGCCGCTGTTGCCCCCATCGTCTTTGACAAATGGACGTTTCTGTTGAAAGGCCTTTTTTGAGTGAGTTGTAACTTTCGGCAGCTCCTCGCAGGTGTGAGCGATCTTTCATCCTCCTCCTGCCTCTGAGTCCTATCTCTGGCCTTCATCAAAAGTGAACGTGCTTCTGCCCCAGGTTCAGATTATAACCCCCCCCCCTCCCTCTGCTCCTCCTGCACCTTCCCACTTCAACTCACAATTCTCCTACAACAGGGGAAATTAGGCCTAGTTTAGGAGATCTTACAGCGCCACTAAACACCAGCCCTGATCGCTGACTGATTGCCCCGCTTCAATCCATTGTGTCCTTCCACCCCTCACTCAGCTGTGCTTATCTGTGCCTCTGGCCGAAATCTGCTCTTTCTGCACACACCTCCCTCCCCAGCCTCCACAGAAAAATATATAACTTACTGTGGACAATCTCTGAGTGGAGTCCATAGATCATATCACTGTTGCCATGTCACAATGTTTGCTTTGTGTTTTTCCACAAAAACACACCCGGAGTTAATGTTTCTTTTAATTATGGATTCAAATGAATGGTTTGCTGCTTTTACGACAAAGCTGCTTTAGAAGTTATAATCCTGAGGGGTAACAAATTTGTACAATGATGTAACGTTACTCTGTTAAGGATACACTGCAAAAAACGACTTAACTTCGGTTTAAATGTAAATGTTAAGGTTCATAGTCATCCAGGTTATTGTTCCATAAAGTGGTCTCGAAGTGGGCTTTCAAAACTTTGTCCAGTTACTTATCGAATTATTATTGTAGTAATTATTATTATATTGTGGATTTGGGTAAAAACACAACTTATTTGAGCATTTTAAGGTCATATTTACAATTATGTTTTCAGTTTGGGCATATAATTCAACTCATCGGGTCTTTTCAAAGTCAGTGAAGGAATCATGGGACTAAATAGAAATAGTTAATTTTTCTGAAGTAATTTTTAAGAAGGTTCTGAATAAGTAGATGTTTTTAGTTTGTGAAGCTTGAGGTTAAACTCTATTGTATAAGTATGACACCTTGTTTGAGCTTGTGATGTTAACTTCTTAATTTATTTATTTTTAGTAGTGTCCCGTTTTTTGTTTTGGGCTAGGGTTAATAATAATAATTTGGACATAAAAAAAAACATACGCTTTAATGTAATGTTATATTTCCCATAACATCGTTGAATTTACTCAAAGATGCCAATCTTTTTTCAGTAACCAACCTGGAGTTTGGAACTAACATTGTCAAAAAGACAACTTAGTTGCTACAAGTTGCTCAGATAACTTTTTTTCCCAAAATGGTGTCCAACTGTTATTTGTTGCATCTTTATCATAACTTATTTCCTATATTTTAGTCCAACTGTGGATTTATACAACCTAAAATGAGAAACAAATTATTATATTTGATTGCTGAAGTGCAATTTTTCAGGTAATGCTGCACAGGTGGCATTAAGTTAGTGCATCTTCACCTTATCTTAGTTAGCACATTATAGACAATATATGTTGATTTTATATTATTAAGTTGCTTTAATCAAAACATGTAAATCTAGTTTGTTTCACCAAATTAAATTTTCTTTTTACAGTATATATATGCCCCATTACCAAATTAAATCTCTCTCATTTAAATTATAACTCTTGCAGCAATTATGGCCGATCAGCCTTTTGTGGCAGCCTCTTAAAGGCAGCCTGTGGTTGGCTGAGACCTATCATTTGTCTCTCTTGTCAGTTTCCTGTTTTCCTGAGCAACTCCCCTGACCTGCTGGCAGCCCTGAAGAGCACTTTCCCTTTTCCTCCTTCTGCGTCGAGCCGACAGAGATGGAAGGGGGGTTGGAGGAGGAGGTCTGACTTAATCTGACCCATTGCTCAGGTCAGTGGGCTGCTTACCGGGTCTATCCAAACACAGGCGCTTGTTTTGCTAAAGCTGTGGAAAGAAGAAGTGCCCTCTTAAATCAATGCTTTACTTAGAGGCGAGCACATGCGAGTTTGTTATGCGTGAAACCACAGGAGGCAGAGCTGGCACACAACCAGCAGCGTGCTCCTCTGCTTCTAGACTCCCCTCACAAAAAAAAAATTAAAAAAAGGAAAAAGAAAAAAGAAAAGTTGCCTCTGTGTTTGGCCAAAAACTTTTCTCAACATCACAGGCTGCGTTTCTGAAGTAAAAGTGTTTGGAGCAGTCAGACGCAACAGTATTTTCACTTAGCCCCTACACACTGCGCTCCTCTCATGACAAAAAGCCAATTGCTGCAAAATGCATCCAGCTGCGTGTACTTATCTTTTCTTCTGACATATTTCCACCAAAAAGTCCAGGCCTGATCTAATCGTGACGCTGAGAAGAGACCAGACTGAGTTTGTAGAGTTTGTGGTCCAACTATACTGTATGTTTAAGCGGCACACACACGAAGACTGTTCGAGTTGGATTTTTTGGCCGGTTTTTCAGAGAAGTCTACAGATAATTCTAAAGGTTTTGTAGATTTCCCTGTCATGTAAGGTGTGTTACACAAATGTATACACAAATGTAATGTGTTTACCAACTCAAAGTGTGCAAATTATAATCAGAAAGCAAGAATAGGGCAGATGTAGTGTAATGAAATAGGTTTGAGAAACACACAGCTCTTAATGTTTCCAGAGAGAAAGGTTTCATTAAAGGCATAACGGTGTATGTGTGTTATAATAATGTAAATTGTAAATTGCATATATTTTAACTGCACAATCCTAATAAATTAAAAGCATACATTATGTTTTTTATATATATTTTATTTTTTTATCCAATGTTGTTTTTTACTTTTTAAATTTTAGCGTAATTGCAGATATTACTAGTATGTGATATTAGGACAATTTACTTGTATATCGTTTTTTTTTTTTTATTACTCAGAGTATACTATTTACTCTTGCCATTTAAATAGTTAAGACTTTTTTTTTTTAACAGTGCAAGTCTCCATGGCTTCAATAAAGTTTTTAAGAGGTTTCCTGGAAAAAGTGGCATGTTTTGACCACAAGAGATTTGGCAAGATTCTCCATTTTGATCCCCATATTTAGACCACATCCAATGTCTAAAATGGCTTTTTCAACATGTGTTATATAAAAAAAAACAACACTTTTAATCAAAATATAAAAAAAATAAAAAAAATAAAAAAAATAAAAAATTTTAGATATTATTGTTGGGTCACTGAGGCTACACCAAGACTAATTGCAAGATGGCCCAGTAGCATGAAAACAACATTAACATGATCATCATCCACATTAGCATTTTACAAACCATCACATTACATTTTAAAAAGTTTCATAAGGTTCAACTTCATGTCAATTCACTTGAAATGAACTTGTCAGGCTTCTGGATAGTTTTGATCTGACAACCAATCCAGGAAAACTAGTCTAAGTCTGTTGACACTACAACACAGCACTGGAGACTTCTGACTAAACTTGTGTTCCTAAAACGCAGCTGTGTGGATGCTAAGAATCACCTGACAGTTCGACTGTAAGCTGTTGTGTAGTGTTTGTATATTAATCACAATACCGGTCTCCAAATACTGTTCAAACTAAGCAGTGTTGGGTCAATAAGAAAAGTCCCTTAACATACAAAAGTCTTTACAATGGGCCAGGCCTCAAGTATCACATCATCTCAGGAGGAATGCTGAAATGAGCCAGATTTATTGTTCCTGTTTGACTAAGTAAAGAGAGAGAAATGTTTCCTGTAGCTGGAGGAGGCGTTTAGGCATCTTTTTGAAGTAGCTGTAAGACTTTTCGGGGGCACTAAACGGCCTTGTTACAGAGACGACCAGATGCACTGCACACTTGAGAGGTTAATTGTCGTTTAGATTGAGTTTTTATGAGCGCCCAAAGGCAGTGCGCTGAAATGGACCCACAGCGTGTTTTGCTTTGAGCGCGATGGGGGCGTCGCAAAGTCTTTGCCTGACACAAAAAAAAAAAAAAAAGAAAACAGGAATTCCCATTATTCTGCAGAAATGCTTCAAACACCTGCGAAAGGTATGTTCAAAAGCATCGTTGTAAACGGAGTCACAGGACAGGTTGGACAGTGAAGGTGTCTGACAAACATGGCCACTGGTAAAAGGCGCTTGTTGCGATGGTAAACAAACGTTCTAATTTATCGTAATGGTACTGTGGGTCCAGTGCTCAGGGAGATGCAATGGCCAGTCTCAGTAGCCTCATTATCTTTCTAATTTGTATTAGCACTGACTATACTCTCAGGGATAATTATGTATCGAGTGTGTGTGCACGCTTAATGAGGTTAACTTAAGTCTTTACATGGAGGACGGGTTCAGAACCTTATAGAGCAACTCTCTGCAGTGTTTTTTATTCTTTACCATGAAGACTGTACTGTTTTATAATCCCATGAAACACATTTAAGTAAAAAGAAAAGTGTTGCTTAGAGAATAAAAATGTTAAATAAAGTGTAATGTCATTTTCTGTTTAAAACTCCATAACGTCAAAGGCAGAATACATTAAGGAAATCGTTTACAATCTTTCTCGGACAGTCAAAACTCCACACTGCCAATTTGGGAGACGTTTACTCTATTAAACCCTAATAAACCCTCAAGAGTACAACTTGTTCTTAAATGCAGAAACAACTAATGATGAGGGTTAAGTCTTTGTGGCCCCTGCATTAAAAAAAAGGCATCTCCATTATTTTTGTGCATGGCTGTGGAAAAAAACAATACTCCTAAAAGAACTCCCACTCATTTTCTCAACTCATTTATCAGATAATGTTTTAGTACATAATTTGGTTTTCTGAAATATTCCTATATTATTTCAGATGGTATAACATATACAGATTATAATAGACCATACAAACAGCTAAACAACAACAAAAGGTATTTTCGCCATGTATATATTAACCATTTAAACATGTCACTTCACAAGCCATATTTTCCCCTTAATTGCTTTATTTATTCAGAACAATGCTGTGTTTGTAGGTCTTCTGAAAGCTCATATGCAGGCCGTGTCAAGGGTTAGACAAACACAACATGTAGGAGCTCATTTCGACTTATACATTCAAACACACAGCACAGATAACACAATAGTGAATTCACAAAGAAACAAGAAAACATACAAAAACACATATTCTGCATATTAGTGTTTTGTGGAAAAGACTTGGAAATGGATGGTGTGACATTTGAACTCTGTTTGTGTCCCGGTGTACACCCAGGAGTGTATTGTGCAGTTTAGTTTGAAGGACTGTTCTTTTAACAGGCTGTGAGTAGCACATTACTAAACCTTGTCGCCTACGTTGACCTGCTGCAGATAACTATCAAAGAATGCTGCTATCAGATCAGTGCTACCTCTCTATCATTCACCACACCCTCTTGATGCTGACATTTCCAACAAATCTCCCCATGCACTTTGCCACTGAAGCGAGTCACATTTAGCTGGTATCGATTAGCGGCTGAGAAATCGTTGCTCATCGATATGAAGTCCTGTGATCATGCAGCATTTTACAGATCTTAATCAGTGCCTTATGTACACAAACGACTACAAAGCCTCCTCAGATAAACAGATTCATTTATTTGCCCGCACCCCTCCCTTTTTCTTGCTCAATACTTTTCTGTTTTTACTGCAGGTTAGGAAGGAAAAACGCATCTTATCTGTGACTGGGGGGATTTATTAGTGCCAAAAAAGATAATTGCTATTCATAGGCCACTGGGGGCTGATTTACAACCACTAATATTTAGGATTCCTCGAGCCGTTATTCAGTTTTCTTTTTTTTTTTTCTTTTTTATCTCCGGCCCAGCCTGCAGCGCGGTGCGGAGAGAGGTCACATTGGACGATGAGGGATGGTCCAGCCTCCACTCAGAGCAATTTGGCTGAAGACTAATGTGTGAGGAAGTGGTGGACATGAAAAGGCCTCGTCCAAGTAGGTCTGCCTGGAGCGGACAAACACCTGTTCTGCTTAACCTGTAATGAGATTTAAGCCAGGATATGTCTTGTTCTGTTTGGTCGGAGCGAGATGGGCTTCAAAAACACAGCAGCAGGGGAAATCTGATTTTTACTTAATTGCTCCTTTATTTGCATTTTTTTTGCACACTTTAATTTTTAATGCCATGGCAGTCTTACTTTTGACTTGATATCTTTTGTTAAGTGAAATCACTTTTAACAATATAAATGACTCAAGGAGAAGTAGTTGTCTAAATATTTACCTCATACAGTCATAATCTGTTAATCTGTGAGCGATCGAGTAAATGTAACTAGTTTCTACAAACCTCTGTTAAATTCCCATTGGTCTGTTTCATTTAGACGTGTTCCCACAAAACCGGTTTGTGAGTTTGAAGTGAAAACATGACTTGTCCTCGTTGAGGTCACGTCCTGGTGAGCTTCAGTGTGTTACCTGAAACGCAGGTAGTTTTTTTTTCTCGTTGTGGGCCAAACAGGAAATGAAGACTTTTGGGCTCGTCTGTCCGAGCTGATCCTCCAGCGGACCGGGGGGCAGCAGGGGCTTCTGCCGGAGCACTCAGAGCTGAGGTCACGGGTTCACAGCCCAGGTGTTGTGCCTCGCAGCAGGACACTTCCAGTCTAAACAGTGTCAATGATTTCAGAGAATGCAGAGGTTAAACTGGGGGTCAGAGACGTCCACAGAGACTTGTACAGTATCTGTCGTCAGTGAAAGAAACAAACTCTGCTTTTCTGTGAGGGCCGTGGTTTTGCTGCAATAACTGAACTGATCTGTTTGTGCCAGAGACGGTCGATATTAGAAATATTTCAGTTTAATTTCTGTTCAATATGTTTCCATCACATTAACAAAGAATATAATGCGGCATGTCTTCAGATGTTTTATTAAACTTAGTACTAGCAGTTTCACAATGCCAATCCAGGTTATTGTTTGCTGATGCTATCATTAAAAACTGCCCACGATTAAAGAATCGGCACTTAGTTCAGAGGATACAGAAGAGTGGTCAACAAGTGAGAAGACAACTCAATTTAGATCTTATCTCGGATCTTCATCCTGGGAAACTTGCTTAGACAGACAGGAATCAGGGTGAGAGGGAGGGAACGACTTTAAGGACATGACTCGAGCCGGCGAAGAACCTGGATCGCTTGAATATGTGGAATACACTTTACCAGGTGAGCCACTAAATGAAGTCTCAAGTGTGTGTGTATGTGTTTTATTAAAACCAATTGTTAATTTTTTTTTCATTGTTGAAAGAAAACTACTTGAATTTTTTTTAGACTGACCAGTTCCCTTACAGATGCACGTCTTTGGACGGTGGGAGTCTGTCAGTGTTTGTCTGCAAGTGTCAGCCCTTGTGTGAGCGATTGTGTGATACTAAAGGACAAATGGTAGAAAATAAAAACTTGACATTGTCTTCTATTCCAGCTTCTATTCCAGCAGCACATACGTTTCTTAAATTCCTCCAGACCCTAATGTAATTATTTATTCACCGTTACAACATTTCAGTGGTTTCCGTTCGAATGTACTTGAAGCATGGCTAATTTACACAACTAGCCGTTATAAGAGCTGGTTCAGTGTAATGACAAAGTACATCAACACTTAGAAACAAACGCATTGACAGAAGATTACGTCTGAAACACTTAGAATGGCTTTTTGTGTTAAACAGACTTTACACTTACTTCAAACTTTGTTGTCCAAATGAAACTAGCCCCTGTAGATGCATGAGTTTTTTTCTGGCAGAAAAAAGATCATCTGGAGAATCCCAAGCAGAACCAGCCATTTCTTTTGAATTCAATGTCATTGATTTAATTTCTGCTCCTTAAGAGATGTCACTTTGTCTGCACACGTATTCATCCTGCATAGGCAACTCTTAATAATGCTAATCTTTTTGCCAGAGCAGAAATCTCATGCAGGGATAATCTGAGATAAATATAGTTAATTGAGGCCAGGTGAACTTTCTTTATCAGTCGCACAGTCAACCAATCTGAAGTAAATGTGATAATTAGAACGGAGATGTCTCCACTAAGAACAGAGCGCGGTCCTGTCCCTCAGCCATTTCCCCACAAATTCTATCTGATTTCCCACATCACAAACATACAGCACATTACTCAGGTAATACATGCAGTTAATGTCCCCATCGAAGGATATAAACACGATGAAAGCAACAAAGAAAAGGGTTACAGCTGCTTCTCAAAAACCTCTGCTCAAATTGAATGTGTCCAGAGATATGGACAAGAAACATTATGTATCAGAATCATATTATGTACAGCATTATTACGTATCATGAACACCTTACATACTGTGTATCGACCTTAGTAGCATCCTGTGCTTTTACGCTTTGTGACATTTTATGAAAAAGATTGTAAGTGAGGTTGTCCCATTATGTCTGTATGGATCTTAAATACGTGTCTGTCGTTTTAGGCTCAAATTAAATTTTTATGTGAAAAAAGCAAACAAAAAAAATAAACAGGTTTGTGGGACAGAGACAAGAACACAAAACTATCCCTTTGCTGAAGATTTTGATGGAAGGCAGAACCGAAATGCAGCATTGTTATATTGGGTTGGACCTAAATGTAAAGGTCCTGCTGCTGTGTTATTGCCCTTTGTTACATTTGAATGACAAGAATGAGCAACAAGTATAAGATTCCCTGAAAAGCTACATCCATTTTCCATTTTCCAAAAGCATCAGACAAACCATTTTCTTTTTGCAACATGTCAAAATTTCACTTTAGATTTGTATATATGTAAAAACTATACAAGCAGCTCACCGAACATGATGTGTGAACAAACCCACACTGCGATTCAAACAAGAGCTTCCCGTTGCCTGGTGAAGTATGTAAGAGTGCTCTCTTTGGTCGTACAAGCTGCCTGTGCTCCGCTGAGCCTGACCACCATTAACACCCCAGAGAAAGCACGTCCTAATTACTCATTCAGCTCGACAGAATCGCCTTAATTACAAACTTCATTAGCCTGCAGGACTTTGTTTTTCTGCAGAAAAAGGGGGGAGCAGGGGACGACTCGGGCCAAGGGGCACGGGAGGCTTTAGCACCTTATTCCTCCTTGCATTTAGTTTTCTTTTTTCTAAGTCGAAGTTAAGACCTCAGTCAGAGATCTAATTAGGACTATGTGAGAATCAGACACCTTTTAACTAGCCTCTGGAGTCCTCCCTAAAAGGACAGCCAGATACAGGCACACAGCATTAACTGGAGCGACTACTGGCAGCTTTCACGTGTGAAGTGGTCTGATCTGATGTGTCCTCACCTCCAAATACAGAACAACCTGCAGCCCCTCACAAAACCTGCTGCCATTATATGTCCTTCTAAACACACTGTGAGGGAGGAAAGGGAGGGCAAACCGTTGTACAACCAGGTACAATGCAGTAATTGGACCAGAAAAGTCCTGCAGTGAAAGACATTTTGCTGTTGAATCACAGTGAAGAGATAGAAGCTTGATTTGCCTCATTATCGTTCCTTACTGTGAAAAATACAGAGATGTGCTTTGTGTATCTATTACATTTACAGCTTATTAGTCTCTATGTTTACATGACACTACAAAAATGTGAATTATTAAGTCTGAATTTAACCAAACTTTTAAAATGCAAGTTTGTTCAGTATTAGAGATTCAAATTAGTCTTAGTGTCTTAGATAATGGGATTCACAGGTGAGCTTCTACAGCATAAATGTCGTTTAAAAGTTCTGCAGATCTTCACAAAGAGCCTGAAGAACGCAACACTCAGAGAAAACATACTCTGTGTGGTTAAGAAGAGAATGAAGAAAAGAAGGAGGTGGACAGTGCTTCGAGCAAGACCAATAAGTCTATTAAAAAGTCAGACCACATGAATGTGGTTACATTGTAACCATGGTTCTCTGAGGTTAGAGACTCAGAGACACGTTTTAATCACACTATCACTGGTTACATGCCAGTGCACGGACTTTATAGGCATAGTCAGGGGCTTATCCAGACAGGCCTGTGTGTCTGAAAGAAGTACCCACCGTCATTCCCTGCACATATGGAATAGGTAAATGATCTGTTCATAAACAACAACTGTTTCTGCTTTTACTGCGGCCAGTTTGCACAGGAAGCAGTAGAGGCATTTTCATTTTAATATACGATAGTGAAATTTGAGCGTTTGTTTTAATTAATTAATATAAGCAGGCCAGACTCCATAATGTATAGTATTACTGGATAAGAGCCATTTGGATTTCCTTTACTGCCACAAACCAGATACTAAGCCACAGAAAACACCGGAGTCAGCAATATCAACACTACTTTCACTAAACATTGCCCCACAGTCTGTAAAAACATTTGAGGCGACTGTTGTTGTGATATTGGGTGCTATAAATAAATATAAATAATGACAAACTTATACTAATGCTTAATCTCATATAAGTCTGTTTAAACAATTGTAAAGTGTTATGTCTTTTTTCTTTTACTGAAACAGTGGTAGTCTTTACTTCATTACTGTTTAACACCTCTAAATGTTCTGGGACTAAGTCTGGAATAATACAAACAGCCAAGACACATTACAAAAAAGCATTTTTAAACCGTATCAAAACATAGTATCATAACTTGCTGTTAACACTTTGCTCATTAACAAAGGGGCATCAAGCAAAATTTGGGTGTGATACTTGCAAATATCCTGAAAAATGTTTACAACCTGGTAAAAAACAGTCTTGGTCTTTGTAGAGCTATATTCTCATTTTTATTCTCACATCTATTTGGCAAATTTACAAATATTTCACCTTTGGACACTCAATTAACCAGTAACTTTTGCTTTTCCAAATAAACTCATTTTTTCTTTGTGCTATTTGTGTTTTTTGTTTAAAATGAGCATATATGACTCCAGTGACTGTATTTGTATATTGCATGTCATTTTTTATTACATTTTTTACTTATTTAGGGCTTTTGAAGTAATTTCAGTATTGGACAATAAATTTTATGTATTTACTAAGTCTGTTTTTTTCACGTGTGGTTGTGTTATTCCTGGCTATAGATTAAGTTAGATCTGGGACAATAAAAAAATGTCATCCAAAATGATCAACCATCAGTAGTTTCTATATTAAACTGCATATTGAATGACTCTAGATTACTGTAAAAATATCCATATTTACAGTTCCTACACTCCATCAAAGTCCGCTGCCAGTCATTACCCAGAGTTACATGCTTTACAGAGTCATATCTTCACACTACATGCCTTTAGCCAACGAGTGTTAGCAGCCCTTAGTGGAAGGTGAAGCTCTGAGTGCTTCTCAGTTGCTGCTAATGCATAATCGAGTGGTGCACAACTATTGATGTTGCAGCAAGGTCCCTCAACCTTTGCTGCTTGAACTTCAAAGTGTCTGGATGTACTCAGAGAAGTCATTATTTCACTTTAAACTTTCCAGGGAAGTTATGCTTGTTATTATTTAGAAACTCGAAAAGTCCACTTGACATAGTTTGTTAGCATCTCTCGTTTCAATGGCTAAGCTTCGCAGAACATCATGAGTGAATGGGAGTCAATGATTAGCAAGTATAATTTGGGTTAGCTCCTCAGTGGAGCTGCTAAGGTGTTCATTGGCTCATAATGGATGTCACAACCAGAATTACTACGACCAATCATTTACAGCCTGTCAAGTAACGCTGTCCAGGCCGGGACAAAAAATAAACACTTTAAGACTTTACTGAAGGAGCATTGTGTAAACTTTTGTGGCATAAATATGAAAATATCAGTGAAAACAATGTCGCTATCAGTGTAGAAATGCTCCAAAAGCACACCCTGACATGTGCACAGATTACACTAAACACTAAAACAATATTTATCTATCGATTCAAACCATTTCACATTATAAACATTTACATGAAACGTAAAGAAACTGAGCAAATAACAAGACAAAATAAAAATGCACACAACTGAACTGATTACCTGTATTTTTTTCTTATATTACCTACATTTTTATGAATAAACTTAGTGAAACTGCTGCGTTAGCATTGTTTGGAAGCTACTACATAAAAAGGAAAACATTATCCTATTTGATTAATATTGTTTGGCTTAACAACTACAGCAACTGTCCCACAACAAGAAAAGACATTTAAAGCTCTATATAATAATTTATATACAATAATATATAAGAATCTGTGGATCCATGGACGCTGGATAAATGCTAAATAAATAATGGCTGTTGTTATTTTTCAATGTATATTGTGCAGTGGCACATTTGCAATGAATGAATGCTTCTGGGTTTATTTTCACATGCGGTCCATTAAGCAGGCATGAGGTCTCATGTCCTGCCGTCTCGTTCCACCTCATAAAAAAATAAAAGTTATGTTTTTAGCTAATTTGAGAATAATAGAAATAGAAATAGACAATACTTACTGGAAAATCTATTCATTTTTGATACCCAGTGTCTTTTTACATCCACTGGTGAAATTTGCGGCAGTGCAGTGGGGACAGTACCCCATCCATAAAACCCAGTGAAAGGAGCAATTACTTCCTGTCCTTACAACTGCCAGGATCAGACAAACTGAACACCTCTGGATTAGAAACCCACTGTATGTCCCTACAGGGCTACCATAGGTGCTCACTGTCTGTAGAAAGGAGAGGTGAGTTATGATATGCAATGTTGCCACAAGCTTTAGCCAAAAACCAGACAATGCACCATGACGGTGTTTCTATGTCAGACACTTCAGACTGTATTGTTCTCTTGTAACAGATTTTCAACACATGGCTGCATCGTTTTACGACGAGGAATTTAAGAAAACATCTGCCGCCGAGTGAAAGAAGTTACAAACATAAACCACTTTTCCCAGCCTCTTATTCTGTATATTACTTCCATGTTTGAGGCGTTTGACATGTGCTTCCTCCCTGTAGGAGATATACCCTTGAGACTTTGAGACTAAACCACTTCTTTTGTGAGGTGTTTGTTTTGAATTTACAGTAAAAATTTTGCACCGACAAGCCAAGACCCTGGATTTCTTAAAGGAAAGCCACAGACTACATTGTTCTACATTTTACAACAGCATTTTTCCCTCAAAGAAACAGATACCCACCGCCTCCCCGCAAATACATGTGCAAAGTAAACACACTCACAAACCCTACTGTGAATATTGTTCGTTAATATTAGTCAACTTCAAGAAAAAGAGCATGCTTTTTTGACGGCGCCGACCGAGGAACTGGCACTGTTTCTCAATCATGTCACAAATAACTGCAGTGTTACGTGAAGAGCTAATGAGAGCTGGCACAAGAGTCCAGCCGGCGTTGAAACTCTGCATGTATGAGGCCTCATGAATTACAAGAAATGTTATGAAAAGCCTCCTTGTGTGTTATGAGAGACGTCTGTCGTAAGTCAGTTTTCACAGGGAATATGTGCTCTGGTTTGTGTATCTTGTCTGTATATATGGGTTAGAGCAAAAGAAAAAAGTCTACATACCCCAATACAGTTTAAAGTTTATTCGATTATAGTACTATTTCGACACTGAAATCAAAATCCTCACAAATGAAGTTACTATGTCACCCAGTGGCATCAATAAGGAGCTTATTAAGAGAGAGATAGTTACTTAATGTCCTAGAAACTGTTCAAAGTTCAGTCTGGGGTCTCAGCAAAGCACAGGGTCAGATTTTGTTTTGCCCATTCAATAGCATAGTTAGGTCAACACAAATAATAATACTATTTTCTTCTCAATGTAATTTCATATACAAGGTTGACACTTCTAAGTGACTTACATTTTATAATATTGTAATTTATGGTTGAGTAGAGTGCTTGCTTTTTGGACATCTTTATTTTAAATATTGCTTTGCTTGAAAGCTAAAAAGATTCAGACAGTCAGGCCCTAGTGGCAGAAGCACATGCTTGTACAGAAAAAGGTAAGTCTACAATAATAAGCCTTAGTTTTGAAAACGTTTGGTAAAAAGGAAATCTTTGTTCACATTAGCAACAGAACTGAGAGGGCCCTCGCTGCAGAACCAAATGGGCAGAGTGAGAGCTCTAGCTCCACCTCACTGAGAGGGGGTTCAGCAAATAATCATCAGCTGTCAGCAGGAAGTAGCTGCAAATAAAACCGAATGTCAAAAGTGCCTCCCTCAGATACTCTATGACATTACTTTTTATTAAAACCCTATACGGGACTCTTGTCCTAACCTTACCCATACTCTGGCTCTGGCCCTAAACCTAACCAGGGATAGTGGAATTTGTCTTTCCGCTTTAACAATCGCCGCCATTACAGTGATTAAGCTCTAGCTCCTCCCATTTGGCTCAGCAGCAGGTACTGCTTGACAAAACTGGAAGTACATTCTGAAAGAGCCTAATATCTCATATCCACATATCATTTAAAACGGATTAGCGAGAAGGACATTGTATGAACGAGTGAAGAAGGGTGATAAGTTAGTATTAACATTATGTTCAAATGAGAAAATAGAAAATTATTTACAATGCCCCCCGATTGACTTAGTTCTCAATGGCTTGTTTGTCATAAATATGAGAATATCTCATATAAAAATAATCCATGTGTGTAGTTTTTAAAACCACTAATACAGTATAATACTAGTATAATATTTACTGTTACCACACAGATACAGACATCTACTTTCAAACTAACATTCATCATTTTCAAATAGAAACTATATGCTTTTAAAAGTCAGTACCTTAAAAGAGTGTAAGAAAAGAAGAATGTCGACTGAAAGCAAGTAAGATAATGTAATTAAAATGAAACCATTTTTGTGTGAATATTGTCAAATAATAATTCGACAGTGCTATATATAAGAAAATGCATTAATGCTTATATCTGGAAACAATGGCGTATAATGAATGTATGATGTAGAGGCAAAAATCATAAAATGTACAATGTACGACGTTATCAGTCACTTTCAGCTATCACTATCAAATAATAAAGATATCAGCTACTCAAACACATTAATAGCTCTCAAAGAACAATACTGTTTTGAGAAGTGTTTACAGTCCGATCTATAGGCTACGTGTTACAGTCTCGTCCGACAGCTGTTAAAAAGAATGAGCAATATCTACCGTCCAAGAACACACAAGGCCCTGTGCGAAAAACAGACTTTCCAGACACTAAGCACTCAGTAGGACCCAGCCAACAGAAACTTGATATTTCACGTTTTTTGGGGGGGTAAATTTCTGCTCCCTCCCAGCGACCAAGAGAGGGAGACACTGGCTGCAGCCGAGTGCAAAGTGGGGACAGAAGAACAGGTGCCTATAATTTCACCTGTCTGTCTGTTCAGCAACTCCAGCAACATATTACATTACATTTCTAATTGTAGCCACGTTTAAAGCAGCCTGAGAGATGAAAAAGCAGTGTGGAAAGATCAGGGGTGGACCGAGACACTGGCTTTGGATGTTTCACTTTGGATGTGATCATGTTCTGCAAAAACACCGGTGGAAAAAAATGCTTTGTGTGAAAAAAAATTAATTTTCTTTAGCATGTACAAGACCCAGTTTCACAGAAGTAGTTAAGACATGTCTCTATATTGTTATCAATAAAAAATAAAAGCCCTAGACCCTTCCAGGTGTGACGTCATCAAAAGTACAGGACCTCCTCGTTTGTTTTACTGAGTTAGCTAACTAAAAAGGTTTCTCGACAACAGACTGACTTGTTGTTTTCCATAAACTTGGTGAGAAAGGAGCACAATGCTACAGTATAAAAAAACAATGGTTACATTAGCATAGCAATTTATTATTTAACATACTAGTTAAAACATAAGCTAATTAATTAGATAATTGCCATGGCTACCCCACCACGTTGGTACAATTTGACAACAAATATCCCAGATTTAAAAAAAGAAATTGCTTAAAATCTTGTTGATCTTGTTAGTTGTTGACGTTCTCTCTGAGGATCTGACATTAAACACATGTCGTCTGTTGGGAACATTTGTCAAAACCATTTTGTTGATGCACAATCTGCGATGTTTGTTGGCTAATACTAATTCTACCGATGAAATGACTGTAGTCTGGCGGTACCGAGATGCACATGCTACTGCCTTGTTTACGAACACAAAAAGGGTCTATATGTCCTGTAGGCCTTTTTCTTTTCATTACCATAGCAACAATAAGACTATCTAAAGGTCTACGTCTACCCAAAGTACTGTAACTCACAAAAGAAATACAGCAAGGTTCATGCAAAAGTCAAAGTTACCCTGGATTTATTCATTGATGAGCAATAAAAAAATTTTTTTTTAATTTTTCAACGCAACTTCATAGCCTATGATTTCCATTACTAAAATCAGTGTGGTATTTAAAATACGTTTGCTATATATTTCACAAAATTAAATTTTCAGCAGAAGTTAAATGGCAAACTAAGATTATCATTTTTCTAACAGTAACCACATGTTATATTATATATAAGTGTGTTGGATAGCAGAAAAACATCCACTTTGTTGATATGACAGAAAAGAAGTCCTAATTTTTCACTTTGTTTTTAGGCTATTACTTGAGGTTTCCAACTTTTTTTCTGAAACCACGTGAATGCAGCATCAGACACAGATGTTTCATTTTGGATGTCATTATTATCTGCAAAAATATGACCTGAAGAATTAGCCCTGTGAGGAAAAAGATAGCATAACCATAATTTGTGGCCAGTTCATAGCAGGTACAAGTATAAAACCTGGTACTACACTCAGACCTGCCATGTTGTTAGCTGCCAGTGCTAATGATGTTGGAGGGTACTCGCAGGTCAACAGTCAACGAATAGTTCAGCAGGCACATGTGATATATTTAGTGAAGCCATTGTTTGTTTTATTTAGGGAGCGAATTGAGGATTTTCCAAACTGCAGGGCCCCTGAGGTATTTTATCAGGTGTACAGTCCCCCATATGTTACACATTAGTGGTCTGAGGGGAATGCTGGGTGCAGATACAACTTATAAAATGTTTGGAAGTTCAGAGGACAAGGGGGCTGTCGTATGTTCTCCTCTGAGCCGGCGGATATGTGGGAAACACACCACTTACATGCAAATGTTACAGTCAAATATCTAAGGATGTGGGAGAAATAGTTCCCTTAATAAGTGAGATCAAAACAGCAGAGCCATAAGGGCAGATGACAGCAGTGTCTACGCTAAGCATGATGGGAAAGAGGCCAAGAAGAAGCAGGTGGAAACAACAATGCAGTCTCTGGGAAATTCATTTAGAGGGGAAGAGTGTGACTAAGACAGAATTTGCAGTTAGCATTGCCATTTATCATAAAAGTAAAGAAGAGCAATCGTTCAGATATATCCCATATAAGCTACTGAGCTAACAAACATCCATAGGGTTACTGTTGAGGCACACACAACTCTGAATTTCCTGCTAGTTTTTACCTGCTCCACTGTTGTTCAAACACATAGACCGCCTCTGGAGTGGAGTTCTCTCTTGTGATTGGATAAAAGACGACAGGATACCAGAAAACGGATTCTTTGTTTGTTGTAAAGCAGAAGGGATACTAGATACTTTATAAACAGTGATGGCAGGGATTAAATATGAATTTCATCCAAGATATATCACTCACAGTGTGTCCAAACACAACCACATACATATCCAGTATACGAAAGTATGAAGGATAACTATATCTGGGGGAAAAAAGGACAATGATCATATTTTTATTATGTCTGATCAGGTGAGTTATAATCTTTGGGGGTTTGCTGGAAGGAGGGCTGGAACATAAAAGCCAGAACTTTGCCTCTGGAGAATAAACCACATTTGACTTGATTGACAAAATATTAGACGTTTTGTTTTAAACATACAGAGGCTTACAGTAAATATTTGTTAAACAGCTGTCAACTATTTTTCATAAATCCTTTTTGTAACATAAATGCTTTGTATCTTTTGCTTATCCAGATTTTTCTAATCTTTACTAATTAAAATAAATTAACATTATTCACATTAGCTGTTTTTGACAGTGATATATTTGTTTGGGACATTTTTTTGGGGGGGTTGGAAATATATAATAATAAATGAGTTTGTAAATATTCAGTGGATATTTACCTGGCTGGTATTTGACTTCAGCAGGCAACGTGAAACTTCAGAGGGCAGCTTGTAATGAGCCACTTGGCTTCATCCATCCATTAACAATCACTATTTGGTGCCAGGCATTAGTGTTTACAAGCTGTGACCTGCTCCCAATGTATTAAACCGGGAACAAGAAATAAAAAAATATTAAAAAAATATCTCAAAATAAAAAAAAAATAGGAAACTTTGTTAAATATCGTTCAAAAGTGTTCATAAAGGTAGCTTTATTTGTGTCAGTAAACGCAGCAGGCCCGGTGTGAGCTAAACGCTTCATCTGCTTTGAAATCTATTGAAGTCAATTTGAAACGTTGACAATAAAAAGGATTAATTAATTCCTTTTTAACACAGTGGAAAGTCCGGTGCGCGTCACTAAGTGCTGACAGCAGCCGATGGCGAATTGGAAATTGCAGCGCTTTGGAAAACATAATCATGAGAGCACATCATCGGGGCTACACGCACGCCCCTCTTCCTATATTAATAATAAAGCGCAGAAACTGAATCTAAGGCGGGGGGATGTTTAATTTATAATTATGTAAGCCATTTGAAGGGTGATTGTATAGTAATTGCTCATTAGTCTTGTATATTTATCGCTGCACCTTATGTCAAGGCCAAGGGAATTGTCTCTCGTTTCAAGGGATCGATTTCAGAAGCAATTTGGGAGACAGGACAGATCAAGTTAGGCCTGACGTGGTGCGCCCTTTGAAAGGCCAGGCCCAGACTCGTACGGACGACAGGTGCCACCTCAAAAACAGGAGTGGAGGCCTTTCTTTAGAGTCAACATAACGTGCGTTAAAAGGAGCCCTGGCCCCAAACGCACCCCACGTCTCCTTTTACGCACATTATGTTGACAAACTATCCAAAGCCGTTCTCTCAAAAGCCACTTCTACCAACTTAAGAGATACTCCTTCGATCAATTATTGACTTTACGCGCTGATACAAGGCCGCGTTGCTTCCTGGTTCCCTCCCTGAGCTGCTATCCACATTAGTGGTGTCAGCGGACGTAATTATAGCTACTAATTGCAGATTAGAGGTTTTGGGTCAGTGAGGTCACTTGATAGGAGCTCCTACTCTTTTCAGTCATGGATAATCATTTCACGGCGTCGAAAGCTAAATGTTTAATGCAAAATGTGTTCAGCAAGTGGCCAAATATTCCAGGGAAGAAGGAACAGTGGGAGTTTTATTATACGTTTAATGTTGTTGTGAGACGTTTGCACTAAAACAGAACAACCAGAATAAAGGTTAAAAAAAGCAACTGTCTTGATATGTTCAAGTTTCTATATAATTTAGCTATTCATTTCACAAAATTATTTATTTATTTATTTATTTATTTTGCTTAAGCTCCCATATGAACATGACATTAGTAATCTACTTTCCTAAAAACCACGACAGGTCGGTTGTAACGTTAGGCCAGTTGTGTTAGATTTACATTAATACATTTTTGATTGGTTTAGGGAATAAAATAAAATGAATCTTTTTCTTTCAGTCCTTTATTGCCATGGAAACGGTCAGATAAAGTATCTAACTGTTAAATCGTGAACCAAGCACTGTTTATTTGCCACACATTTCCAGTCGAAGCCACTTAAATTACGTTTCCATGGCGACAATATAAAGTGATTTAAGTTTATTTGTTGTTTGTTATAGATAAAAAATAGCGGCGGTCAGAGCCACCTTTGTGAACGCGACCCTAAGATGTAAATTTGTAAAAGGGATATTTTGTGTCTAATATCAAACATCTGAGTGAATGCACAGCGCGCCGCTAATGAGCTTTTGCGTCTCCTGTGCGTCCACGGAGTGCGCCAAATTTGTTTTTGCGGCGGATCAAGGCTCGCCGCCTCCACTGCACTTTTCTTTATCTTAATGCGGACTTGAAAAGATATAATTATCTGGTTTGAACAGGACTGTTATCAAATCCTTCTTTGGAGGCAGGCTGGGGAAAAGCTCGAGTGGATTGTGAGGCTCCGTGTTGCCCGAGATAGGAGTAATGAAGTTGTGGAGTCCGGAGATACAAAGGGCATTAACCTCATTAGCATGAAACCTTTTCTTCTGACTATTGTGGGACCCTTTCAGGCCTCTAATCCCCCCCGTTTCAAAGCTGGGTTTGTAATAAAGCTTTTAGGTTTTTTCAAAGCTAATGGTATTCTCTAAAGATTTTATTGGAGTTATAATCTATGGGCCGATTAAGAATTCCCCATTTGGCCAAACCACAAAAACAGCTTTTTAAAACAATTAAACCAACACGTGCACCTCGCGCCACAAAACACAGAAGCTGGCCTTGTGCTGCATAATTATATAAAAAAAATATAATCCATTTGAAATATGTGGTTTTTAAAAATGCAGCTGCTTTGTTTGTTGTAAATAACATCCTTTGCTTGAGCCTGTCCCGCTCCAGTCCAGAGCAAGACAAGATTTGAAACAAAGATCCCATTTTGCGGCGCGCTGCAACCTTCCCTTATCGCGTCGCGAGGGGTAGTCAGATTGTACTAAATTATGTCCAAGCGAGCCCCTTGGATCCGTGGATTAAGAGATTAAAGTGGACCACTGGGCAGTGCACATTAGCCGCATGATAATTGCCCAAACTGATTTGCACTTTCACAAAAGCGCTGGGGTTCTTTGTACTGGAGCGCACCAGACGCACAGCCCTCCGCAGACTGAGGCTGGTCTGGGACAGAGGACCCGTCACAGGGGACGGGGCTACACCCAGGTTCAACAAAGCACCTGAAGCAAAGCGCGTCGGTGACTCACCTGCAGAGCGCACCAGACGTAAAGGAGACAACTCTCTGCGCATTTGTCCTGACTGTCTCTGACCCCAATAAAGACTTAAACAAACCAGGCCATTTCATAAAACATCTAAACACATTTAAAGTTGAAATATTAATTATTATTAAACTTTTAATTTATTAAAGAGAACGGGCCTTTTAATAAAGTAAGTTATTTAGCTCAATGTAAACTGTAAATATACTTTTTAGTGTTGAGAAATGTCATTAAAACACATAAAGGAAGTCTAAACGTCTACTGCGCGCAACATATTGATAAAACTTTATTGACAAAATATTGACAATTACATACTTCTTGGAAGTATACTTTGTGTTAAAATTGTAGCAAACTTAACACAAACACAAAAATTATGTACATTCTGTAAAAGAGGGTTTGTTCATTTCTGTACATGGAATACGCTCAGTGCTTGGAGTTTTGTCTTGTTTTAGTCCTTCGCTCGTGGCAACTTTCACTGGAGGGTCACGTCCTGACTGTGGGCTGCGTGGGGCCACAGCGACACATTGGTAAAGCTTTATGTGAAAGGAATGTCCTGGTACCTTCCCTTTGATTCACTGGGCTTGCCATTTATTTTTTATAAAAGCTCTCCCAGAACTGTTTTGTCTTTTTCTTAAAAAGAAAAAAAAAAAAAAAAAAAACACTAGAACGCAGCACCGCTACTGTTTTCACATCACTTTTACACGAGAATTAAAGACTGCACACTTTGTAAAAAGAAGCACGACATCTCTCAGGTGGAAATGAGTTCAAAACAAAATCGACCATTTTTCTTCTTCGTTTGTCAAATTAAAATAACTAGCAGAGGAGGAAAAAACTAGACCATGCAGTTCAAGTTTTACAAAAGCAGGTGTTTTGGTTTTGTTTATAAAAAAATCTGAAGTGCAAACGTCCGGTGTGAGATGGGCTCGTTTAGTGGGGGGTTGTCGGTTCAGGTCCGGGTCTGTTAGGAGCGACCCCTCAGCTGCCGCAGATCTGAAATGTGACATTGGCTTGTTTACCCCCTCTATGTCCCTTATCCGGGCTCAGTCTCTATCCCATCTCGTTTCTTAATCGTCCGACGTGACGTCTATTTCCTCGGGGCTCGACTGCTTCGTGGCCATCCTCCACCGGTTTATGTGATGCGAGCCTTTCTTCTTCTGCTGCGACTCCGAGCCCTCCTCCTCCAGCTTCTGCCTCTTGAACTTCGTCCTCCGGTTCTGAAACCACACTTTTACCTACAGGGGGAAAAAAAGAGAGAGACACCGACGTGGATCAGGATCAGGAGATAAACCAGAAGCCGTGCGTAAAAGGGACGCTTTGTTTGGAGCAGGGCGCAGAGACAGACAGCTAGAGAAAATAAAACGGCGAACAGCAACGTGATACCTGGTTTTATTATGGAGAACAACAAAGAATAAAAAGCCTATTATACTGTAAGAATTTGATTTCAGGTTCCAAATTCTTCCTCGCGTTATTATTAACATTCAAAACACGTGTGTCAGTCACTTTTAATATCAATCCAAAAGTATGCACTTATTCAATAAATGTTCAAAGACAGAAAGGGACGAAAACAATAAACATGCTTTTATTCTGGCTCATAAACGTCAATAAAGTAGGTCAGAGCATTTTGTAAAAGCGCAAATGGGAATAAATTATAGCCTTGTGTCAGCCATTTAACATCCATTGCACGCTCGTCTAAATTGACTCGCTTTGTCCAGTGTTAACTTGCCCAACCGCGGGATATAATGGCATCTGAATCGATACACGGCCCTTCCAGCCTTTAAGCGGTGCTGAGGTACATTTAATTGCGGCTAATTGAACAAGGGGACGCTTCATTTCTACTCCAGCTCCTCCGAAAAAAAAGGCCCCAGCACCGGACAAAAGACAACGGCCTCGAACAAACGGCGTCTTAAAAATGGCACCATCGCCTTTTCTTCATTCATGCATTGTGTCGCCCGTCCGATAATATGGTTAACTAGATAATTTGGGCCTCCATTTTGAAAGCCAACAATCTCCCTTCAAAACAAAGTAATTCAACCCCTCCTGAAATGAGGTTAGGCCTATACAATGACGGTGGGTTTAGTCCCAAAAAGCCTCTGTCTCCCGCTGACATCGCCTATGAGCAGATATGGTGAGGGCGAACTTAAAGCCGAGGTAGGCATTTTTATGGCACAGCGTAAAAGCAAACTAATGATATTATGATAAGCCTATTGTTGACGGTAGGTTACCAAAAAAAAAATCAATCAACTGCAGAGAAACCTTAATATTTCTGCTCTGAGTTTTTTTTAGCAAGAGTGACATTAAAAAATATGGCACCACTGTATGACCTAACCCTAACCCTAACCCCGCGACCTTTCACATCATGTGTCTCCAGAAAGCATCACAGGGCAACAGGGCTGACGCTCAAAAAAGCAAAAAAAGTTGTTTTCAAATCATGTTTTACAGTGAGTTAAAGATTAATAAAAATTGACCCTACTGTACCTTTAATTAAAAATGTTCATTAGCATAAATATTGACCCAAAGAGCGATTAATAATTATTTGCATCAACAAAATAAAGGCGTTGAAAACATAAGGATTTGTTTATGACAAAAAAAAAATCTAAATTAAATAAAACGATAATGTCAGCCATGTTTCAACATTTGTCAAACTTAAGGTCCCTGAACCAAATGTGGTCCTTAGCAAATGTATATGTGCAGCACAAATATAAAGCATAAATGTGGCTAATACAAAGTAAAAACGCAAATATCGAGTAATATAAAACGAAACACTTACTGCTAAACTGTCTGAAAAAAAAATGCTGACATGATATTTGGAAATGTCATGATTTCATTTCCAGCCTTAAAAATGCAGAACACTTTTAAACTGCAATAACAGACTATACTTTTTTTATCATCACTAAAGGCCCTTAATGTAATCGTTGAGCTCTTTCTGAGCCCGAACTGTAACTGAGGCCTAGTGGTTTAAATTTATTATGACGTAACTTTACAAATATTTGTGTAAATCCAAGTAAACCAATGGCTAATAATTAAATTGAGCTTGACACGGGGCTTGAGTAGAGTTGCCTGTGAGCCTTTGTGCTGTAACACACACTGAGCTCAAGCAGCAGTAATGTAAAATAAAACAGTTTAACTGAGATCTGCAGTGAAAGGGTCTTACCTGAGTTTCTGTGAGGCTAAGGCTGTGTGCGAGCTGCTTCCTCTCGGCCCCCACCACGTAATGGTTTTTCTCAAACGCATGTTCGAGCCTCAGCAGCTGCGAAGGAGAAAACGCTGTCCGGATCCGTTTGGGTTTTCTGGCCAACGCGTTGTGCAAAAGGAAGCTCTCTGGACTCGTTTCATTTCCTAGAGACGAGCACAAGCCACACGCGTTACCACAATTCTGTTAATTACGGCAAAACCAGGCCTAAACGTGCACATCTTATAAAACTACAACAAAGATGCAAAAGAGGTGGCCAATGAAACGCGTGCGTTTCTGAAACAGGCTCCTGTCATTGTTGCGTTACTTTGCCAAATTTTCTCTTCAGCCTGTAGTAGATAGAAACAGCTGGTCACATCCAAGGACTAATTAAATTAAACTAATTCAAGTCGACCACAGGTAAAATTACATCTGCCCTAAACGTCTGCAAATAAATATCCAGCACTAAAATGACCCCTAATCAAATTATCCTTTTAAAACCACCACCTCAGCACGAATTAGTGAAGTGCACAGAGTCTCAGAATCCACAAAATGTCCAGTGTTAAAATAAAGCCTAGTCAATTCCTGATATTTTTAGTCTTGTGTCAGTTTAACAAAATAAATGAACCAAACATTTGACGTCAATAAATTGACCCTAAAAGAGCCTCATTCAAAAGGATTTCCCTTTTAATCGAACTCAGTGGACGGAGGGGGATTAACATCATTTGAAAAACAGTAAATAAATGTTGTTGTTATTGATAAAACTAAATGAAATTTTTTATTAAGTGCATGTTTGAAAGAGCGACAATAATTCGTTTTATGGAAATTGGCCTTTTTAGTTTCAGCCCTGAAATGATGGGACATTCTCACAATTGTTTCTTCGACAAAATAAATATCCAACTGTGTCATTTATTTAAAACTCAAGCTTAATAAATACTATGACTGCTTCCCCCCTTTCCCTGAACATATATTTTAATGTCTTTAATGGAGTAAAAGGAAAAAGTGTCACACAGCCTCGGCCCGTTCTTTGCCTAAAAACTGCTCCAAACACTCACCCTGAAACCGGTGGCCCAGGTATCTGTATCTGTGTAAAAGCCAGGGGTAGAAGGTGGACGGGTCCCGCTGCTGACTCGCGAAAAGCGGATGCGGACTGTGAGAGGACGAGAGCGGGTGAGCCAGCGCGTGCGGCGGGGCCACGGAGTGCACGGGGACAGCCGAGTTGGGCTGGTGCGACACCGCCTCGGCGAACACCAAGTCCGGGTTGGAGTAGACACCTCTGGACGAAGAGTGAAAGCCGTTGAGGAAAGGGTTCATTTGGCCCGTGTTGGCGTAGCTGAGCGCCGCGGGCCGGATGGGCTCCTCGGTCCGGGACACCGGCACCGGACTGTCCTTCGCCACGAGGGACTCTATCGTAAAACACCGCTTGGGTGTTGGCTGGAACATGGTCTGGTGATAGTCCAGGTTCCCCAGTTTAAACTCGAGTCGGGAAAGCGCTCAGAAAATACTCCACAGCGAGAGGAAGAAGTGAAAGTTAGTGCGCTGAAGTTTGAAAAGGCGGCGGAGGAAGAGAGAAAAGCCTGGTAAAAAGCGCTGCTACTCCCACAGTATCATCCATGGACGTGTCCTCGCCAGGTTCGCACGGCAGACTTGTTAGTTCATGAGCCTAATTAGCGCTGCAGCCCCATAAACAGCTTCCTCTGAAGGCTGTAATGGCATGGTGATTGGTCGCCTCCGCCACTCGCTCGCTGCCGCTCGCCTTGAGGAGGAGAACTGGGAGAGACGCTTAAAAAGTGCGTCAATGGGAAGCAGGGGCGCGGAGAGGCGGACTCGAGCGCGCAACACGGAACGGATTCGTCCAGAGAAGAGTCCCGCGCGCACGCCCGCACACACTCGGGCACGAGCACGCGCATACATATCTCCAGGACATTTCACACACTCGTCTGAAGCAGCGTGAGCTCCAGGTAGACTCCTATTTGGCCTGTTCTCTTTAAAGGTTTAGCTTTAGCTGCGATAGAGCCGCGACCAATTACGCACAACGTGGCTCACAAATCGGCACCATTAAGAGTGTTTTTGGCCCTTTGCGGATTGTATTTAGCGCCACTGACCTCCATTTACCGTTGCTTTGTTTTGCTGCACAAACTCTTTCGTTCATTCTCGAACAAACTCACTTTAATGCAATATCACACAAACTGTGCGTTTTGGGGATATTTAAAACACAGTCTGACGAAATATGTTCAGAGACTTTGGTAAGTCTCGTTGGGACTAAAACGTTGAGGTGTTTAGTGCACTACCTGCGTGGCTCACGGTGGGCCACAGCCGCGCTCGTGGGCCTCTTTTCCCGCGCCTTTCACAATCACAGCAGGGCGCTGCGCTGGACACGTGTCAAATACGTATAGCCTACTGTTATTAAATATAGACGACTGTCGTAAAGCTTCAGAGCAACGAGCAGTTTTAATAGAACACGTTTAATGGTCTGTTTATGCAGCTCGTTTAAAGTAGACTAGGCTATAACCATTCTATTTTTGATGGCTTTGTTTTTGAAAAGCTACTATTACTACTGCTAAATAATAATAAAACAATTACGACAATAATAAAAAATAAAAATCATAATATCATAAAGTCGCAGTAATTTTTTTTACTGGATTCTGTTGAAATGGATGTAAATTAAACTGGTGTATTTTAAACAATCTACTGTGTAACACACTGTCGACCAGAGGCCAGACCTGGTTCATTTTTCCAGTCAATTGGTTTGTCGCAAATCCACGCTGTATTTTGTAAACGCCATTTTCAATCAGGTCATGATGAATCTTTTAAATTTTATTTAAAAAAACTAGTGCGTCAAGCGTGTCTTTATTAAAATCAGACCACCCAAATGTGATAAAACGTCTAATAAAACTGTAATTAACGCAGTCTTATTTTTTCCATTCTAACTGTGTTGTTAGTCCAATAATAGACTGCACACTGTTTACTTTGTATTGTGTGTTTTACAGTAAACTGGCCTCGCGTCGTGGTCAACAAACTCCAAACACTGGCTGCTTTTCTTTTAAGGCTTCTCCGCGGAGCTCCACCGACCTCTAGCGGCCGCCAAGAGACTCCAAATGAGCATCAAAACTAAATCCAAGCAGGGAACGATCCTTCATTTACGGTGATTGTGAGCTGCAGTCACTGAATGGTTATTAATGGATTAATCCAGTCTAGGAGTTCAAGAGGAAATAATAACATGCCTAATCAACGGTGAAACTTTAGTAAGTACAATGTAATAAGTGAACTATAAAAAAAAAAAAAAAAACGGTTTAAAGTGTACCATGTTCTTTGCAATAGACAAATGTAGGCCTACTGTAAGTTGTTCTTTTTGCTGCAAGCCCTACAAGACAGTGTATTATTGTTGAATAGTCAAAGTAAAGGAGGTGCAGGAAGTTGCTTCGAATGTTCAAGCCTTGCTCTAACACAAAACAATCCGGGTGCATCTAAAATTGAAGGGGGTCATTCTCATGCAATCAGACTAAATGGTAGTTTATTTATTTATTTTATTGTACTTTTATTTTAAGATTTAGAGACAGTATTTTAAAAACGTGTAAAAGTGTACTGCCACAGTTTGATCGGGAAACTAAGTTTAGTAGCTTGTATTTAAAGGTAAAATGTACAGTCTTAGTTTGATCTAAATGAGAGAATTCTTACATAGAAGAGGTTCCAGGGCTCTCAGCTTAAAACATTTGGTCATTAAGAGATTCTGAGATGCTTAAATACACTAGCTGCAATATTAAAAATATGCATAATTCAAAAGAATTAGTTTTTGAGTTAAAACCTTTGTTAAAATTGTGTTTCTTCAATTATGGGTCCAAAAAATAGAAATGCGGGTTCATTACAATCTTTTGTATTAATCCACAACCTGGCCTTCATGTAGCCTAAAGCTTCTTATGTCATTTTACAGCAGAGGAGCGGTAACTGCAGGTTTAAGAGACGAAAACTCATCTCTACAAATGACTGCAGGAATCTTAACATCCGTACTATTACATGGAGTATCTGAGGCTACTTATAAACACTGAAAGGAGAGCTGATGGAGAAACAAATACATGAATTATTTAAGTTTTTATTGGGCATCTTGTTAACCTTATGTAAAGCCCAAGTTTCCTGTTGTTAAAAGGTAAAGGAAGTATACTTTTGGTAATTTTTATAAAATGGAACCTGCATTTCAGTAGTTGGTGTTACGTGCTTGTGTAGTTATACTTAAAAGTCTAGTCTCAACCAAATATTACACTTATTCCATATATTTATGCAGTCAACGACATTGATCCCTTTATCCCCTACACACCCCCTCAAGACTCCTTTTTGACATACCACATTCATGTCACCTTTTTTGTGCACTTTTACTACACAGCTGCTGGTCTTTGCCATTATGTTGTCCAATTTATACATGCCCTAAACACTGCAGTGAGAGAATTAATGTCATGTTCGTGTAGTTAATCAACAATAAAACCTCTTTGAATATATTTTTATCATTACACAATGACAGTACCACTGTTGAGAGAACATGTTTGTTTATTAATAAAGGCTTCATCTGTTTATTTGTAACCACCTCTGACACAAGGCTGCAGCAGACAGATCCACACAAGTGCACACAAATTAATAATTGATGTTCTGGTGGTCACCGAGCAGCTTTAAACTGCTGAATAAAAGAAACTCTACAGTCTACAGATATTTCATTCAAAGAGGAAATGCACAAATATCAGAAGCTTGTTAATTCACCAAGGAAGCTTTATGGCAGATGATATATGGTTACTTTTTCATCATTATCTACTTTGAGTTGGGACTTAGCGGCGGACAGTGGTCCAACCGTCATCATCGATCTCGTTCTTTGTGCGACGAGGGCCATCTTTGTCCGTACGCCAGCCCTTTTCTGGATCAGCTTCCCGGTCTCGCTCTCGTTCCCTTTCTCTGGGACGCTCTCTGTCCCGTTCCTCGGGTTTATCTTCACCACCACGACGCCATGAGCCTCCTGAAACAATTTAAAGTATTAGAAGTGCAATGTTTAACTAAAACATAACACCACAAAAACATTCAAAGTATAAGCATGGGCTGTAACAGTAAAAAAAAAAAAAAAAAAAAAAGTTGCACTGGCTTCAGTTACACAGATAAACAGTGCCACCTGCTGGCTGACTACAAAACCTCAAGTCAAGTTTTAATGGCATCACACAAAAGGGAAATACCTGTATAAAATAGGACTCAACACTCCTTTCGAAATGGCTAAGATGCATACAACAAACCAAAGTCTACTAAACCACACCTCTTGTAATCACAGAAACCTTTGCATGTGCTTACCATCATCCAGATCTCTAGGTGGGACTCTTTGTTCTCTGTCGTCACGGCGATCTCTGTCACGACGTTCAACGCGGCGATCGTCTCGTTCGCGATCCCGGTCTCGGTCACGGTCACGCCGCTCGTCTCCTTCGGGGACTTCTTTGCGAGAGTCTCTCCAGCTGCTGCCCTCGTCGGTGCCTCTCCTCCAAACGCCCTCCTCTCTGAGACCACAAACGGACAAGAGCGTCAAACAGAGAATCCATCATGACTACCAGTGTCTAATGCAGGGATTAAAGCAAAAAAAGATCATTTGACTGAAAAGTTTACTTTGGACAACTTTGGCTGAAAAAGGTGACTACGACATTAATCTTTTATTCGTTATACTAATTGATGAAAATCTGTTGTCTCAACAGAGAACTTTAAGCCCTGGACTAATGCAACAATAGAGCATAAACTTGTAAGCACAAACCTGACAGGGCGGCGTTCTCTGAAGCGATCGCTGGTTCTGTCATCTCCCTCGGCATCATCTGCATCATCATTATCGCCACCACGAGGGGGACCCCAGCTCTCCTCTCGGGCTTTTTCTCTCTCACGCCAGCCTCCTAAAAGGATTAAAGGTTATTGCGTTACTGTTATTTATTCAAATTACTTGTATTTTACTGCTTTTGCCAACTGTGAATGTAACTACAACACAAACAACGATTTCTAAACATATAACATCTGAACATTTGACTGCAATGTCATCAACAACACTGTCAATCAGGCTCCACTGCGGTGGAGAGGTCAGTGCACCTGGTTTGAGTGCAGAAGATTGGGGGATCAAATCCCCTGGGGAGCTACTCCTGCCACTGTCCCAGTCTGTGCCGGGAAAAATGGAAAGGGTTGTGTCAGGAAGGACATCCGGAGTAAAAACATTGCTAAACTACTCATGCGAATTACTCCGCTGTGGCGACCGCCGGATTGGCACTTATTAAATTAGTAGACAATTCAGATTTAAATCAAAATATTAGTGTAATCAGGAGAGACATTAAGAAGCTTGTATTTTATAATAGATCAAATAGAAGTTTCTCATTTAAATATTCTAGGTAACATTCTTATGATAATAGTATATCCTCATATCATGCAGCACTCTCATCCTCCTCTCACCTGGACGTCCAAGGGGTTTCCAGGGTTTGGCATCCCGCCCTTCATCCATGCCTCTTCTGCTGCCTCTGTCATCATCTCCTCCACGTCTGGGGCCCCAGTCATCATCTGCTCCCCGTCTGGGAGCTCTAAAGTCATCCATGCCCCTACGAGGACCCCTGTCATCATCAAAGCCACGCCTGGGTCCACGGTCATCATCAAAACCACGTCGAGGCCCACGGTCATCGTCTCCACCTCTCCGGGGGGCACGGTCGTCGTCGAAGCCTCTGCGGGGCCCGCGATCATCATCCAGGCCTCTGCGTAGAGGACGCTCATCGTCACCGATACGTCGAGGGGCAACGCGGTCATCATCGAAGCCTCGCCGCGGAGCCCTGTCTTCTCTGCGCGGCGCGTCCCGTTTGAAAGGCCCCTCGCGGTCATCTTTGTCTTCATCACGGCCTTCCTGTCTCCACTCCCTACAGACAAACAGAGTTCAGAACAGTCGCCCAAAGCCATACTGAAGTATAATTATCACTCACCGATCGGGAACAGGGCGGCGCCACTCCGATTCGCCTCCTTCAGTGCGCTTCCTCCATCCACCCTCTTCCTTTTCAACACTCTCCTGGAAAAAATTAAAACAAACAACTGTGTCACCACATCTTTGAACCTAATGAATGGAGTGGAACAGGTTTCCCAAGCATTGTGTCAGTTTATTGGAGCAATTGAGATTTAGGTTTAAGGTAATGTTTGAGTATAAAAAACTAATCAGTGTTTATTTCAGATTTCTGAAAAAAAAAAAAAACTCAGTGACATGTTTTGAAGAAACTAGTCTTTATGCTGCTTTATAATAACTTAAGGAAAAAAAAAAAAAACAAAGCAGTCTTTGCCGACCTTGGGTTTCTCCTCAGGGGCCTTCCTCTCTTCTGCGCGGCGGCGTTCCCGCTCTTCGATCTCCTGCTGTCGGGCTCGTTGCTTCTTCTCTTGCTCCTCCAGCTTCCTCAGACGCTCTTGATACTCACGCTCCTCCTCCTCACGCTGCTCCTGCTCCAAACGCTCCCTGTCTTCACGTTCTGCGAGAAAACCAAGTACGTTAAACATTTCTAAAGTTAACAGTTTTGGCACTCTTGTAGGCCTGGGTAAAGCTCACCCTTCTTAAGTTGCTCTTCGTGAATGCGCTGGGCCTCCTCTTCTTTCATGCGGTAGAAGTCATTTCGTCGATCCTCTTTGCGTTTCCTCTTTCGTTCTTCCAGACGTTTTTTCCTCTCCTCCACTAGGCGAGCCTGGAATGTCTTGAGTTTTTCCTGAACAAAAACAAGTCAATATCAAAGTCAAAATAAAATAACTGCAATGTTCAAACCAGCATCAAATTGGTCTTACTTCATAAATGCAGCTACGGGCAACTGTTATTTTGGATAAGAAGTTTTCCTTATCCTCTATCATCCTGGACATGCGCTTCTTATGCTCCAAGGCCTTCTCCCTTTCAACTTTCATGTTGCTGATCTACAAAACAAATAAAATACTGGTTACATTGTGTAAAAAGAGCAAAAACCTGCCGGTAATTCTGTCCATTTTTAAACCAAGTGTCCCATACCCTCTCCTCCTCTTGAAGCTCCCACAGCTCCATGTCTTCGACACGCTGCTCTTCATAGGCCTTTTTGATGAGCGGGATTTCCTCAAGACGTTTGGCTCGCTCAAAGTAGTCAATCTGCAAACATTTTTTACAACAGTCCAATGCAAGATTATTTTCTACAGTGGTGTTTGTTATTAGTATACAGAAAAATGTAAATGAACTTTGGATTGGACTATTGGTCAGGGGATGAGTTTACTCTCATTTATTACCTTCTTCTCCTGGTTTTTAAGTCGCTCCTGAAGCTCTTTCTTCTCCTTCTCGAGCTGCTCCACCTGTTTGGCCATGATGAAGTCTGGGTCCAACTCCTCCAGGTCCTACAAGAGTTGCATACAACAAACCAAACAAGACAAGAGTTAGACAAGACCAGACAAGAGTTATCAGTCTCTCTATTAAACCAACAGCTCATTGTGATGTTTGCCTTTAATAAGAACTTACCTCAATGTCAATATCCTTAAAGGCCTTGGCTCCCAGTTCAGTTTTCTTGATCTGCTCCAGTCGTTCACGCACCGTCTTCTTCTTGATCTGCTCGTGCTCCTGCATGATGCGCTCCTTCTCTCGCTCTTTGGCCTCCAGTCTCAGACGCTCCTCTTCAGCTTTACGGACTTTCTGCAACTCAGCCTCGCGCAGCTCCAGCTCCTCCTTCTCGCGCTGGATGTTGAGGCTCTCCAGACGTTCCTTACGCTCTTCGATGGTCTGTCTGCGGGCCAGGATGCGCTGGTGGTCCTTGCGGGCATTTTTCAGATAAGCAGCAATGGCCTGTTGGCTCTGCTCCTCACGCTCTTGCTACAAATGTACAAATAAGACAAGTGAGAAGAGAATGAGTCAAGTTTCAATAACTGTTTATTGTAGCTGTGTTGTGATCATGACCTTTGAACTCACCAGGATGGAGGTGGGCTTGATGATTTGAATAGCCTTGGCCAAAGATGCAGACATGGCTGTCAGCTGGTTCCTGATCTGCTCTGAAGGCATGTTCTGCAGGAAGGGACCGACAGGAGAGTCTTCTTTGGTCGAATAGTTCAGGTCAGAACCAAAGCTCAGAGTCCGAGAGGTGTGGTCAATCCGGACCTAGGGTGGAGTGAATTATTCATGGAGGAAATTCATGCAGTCTCATTAAAGTGACGTTAATATATAAAGTCATTAGCAGGGAAACATCATTAAACAGGTCATTTTTTGCTTTTTGTCTCCAATCCACTACTTTACAGAAATTAGAGCCATTATGAAGGAGAGCATTATTTAGTAAAGTTAGCAAGATATATGGCATCTTTACCCAAAATAAATCCATTTTGCTCTGAAAATACATCATAAAAAGTTATATGGCAAGAATACTGTATTTTTAAGTAAAAAAAAAACAAAACTTTTTTTTACATATTCAAATAGAGAAAACAGACTTAATGTTATTACTGCAATAATTAATTAACACAGTAGGCTGCCTGACTCTTCTCTCTGAACATGCACCCTTAACCCTTTCCCACTCACAGATCCTCACTGTGACAGAGGCTCAGCTTGGTGACACATGCACTACCCTTCCTAAAAACTAGCACCGTAAAACATTTGTTTAAGGCTTTAAAAGCTTAGCAGGCAGACCTAAGGCAATGAAAAAACATGAGCATTGAGCAGAAGGTAAAATTACTGACATAAATTTGATTACATTAATGTAAATTTGATTACATTAATGTAAATAAAAAATCTGAACTGCGTCTATGTAAAAGAAAATACTACTGTTCTGTCAAAAAGCACCTTTTTTGTGTTTGCAAACTAAATGTCATTGTACTAAAATAAAAGTGCGGATTAAACTACAGGAAAATTTTTGTTATATTTTTTTACTTTTCATAAAGAAGACTAAAACAATAGCTCTAATAAAATACAGATCTGTTTGACAGGTGTGATTAAAGGAAAACGTTGCATATTTTAATAAAAGAAACCCACTTCCTCTTTGTCTTTACCTGTAGGTCACAGTGCCGTGCTGCATCCACAATGGAGCGCTCCAACTGGAAGGCATCCACAAAGGGAACCAGGGAGGCCAGGCGGCTGAACTCGATGCTTTGATAGATCTGGGCCACCTGATACCAAAAAGAATAGTGTTACAGCCCAGTGAAAAAAATGCTATTATTCTCAGATTAACCTTTATTAAATACAAAGACCTACCTGCTGCAGGAGTCGCAGGATGGTATTGTTTTGGAGATGAGGGACATACTGCTGGAGATCTGACTCCTTCTCAGCCTGATCTCTCACCCAGTCCAACACCTGGAAATAAAAAGAAAGAATTAAATGAAACAAAAAAATAAATAACGACAATTGTCCAAGTTGTGTGAAAGGTGAACAACTCTTGAGCATTAAGTGTGCAATATTTGTACAACACATTTTAGGAATAAATAATAGTATCCTTAATGACTTTGTGTGTATCTTGCATAATTTTTTTGCCCATTAATCAAATCAAAAGACAAATTAATAACATTTAAACATGATTAAAGTTACACATTACACTCAAGACTTGCCTTGGTCACTCTCCCGCTCAGCTTCAGAGGATGGAAGTCCACCTCAAGCCAGTTGTAGAGCTCCTTTACTTCAGGAAGAATATACTGCAGCAGATTAAACCTCACCTACAATGGACAACAAAATTCAGTTACTGTTACAGTTAAAGGGTTTAGAATGAACAAGAAACAATGTCGAACATATCACACCATGTCGTTGATGAGACTCTGGCGAGTCGGGGGAGACTGCAGACCCAGGAGAGTGGCCAGTCTGCGGTGCTTCTCCACAATAATTCCATCCATGTCCAGCAGCCGAGCGATATCAGTGCGCTCGGGGGTTATAGGGATGGACAGAGTGGCCAGGAGAACTCTGGTGGACATCCTGAAGGCACAAACAAAGGAGTATTACCATTTTATCTGTATTAAGAGTAAAACCTGTGTATTTATGATAGGAGATGTATAAAAATCTACCTCTGCATTTCCTCCTGAGTAAGATTCTTGCGCATTTCCCTGGAGAGGTGGTAAAGGCGGTGGAGGGTGCTGGCGTGAAAGAGAGCGTTTCCAGATTTCCAGAACACAGTCGACACTTTGTTGTAGTAGTTGGCCATCAGCTGAGGTTTAGGGGGCTTCTTGGAAAGAGCAAACAGGCCGTGGATGTCCTCAACAGCCTTGAATGCTTCCTGGAGAAAAAAAAACAAAACAATGTATAGTAATCATATTGAGTCAAATTCAGTCAACATTGCTTTAAGTAACATATGTATGTTCTTATATTGTATATGTAAACAAGATTAGCCCAAGCAACATACTTAAAAATTATACTTTTACTTTTCACCATTTTAAGTTAAAGCACAGACCTGCCAGAGCTCCATGCTGATGGCACTGTCCAGCTGCACCAGGCGGGTCTCCAGGTGCATAGACTGACTCTCAGGGTTGTTCAGGTTAATGGCTGTGCTCTGGTTGTGGTGGCGCTGGATCTGACCCAGATGCATTCGCAGATTGTCACACAGCTTACGGAACTCAGCCTTTCGTGTGTACTGCAGGCAGAACTTGAAGGCTGCAAAAAGGAAATATTATAGGTTACAAAACTAGTAAAATATTCATGAAGTAAGACCTTTTGTTTTAATGTAAAATATTTTATGTAGCATTAACCCCAAGTTACATGACAAGTGTATGAAAAATTGAGAGAAGGCAGCAAAGATAATTAACCAACATTTGGTAACATGTAAAACGTTTTGTTGTCTACTCTTTGTGTTTGTATTAAATGTGCCATCTTGCCTGTCGACAAAAAAAAATGGATACACAGTAAGTTGCTACAATTCTATAAAAACAAATAAGAGTTGTTTTGAATGTTTTCCAACCTTGCTGTGCAATGTCATGGTACAGCCGTTCCACCTTGGAGTTGTTCCTCAGCAGGTCCAGGCACTGACGGTACGACTCCCACAGAAACTTGACCCAAGGGGTGAGCAGCAGGCGGTCGGTACGGTCCTGAGTGTCTTCTCCACTCACGGCACTCAGCAGCACACTGGGATACAACAAAAAATGTCACATTGAGATCACAAATACCTTTAATAACCAGTCTTTACTGGTTACTGCATTTTATATTAGGGCTGCGCCACATTTAATTTCGGTTTAGTACATTATGGTAATGACGGCACACAAATCTGAATTTATCCCCTCTTTGCCTGTTACTGGAATCTGATTCATTCATTTAATTTCATTTAGTCATTTAGCAGACGCTTTTATCCAAAGCGACTTAAAAATGCTTCCATTGTTTTCCTCACTTGTAACAACACAAGATAACAAAAAAAACATAAGTGCACAAAAAACTAGTCAGTTAAAACCTAGCACAGGATACAAAGTTAAGGATAAGAAAGAAAATGATTCAACGTACAAAATATTTTTTCTAAACAAGGAGAGCGCAAACCAGACAGAAGGGAACTGTATTGAAATGTCATTTTACTTCATAATAATTGACTATAGTTTTTTAATTATTATGCAGTTATTATATTTTGAGTACTAAAGGTGATGTAGCTTTAATGTTGTTTTAGGAGCAACAAGGGCAGGTTTACTGCAGCAGTTTGTGATACTCGGCTAATTAAACTTTACTGAGAGACAATAGTTTTTGTCACACTGAAAATGTGGAAACATGAGTTTTGAAACCGCTGCAAGACCGTCCGCCACTTAATAATGTCCTTGTGGAAACTCACGTGTAAATGGTTCTGCATGGAGGACAAACGTACATATTAAATTATTAACAATTAACGTGTACTGAACTGAACATGCTATAACAATACACTACAACTACATGTACAATTAGACCTCTATTTTTATAATAACTGATAACTTTTATTCAGTATCAACTGTGTGGGTTACCTGCCATGGGACTACTGACAGAAAGGTACTCCTTTTGCTACAATTGGGAATATTTACAGCTGTATCATTTGTTATAGGTGGTCATTAACAGGCATTGGCCCATTTAAAATATAAATAAATTAAGTAAATATGCACCTGAAGAATGTTCATATTTTGTATTCGAAAGGTTGACTCCCTCGTTACCTCTCCGGAGTCTGGATATTGTCCAGATCCTCGATGTCTAGGACCATCTGCTGCGACTCCTCTTTGGCGGTCTCAGTCTTCTCCTCGGCCAGCTTCAGGTAGGCTCTGACCACATCCTCCAGAGATTTGATATTAACCTGAAAGAACAGACAAATGTTATAGCAATGTCTGAAATCTGCATTACAATATATTTAACATTTTACCTTATTCATAATAAATCAGTTATTGTGTTTATATATTTGTGTTAAATCAATGTGTTTTCTAATGAATGAGTGTATTTCATCTTGATACAAGTCTTTTGTTCTAGTCATGGAAAATACTATAATATTATGAGATGGCGAATGTTGATTATTTCACAGACAGACACATTTTAACAACAAAATCGTACAGCACAGACAGACCTGTTGGCAGATGTTCTTGTACTGGTAGAGACCCTCCTTGGCCAGGTGGCTCTTGCGCAGGTCCACACACAGCTCCAGGTATTTGAGCATGATGGGCTCGTGGATCTTCTGCCATGTTCGATGTTTCTTGCTCTTGATGACATCGTACAAGACATCCAAGGCTGGCTGCTTCTTGCCAACCTCCAGAAACTCTATGGAACACAGACAGGAAAAAGATCAATGTATTCATGTCTCTGTTCCAAGTAAAAACAGAAACTTGCTTTTGGACACAGATTATTCAGTCACACATTAAGTACATCCACAGCTAAACATTTAAAAGCACATATTAAGACCAGAAGACACCACATAGTGACACCAAATGTCATTATTTACTGTACAACATTTGATTAGCTTTAGTTATTTGCTATATATTTTCAAACTGAGACCGATCTTATACATGTGCAGCAGTGACACACATGTGTAACTTAAACTTGTTGCAATATAATTGTAAAGTCTAATATAACAAATATAACCTATTTAAATAATAACAGTGTGCCAATATTATGTTTATCACAAAAACTATTTAATAGGTCACTGTGAAAATAACTTCATAACAAAAGAAGGCACATATGTTATCAAAGTCTTCCTGATGCAGTTAGGCCTAGTGTAAGGCAGGGTAAGTATGACATTAGCATTAACGAATAGGAAGGAATCCGACAGCCGTTATTTAACTACAACAATGACACACAATTATTTTAAATAATAGGGTCAGATACATACCGATCGGCGTATAGTAACTGTCATACCGTATATAATTTATACTAGGTCATGTCGGTGATGCTAGCTACAAGAAAAGTACATGGCTTCCTCGCCATTCCCGCTAGCATCAGTTAGCAGCCTTTCTAAGCCAAAGCCTCAGTGGCTGTTAGCGCTAGCCGGCTAGACTGTTAGCATGCAGATGTAAATCCCATCAAACCCATAAGTCCGTTTCTACTTACCGTTAGCTCGTTTAAGAGCATTTTCGGGCCGCTGAAAATAGGCCGGCATTTTGATAGCTTTCTATTTTAACTCGACTGGCTGAGTTGAGATAATTCTAGTGAATTTTACCAGTCCATCAAAGCCACGCACTCACGCACTGCAGCGGCGCTAGCCGAAAAGGACGAACCTCGTGAGCGGCCCAGCAAGGGTTGCCAGATAATACAATATCGCGGGATTTCAAAGTGTGTAGTCAACACTTTGAACTAATAAGTATAAATGGATGATGTGTGGATATTCAGTCATTTAAAACTTGTTAGATTTACATAATGTGGCATACAGCAATGAAGCGAAGTTAAGGGTTTGTACAGAAACAGACACACACACAAATAACATATTGTTAGTGTTGTCACTACTCAGACATTTTGTTTTGAAAATTTATATACATTTTAACATATCTAAAGAAATATAAAGCTCACTCTGGAAAAGTGTATATAATTATACTTTGTTAACGACGAACTTTTACAAACCTGGCAACCCAAGGGTGTTTCCAGATGGTACGTTCAGTCAAAATCTTAACATAGCATAAATCTGTGTTTAAGTGACTAAAGTCAAATAAAGAACTGAAACTTAATTTTGGCAAATGGGCATGGTTAGTTATATTTATGTTTTATTGATCGTTAATCCATCGCTGCAGTAAAGCCTTTCTTGGTTGGTTGACTAACTCCCGTTGGTCCGCCTTTCCCGGAAGAAGGAAGAATATTGAGGGAAGTCTGTTGACAGCAGTGCTTACAGTTCGGCTACTGATTACTTTTTCAACATTTTACTGTGCCATAAACCTATACAGCGACACTTGTAAAGGTTTGGAGCAGGCTGTTGTTGTCCCACAAGAGGCGTGTGTCCTGTTTTTAATTTGTGAACTCTTCAGGTATGGAACATGGCAGCTACTGAACACCAGCTCATGTTAAGCGTCGGACTCATCGGTAAGTAGTTATTTCACGTGTTAAGCATTACTTATTGTTTTGTTTTTTTGGCTAAGGAAACGCTTCAGATGTTAAATGGCTGAAGGGGCATCACATGACAGCAATGTGATCCTCAAGGGTCCCGTGGACACCACAGATGGCACCACACAGATTTAAACCAGAGTTGATAAAAGATACTCTAGATGTCTTACTGCATTATTATTGTACTGTATAAGGAGGTTTGTCTCATTGAATTATTAACTCTGCCATTGGGACTGAGGACAATTGGCTTCAAAAAGATGGCAACAAAAGCAGCGTTAGAATTAAAGACCATGGGAACATAAAATTAGTCATGTTCATAAGAAAACTGGAAGTTATTTAGTTTTGTTAAGCAAATAACAGGGTTGAGTATGTGTTACATTTATCAATCTCTAAATGACACATGAGAGAAAGTATACTCATGTGCATAACTGCACAAAGATTCAGCTATGAATAAAGTCTTGCATACATTTAGACAGGGTTACATTAATCTTCCTGCTTCTTTGTCCAACCCAGAGAAAGATGTGAACGGTGACACTCTGTGGGTTTGGTGCTATCCGTCAGTGGACTCACAGCTGAGGCAGGTCCTGCTGAGTAAGTGCTGTCTGACTCAAGACAGCCGTGATTTCCACACCTTTGTATTTGGTCAGTTCAATCGCGTCTGGTATTACATCAGCACAGCAGAGGTACAGGAACCGACAGCGCTGAATAAGGTAAGACGTTTAGTCATCAGAGAAAAATATTGCTTATCCTCATGACTGACTTTTTTTTTTTTCTTCCTTTTTTAAAGGTTACACATTTTTCCATCGTCATTATAGCAAAAGACTTTAATCCTGAGAAGTATGCTGCACTCAGTAGGATACTTTGCAGGTAAAGAGTGCTACTCAAAGCTATTTCTCCCTTTCAGTTTGAGCATTTCATCTAACCATTATTCTATAAAAAATATTTATGTTCAGAACATACATTAAATATGGCTGTCCAGTAAAAATGATGGAGGCCTACATCACAGTCCTCACCAAAGGCCTCTGCCAGAGTGATGAGAATGGCTCATTTCTGATTAAGGACTATGATGTGCGAAAAGCTTATTTGGCTGGTTCAGTCAAAGGTAAGACAGAGGTGAAAGAAGTATTTAAATTCTTTGCTATAAATCCCTTTTCCAGCAGGTTATACTGTTGTTTCTGCTTTATAACAGATGTTGTAGCACAGTTTGGGATGGAGACTATCATCTTGTACACCGCCCTTATGCTCAAAAAGAGAATAGTTGTCCATCATCCTCGCATTGAAGCATTGTTAGAGTTTACCAGGTCAGAAAACCTCAAAGGTGTATTTAAAAAAAAATCTGCTTGATTTAACAGAATTGGTTGTAATCACACTTTTTTTTATTTTAGAGTGCTGCCGGCTCTGACCTGGCACAGGAAAGACTGGTCCATTCTGCATCCCTATGTGCATCTGACCGACACTGAACTGGAGGATTTAAAGAGATGCCCAGGTTAGTTTATTAATAGTTAAACAAGTGTTGACTGCCCAGTGTCTGTTCAAAGATCACTGTGTTCTTGTCTTCTCTAGTGTATTAATAAGTAATGTATGTTAATATGTCGTGATCCCTGCAGGATACATAGCAGGATTTGTAGATCCAGAGGTGAGCAACAGATCAGACCTGTTTGACGTCTATGTGAACCTCCCAGACAGCACCATCACTGTATCCCAGAGCGCCAAAGGTACACTTGTTCAAAAAGACAAATGCTTTATATGTAACACGGAGGCGTATCAGAGGTTTATTGATAATGTCAGAAACAGCACAGATTAGGTAAAAGATTGTGGAATAAAAATGCTTTTGTCATTCATATCTGTCTGTATGTTACGGCAGAAGCCATGTCTATGGGGAAGTTACACAAAGAGATAGGTCATCTTATTGTCCAGTCGGCTGAAGACGCTGAGAGATCAGATATCCAGGTCATTAAGGTAAAAACTCGATCAGATGTAACACTGGGCACCTGTCCACATGACCTCAAACCTCAGTGAAGCACTTTATTTCAATAAAAAAGCACAACTGGAATCTGTTTTGTATTCTTACTCACACTGGGAAATATTGTTTTTCACATTATGTTTTAAATGCTTTGTTTAGGATGATAAACTGTAATTAAATGTAGTTATACAAGTCTACAACTAGTTAAAGTATTAAAAGTGGATCTATTCATTCAAGTACCCAAGCCAGTTAAATCCACACTGAGTAACACATCTGAGCACACATTAAGGAGGGGTTGCATGCACATTGACAATGTTGATTTGTGATCTGATATCTCAAGGTTTATTATATTTTAACAACAAAACCAACATAGCATTTTTTTCTTTATCCCCAGGACATTTCGGTGAAGACAAAAGAGATCCTTACAAACCTGGTAGCGCTGGCTGAACAGTGTGAGGACTCCAAGATCACACTGGAAAGTTTAAAACTGCACCACTTCCCTCCTGCAACAGAAAACTTCCTCTTTCATTTGGCAGCAGCTGAGCAGCTTCTACGGATATAAACCTGTTCAGTTTGCCCTGCTGCAAAACTTATTGAGCCTGCCCTGGCGTATCACCCCAATCAAAAACTGTTATTGTACAGAGCTGGAATCACCATTTGTACTAATAAAGATGTATTATATTAATATAACCTGCCCAAAAAGTACAGTACAGTCTATTTTAGCTATAAAAGTAAAATAAACAGAATAGTCATAAAGCAAAAATAAAATTGACAGCAAATTGTATTTACTTTTTTTTATATGAAGGACTTACACTGCACATAGTCAGGGTATTACCGAAAGTAGATGTCTCATGTAAGAAAAGCAGTTTCCCATGTGCCATGGAAATATAAACAGATGCTAAAAGTGGGTGGTATAAGCATTAAAATAACAACCAACAAATAGGAAAGAGCAATTTTGACATGACAGGTCTTTAAAGTAGTCCATAACAATGAAGAATAAACGTATTATCTGACAGTATTTTGAGAGTATTTTGACCCTGTAATTTATGTTGAACAGAAGCTCTTTTTGTAAAACAAACTAAATAAAACCTCACCATTGCATATAAACAACTCTTTTCTTACAAGAGTTTGGCTATGTGCTCCTCATAAAACTAACATACTAAAATGTCTCTTGGTGCCAAAATTCTGTGTTGAAAATCTGTTTTATGTTTTGTGAAAACCTGTGACAAGCACTAAGACATTATAATAACAGAGACAACATTGAATGTGGTTATTGGGCCATAATTGCAGTCGGCAGTCAGTGGCACGATCTGTGGGCTTTTTTGTAACAGGGACAAATCTTGTATTTTACTAATAACACTTGAAGCTTTTTATTGATCAGTGGTTCACAAAGTAGATCAATCAAAGCCTTCCCATCAACCAGATCATGTGGACTAGACGTATGTAATATGTCATATTGTCCAATCTTTTTATATTGTTAATGTTTTCTAACATTAGACTGCACTCACATTGCCAAAATGATGTGTTTTTGCCTCAGTATTCCACATTTGGTGTGTAATATAGAAATACTCTAAAATGTTAAATGTATTTTCACTGAACTTGATATTTCCTATCTATAAATATACCTAATAAATCACAGTATTAAACTATTTTCACTAATTTCATTCACTTAAATAGAGTAATCTGAAATGGACACCAAAGTCTATCATAAGCAACGGTGCATATTGTGTTTTTTGAATGAGCTATGAGAAGCTTTCTTATAATCCTCTGTGATAAAACAAGTGTCCGTCCACTGCTCCAGACTGTAGCTCCTCCTCCAGATTTTCTTTCTTTATCTGTAAAACAAGGTCAGTGTCATTAAGGTCATCACATCAAAACATCAGCACACAGTGGAGGATGCTGAATGTTACCGTTCCCAGCTGTGGAAATAGACTAAAGGACACAGGGATCATGAGGCCGAGGAGAAATGTCACACTGAGCGGCCGAAGAGGAGCCAACAGCAGTGAACGCCTCTGAAAAAATCTTGTCCTGAAAAGACAACAGTAAATTTTGATCAGTACTAAATGGAGTTTCAACATTATTTCATTTATCAATAAGAATTTTTTTATTGTGTGTGAATGTAACGTCTCAAAGCATCTACTTCACACAAAGTGAATGGAATTATACAGTCTAATATGAATATTAAATTACTCCAATTATAACATCATGGCATGATGCAAGAATGTACATATGTGTCAACCCAGTCTGCCACAGAACAATTAAAATACAATTGTAAATACACTATGACTATGACTAAAAACATTAATGAGAATACGTTCTGTTTGGCACTTGACACTCTTGGTAAATCTTCTGAATCCATCTTTTCTGATTTCCTTTAATTTAAGTGACTGGGATTTTTAAGAGAAGGTTGCATACAAACAAAATAAATTGGTGAAATGCCCAAAATCCTTAAAATGTCTTCCTTGTTGTTCCTGCTGATGACTTATAATAATAAGCCGCCAACTAATGGTACACACTCGTAAAAACGGGATTTCTAGACCAGATTTTTGGGAATTGCTGATAATTAGGTTAAATGTTGTTGTTATATGTTGTTACTGGATTGTCACAGGCATATTGTAAGGCACATTTAAACACTAAAATTATGTTTTTAGAAGATCTGCACACATTAGAGTAAAGGTATTACATATAATAATAGTAATACATATAGCTTTTAGAGACTAACTTTTGTAGAAGTGAAACAAAGAGGCCTGGACCAGCAGCAGTTGTACCAAGGAGTGCAGCTCTCGACAATGCAGTTTCCCTTACAGCCTAAAACAAAATATCCATCTGAAAAACAAGTTGAAAAAAAATCTTTGTCTGACTCAATGTGTTTTTATTTATTTTTTAACCTTCTCTCCTGCTGCTTTGGACAGTCCCAAAGGATTCCCATCAGAGTCAAACACTTGGATCCCGTTTTCAGGCTCCTCACTTCGGACAGTTAACACATTGAAGAAAGCCAAGGCAGCTACAGAGAGTTACCATCATGTTAGTCTCACGTGAAAAGAGGTATTTTCCAGCTCATTGGTGTCTAAGTTTGGTAATTTAAGGATCAAAGCTGACCTGCCAGTGGGACTGGTAATAATGTCCGGCAGACGTTCTGCACAGTAACACTTCTCACTCGAAGACGATTAATAATAATTTGAGGGAGAGCCTAAAAAAGCAATAAAACAATGTCTAGGTATTAAATTAAGCATTAACTCATAGATTTATTATAGCTGTTTGAGCATGAAACATATACAAACCCCAGCGCAGGTGGCATAAGAAACTGTTCCAACACTCAATAAAATCTGCTTTAAAGATGTCTTCTTGCCCTGGCGAAAAAAAAACAGCCAAAAAATAAATCAAAGATTTATCCTTAGTTGATAAATATAATATTTTTTATATTTACCTGGTCTGATGAGGCATTTCTGTTTGCATAGTTGAAGCCAGCATAGTAGCTCTGCAGCAAAAACTGTAATAACATGCAGTATATTATTTTTATAGTCATGTTTACTTATCATGACAGAAAAGGAGATTACATAGTGTTGCCTCATTACCTGCAAGAGTAGAGCTGGTTTGACTGTACTGTGAGGAAGAAATGCTGCTAAAGCCTGACGTCAAACAGAGTCATTTTAATAATTCACTGACAAACACAACAATATTAAGCAAGTATGGGCTGAACACGTACCAAAGGAATTGATATTGGCAACAAAGCTACAAGAAAAAATAAAAACAGAAGATGGATCAATATCCGTTTTTTTTAAATTAACTGAAAAGAAACAGAAAGTGTACTGTATAAGTTTACATACCAAACTTTTGAGTCATTTAGGTAGTTTCTATTGTCACATTTAAAAAGAGTAAACACGATTGTTTGACAATAAATGGCTTGACCCAACCACTAACTATGTGTATGTAAACCTCTGAGCACTTTATCGTACAAACCTGGAGGACGAAAAATTATTGGAAGAACGGCACCAGTGTCAGCATGGACCGATGACTGTAATCACAACACATTCAGAACAAACACCATTGATAAAAAAAATGATTAACCAAACAAGTTATATGGTCTTTTTGTTCAAAATATTTTAAATGAGGCTTTATATTGATCTATTGATATTAATTCCAAACACATAAATCTATACATGACTTCTGAAAAGCAAATGTTAAAGACTTAAAGCTACAAATTTGAATAATGTATATTATATTACCATCTTCTACATACTTACAAGAGCAAGTATCACAGCAGCAGGTCTACCCTATTGAACAAAACAAAGGTAAGAAAAGTAAGAAATTGTTTTATCTCATTGAGAGTTATAAGCTTTAGTTTTAAATCATACCTTTTCATTTTGTTTCTCTCCACTTCCAAGAAGAGTGTGGGCATTTTGTATTTCAGCCTGTTGAAGCAAAGACTTGTAAGTTGTAGTTGTAGCAGCACTCCAGAGTCGTGTTATTCCATAGCAAGTAGCTTTGATTTATTGATATCTTCTACTGTCTATTTTTATTTTGTATCTTTGGTACCCATTTGGGTGCATGCTCAATATGCACATTATTGTTTAAGTATAATTCCCTCATTGAACAATATCTGGGGATATTTTATACAACGCAACACTTGCATCAGTTCATGTCTAACAAGGGTATAAAGCTTGTGGTGGACTATTGTGTCTTAATAGTGCACTCACTAGATTTAAGGATTTTCCACCCCTCATTTTAAACCCACAGTCGCACACATCTCTGCATCACTCACTTACATCAGAGGAAATCAATAAAGATGGATCCAGCAGATTTACCCAGATCCTTAGCCGACTGAGGAAAGTCTATGAAAGAAAACATGTCCTTTATATTAAATCCAAGGTAATAATGTATGATATGCATCTTGTATGAGTGGGCTTCTTATGTACAGTCACCTCTTCCTGGCTTTTCCAGTGCAACAGATTGGGATCCATCAGGCCAACACGGACATTTACTTCTTCAATTGCATCCAATAATGAACAAGTAAACACTCCAAAACGTGCATTTTGCTCATGAGGTCAAATCATGCCATTCAACCTCTAGTTCCGCCTTTAGTTACGTGGTCAGTGTGGGCGAGGCTAAATGTTGTATTTAAAGAGCATAGGAAAATCTAAGGTTTTGTTTTCAAGGTTACTGGGGTAAACGCTTGAATACAGTATTGACAGCTGCTGCGTAAAATAAGACAGTTCTGTGAATAAGTTCTATGATTGTCTAATATTGAAGTAAAGTTTAAATAATTCACCATTTCACAATTTCCCAATTTATTTTTTGAGGAATATTGTAAAAAGATAACACATATTTTGATTATATTCTGTGTAGTCTCCTGATCACTTCTATAATTTTAATGTATGTATTTTAATTACTGTGTTTATCGTCAAATTGCTGATAAACCTAAATCTAGAAGAATGCAAAGGTTGCTAGGCAACGAGTGGCACCTGAAGGCAACCTTTTAGACTGTTAAAGATTTTTGTCTGTCCTTTTTACTTTAGAAATAGTCTAGATACTACTAATAATAATACTAAATACTAAATGCAAATACTTTATTTTGAAGAAACTTTTATATTTATTTATTGTTTTTGATGGAGATGATGGTGTATGGTTTTAGGTTTGAGTTTTCTAAATGCTCAATGAAGCAGCAGCCCTCCCTCCACTATCACAAACCAAGATGGCTGCCACCATTGGTAGACTGCTCGGGACAAGTGTAAGTGCAAGTTTCAAGCAACGTTTTTTTGTTTGGTATTGGTCCTCTTCTCTGACCCAACCTGTATTTAAAATAATATCCGAAGTTTTATGTAAAGGCTGAAAGTCCATAGCATGTTTGCGTGACCAGTTAACTAATGCACATACTTGGCTGTCTGTTATGGCACGTGTGTCGTTCAGTGGTCGTACTTTGAACCTGACGTTGTGGTTACCATCCTCTGGTCCGCGGACCTGTGGGAGACTTATTTCAAAAATAATATATATAAAAAAAAAAATCTAAATGACGACCTCATCTTCCTTTAATATGCTGTCATTGTGTAGGCCGTAGTGGCTTACAGGCTAAGTAGTTAATTATTTAAGAGCTAAGACGTACTTGTTGACATGCATTAGGAAAAAACTCTAAAGTAGCCTAAGCATTACTAGAGTTTAATTAAGGTTAGTAAACATTAATCAAAGATAATGGCGAAATTCAATAGAATATTGAAATCAATAGGATATTATAAAAGACAACATCTTCTCACTAAAAGCAGAAACATTGGCGTGAGAAATATTGTTTTTTGTGTATTTATATCAGAGCGGCCGTCTTTTAACCGTAAGGTAGGTGGTTCGATTCCTGCTCTCCCCACAGTTCATACTATCGTTGTGTCCTTGGGCAAGACACTTAACCCACCTTGCCCCCAGTGGTGTTCTGTAACACTGGTAATTACAGGCTTAATGTAAATCGCTTTGGATATAAGCGTCAGCTAAATGAGTAAATGTAAATAACATTAAATTTGTAGACTATTAGCATTATTGGATGTTTTGTCGTAGGCGAGGTTTGCTGCAGGAGGACTCAAAACAGCAGCCTTCTGTCAACATGGAGCTAAAGTCCTCACTGTTCCTGCCATTCACAAAGCCTGCTTCTCAACCAGTATGTACAAACCACTTTTAAAAGGCTGTTTTTGTATTTGCAAAGTGTCAGTGTTAATTATCGGTATAAACATAATGTGGAAAGACTTGTCTCATCAGGTGTGTCTCGATGGGCCGCTGCTGTCACTCAGCCCGCTCCTGCTTTTAAGGCCACAGCTGTCCACAACGGAGAGTTCAGAGAGATGACTCTCGATGATTTCAAGGGCAAATACCTGGTCCTTTTCTTCTATCCTCTTGACTTGTGAGTACACTGCAGATTTTTTAACATCCAAGGAGAGATAAGAAATGGCCTTGTTGCTTTTGATATAAATATTTAATAAGTATCTTAGACCCACAGGTGACCTTATTAGAACAACCTTGAAAAGCTTTTTAAAAAATATGTAATAATCTAATAACAATATGCTACTTGATACATTTAAACTGTAGTCTCACCAATTATCTTCAAGTTTAATATATCAGAGTGGCAAATTTATGGGACTTTTTCCAATATTTTGTTTTAAAAAAGCAGTTTAATAGGTGTCTGTAAAAGTCCAGAGTCTATATGATTGAATATTTCTTTTATGGTCTTTGATTTTTCTAAGTTAGTCCATGCAATCAGAGCAGACAGCTCCTGGCCTGGTTGATGCGTATCATTTTGTCCCCTTTGTGTCTTCACAGCACATTTGTGTGTCCGACAGAGATCATCTCATTCAGCGACAAGGCCAGTGAGTTTCATGATGTGAACTGTGAGGTGGTGGGCGTCTCCGTGGACTCGCACTTTACTCACTTGGCCTGGGTCAACACTCCTCGCAAGGTTATGCTCTTTAATAATATAGATCATAATAGTATTTAAAGCTTAGATTAAAGATGTTTTCACAAAATAATATTCTCAGTGTCACTTTTTTATTTTATTGTTATCTTTTTATTAACCTCGTGGGGAAAGTTCATTGTCAGAATTCTTTATTGCTACTTTGTGTTTTGTATTGTGTATTTAGGTTGGAGGTCTAGGACATATCCACATTCCTCTGCTCTCAGACCTCAACAAACAGATCTCCCGGGACTATGGGGTGCTGCTGGAGGGGCCTGGCATTGCCCTCAGGTACGCTTCTCTTCTCATGTCCCCATACAAATGTCACACACTTTGAAATATTGCGATGATATTATACATAATGTAAGTGTAGAAAAATGTATGCCTTATTGTTTTACTGGCCTACTTTTAATAACCTTGCGCTGCAGCTGGATTCTTGTGAGATTTTGGGAGTTTCCAAACTTGGGTACTGTGAGTCAGGTTATACTTTTAGCTGAGAGCAGAAGGCATTGTACTTCTATTTCTTACTGTAGTAGAGAAGTAGAATTTCTGGTTTTGGTTCTAATAAACTGGCAGTGTTGAGACTTTTGAAAGCAGCTTGTGTGCTTTTAGTGAGATTTGTTTTTCTTTTAAGTTGGTAATGTGAAAAGGAAATTCATGGTTTTATTTTGCAAGTAAGTATATTACAAAAAAAAGGCTTTTTTGTGGGTATTGCACAAACTTGACCACACCTATTTTCTGACTTAGGCGTGTTTTCATGAGGAAGCTTTTGAAGGAAATCTAGAAACAGCTGGAGCCTACTAACACATTGTGCAGTAGTCTCTTCGAATTAGGACTGGAGGGGCTTGGAAGTGCAGATTAATGGTCCTTTTTTTTCCTTTTTTCTCAAATGTGGAGGGCTGCAGATGACTGAGTGCTTATCAGTTACACAAGTTACTGGTGTCAGGCTGTGGGTTTAGGGCGTTTTTAGCATTTTATCAACTTAGTGCTTATCGGCGCTTTGCATTTTCACTGTAAGATAAAAGTCAAGTCACAGCTGAATACTCTAAATGTGTTTTATTTTAATACAGTACTTTGTTACAACATACACTGTCCATGACATCTCAGTTTACTGTGTTGTTCTTGTACGTTTGGCCTATATTTGTCATTGTCGTCAGTCTTATACAGTATATGCTGTCTGTTTCTCCAGGGGCCTGTTCATCATCGACCCGAACGGTGTGGTGAAGCACATGAGTGTGAATGATTTGCCGGTCGGACGCTCTCCAGAGGAGACCCTTCGTTTGGTAAAGGCCTTCCAGTTTGTAGAGACACATGGGGAAGTTTGTCCGGCCAGCTGGACCCCCAAGTCTCCCACAGTAAGAGGCTTCAACCATTTATATACTGTAGAAACCATTTTGATTAGTACTAGACGTAGACCTTATGATGTATCTTTAAATGTAACTGTTTGTTCTCCAGATTAAGCCAACTCCAGAGGGATCCAAGGAGTACTTCAAAAAAGTCAATGATTAAAAGCAATTTAACTTTTCTACAGCAATGATACAACTCTGTTTTAAGCCATTTAGTTTAGTTGTACTTCTCAAATGAAGACTCAAATAAAAAATATATTCTATATGAAGGGCTTTTCTTTTCATTGTGATGTTTCTTGTGCTTTAATTGAACGTCGATGTGAAAGTCTGTCTTTATGTACTGTATGGCTATGGTCTACTGTTGTAATCATGACACCAACCCAAATGGCAGACCTGTGTATACTAACAACACTAAGAGCGGGGTGTCCTACAGTTAAATAATTGTTGATATGTTGGAAGATGTTATTGGCTTTTTTTTTTTTTTTTAAAAGGTCCTTTGACTACTAGGACAGGATTAAAACTGGCCATAACCATTTGACTACAACACAACTATACTCTATAACGGTCAATGGAGGAGTTTTTGTAACTCATTTGTCAGTGATGATCTCAAATGAGCTTGACACTTGATCAAAGGCTAGGACATGGACCACACTTTATAACCCCTGTACATAAACATGTTTATTTTCTCTTTTTACAGCAAGTTAATATGCAGGTTCAAAATGTCTAATCAGACATTGGTACACAACATGAGGTGCCAAAACTTCAGTGGGGGAGAACTGGAAATTAGAAAAAAGGCATTGCCACTTCTCATACAAGTAGGATACATATTGTATTTACACAAAAGGGAAACAAAGCATCTGAAACACTCCGTAGCACTGCATGTGGTTATGAAAACATCTAGTTAAGTGTACATAAACTTCACTTTGTACAGTAAGTTTCGCAGAAACAAAGCAAACTGCCTTGTTCCTTTTGACATTCACAAGATGTTTTAGGGTTGGGCAACAGAGACATGAGGAAAATGGCTTACCCAAAGATGTAGAGCCTTTAAAGTTTAAATAATGAATTGAATCAAAAGAAGTATGTGAGCATTCCTACGGTCAGCAAATGTACCTTTTACATTTAGACCGAGGTTCTTATTGAAAAACGTTTGCTTGGGTTTTAGGGTTGTACTTGGTAGTTGGGTTTAGTATGTTAGCTCAAGCTGTGCAGCTCTTGTAATAAGCATTGGCCAGCAGAAGACAGTGAACAAACTAAAGCTCTTTTTATTCTTTCACAATCCTACGGACCTGACCGTTGCTGGGTTTTTTATCCTGACTTTATCCAGAAAGGCTGCATGAATTAAAGCAATCCACTCATTTTGTCACTCAGAGCATATCCTGCTGGTCAGATAATACAACATCCGCATAGGCAACATTTCTTAATGTCCACAGATCCTCTCAAAGTACTAGAGGTGGGTGAGGTTTACAGTGTGTTACACTCAGTAAAGCCACCTGGACTATTTTTAGACTTTGTCTTGACATGCATGTATGAACATAAGTATCAGATGAAAACCTTGATGTAATTCTCTTGACAGAGACATGTATGAACTGTCAGGAAAAAAGCACAACACTGAAGAGAGCAATTGGTTTAAAAAGTTTATGATCCTTTTTTGCAGAGGACAATGATCCTACAACTGTAAAAAAAAAACTATTGTTCCTCAATGGGTGGAAGGAAATGTTGGGTTATAGTCCTTTCCTTTCATGTGATGCATTAAAGATCTGCTCTCTCATGTTAAAAATCCCTTTGCAACTTATCTTTGAAAAGTTACTCATTTGTTGAGGCAAGATTTTCAAGTACAATAGGCATATCTTTCCCAACTTTAGCTTGTCTCTCTGATGTTCACTTGTCTGCGCATCACAAGAGCTCCACTGACACTCTTCTAGAGCTAATACACTAACTATTCACAACTAAAAACATACAGCCCTGCTTCAAACCCCGTCCCCCCAACTAAATCTTTTAAGAAATTAAAAAAAAAACACAGCGATGACAGATGTGAATATGATGGGGTGTAAACTTCATGCAATTTCAGGCAGGATGTAACAGCGCCACCAGCCCCACCGCAAGCACCGAACAGAAAAAAGAAAAATCTAAATATACCTTTTTGTCTTGAACTTAATGATTCTTAAAGAAAAAAAAAACACCCTGTAGTAAATCTGTACAACGAAAATACATTTGGGATCTACATCTAAAGGTACATTATTAGGGTTATATACACCCCCCTCCCCCGTCCATATATTATCTTTACAAGTAGACTTCATTCAACCCCAAACATTAAGAAAACAAGACCAAATGGGAAATTGGGACCACAACAAACGTCCCTTTTAAAAATCCGTTTTGACTGTACCTTAGCTGTCCCTCTGCTCGTCTGTACAGTCAAACAGCAGGGCTAAAATATCAACTGGATGGACTGCTGTTGTAACAGGGAATCAAAGCGCAAACGGCAACGGGGGAATGATTCTCAAGTGGCAACAGTATTTTTACATAGAATTGTTTTTGTTACAGTGAAAAGTAAATCTGAACAAACTACTGTACTGTGTAGCAATGCTATGCAACTTCAAGAATACAAAATAGAAACGTCAGAACATGGGCACAGACCCAACTCTCCAATATTCTGACACGATAGAACAAAAGCTTTGAGTACACTTAGGCCTCTTCACTGAAGAGAGCTACACTATTCCATCGATAAACATTTATGTTCTCTGGTCTCAGGTGGGACTGGGTTGAAGAAAACCAAAAAGGAGCCACGACAGCCTTAAATGTTTGCCCCAACCTTTGTTATTTGAAAGCTTCAGATAAAAACCCAAACTTTTTTCCTCTCATAGATTTGCTCTTTTTTTTTTTTTTGCGGCGCAGAAATTCATTCAGGAAAAAATTTGAAAAAAAAAACTACATTGTATAAAGTGAGATTCTCACAATCTCTTTGCAAGAAAGAAAAGTAATAAAGAATGACTTGTGCCCGCCGTCTTTCAAGAACCATGTAGGCAAATCCGTTAATATCCCTGTTGCTGTGGTTTTACTTCTTAGTCGATTTTCACATTTGTGTAGATCTTCCTCACAAAGGCACTTGTTCCCATGTACCCAACGGCACCTGGAGAAACAAATGTGTGCGGTTACTTACATTGAGTTACTCACATTTTAAATCAATGCAACATCAATGGCAGAAGGACCTCTCAATTACTATCAATGTATCTGTGTGTCAATGGATATATTTTTTTCTTGAACACAAACCACATTAACCTATGTTTAGTCATGTTTTATCATGATAATGTCATCAAATCTGTGCCGTTAACTCTGAAACATGTTTTTTATAAATTACAACGCTCATAATCAACACAATCTTTTAAATGCGAGTAAGCAGACAAATTACTGTGGAAGCTCATGACTTCTAACCATGTGCTGCAGCTTGATTCTTTTAAGAGTTGTGAGTTTACAAGCACCCGATAATCAATCTTGAACTGCTCCAAGCTAAGTATTCAGTCTGAACCCTGGCCTTACTGTTCGTCGTGACCAATAATATCTGGCATACAGGTTAAATGACTCCTCCAGAGGAAAAAGTGAGCCATATCCACAGAGCTTTTAGCATACGGTCAGGTAAATTTAAAGTTACCTTTGAGGCTTTATGATGCCACTTACCAGTATGCTTTAAAAGCTTCTAATTCCTGTCTCTTGTATGTTTAGTGTTGCTTTTGTCCTGTTGTCTATATGATTATGGCTTACACCTGACATAAAATAAGTTGCAGTGTCTGCATCTGGTGGCTTGGAATTCTCTAAAATAGCCACATTCTTGTTCCTTTATATTACTCGCAGCCGAACTCACCGCACATGATTCCTAGAGCAGTGCTGAACACTGCCATGTAGCCGAAGTAGAAGGACGTCTGGAAGAGCCCGTACATCCTGAAAAGTGAGGGAAGAAAACCTGTTAGACCAGGACCTCAGATGTCATGAGCAAGTTCATTTAGACAGATTTGTGTAAACTCACTTAGTTTTGAAGAAATAGTAGTAAAAGGAGTACATGTAAACATAAACAGCAGTGGATGCTGCAGACAGGAAACTGGTCCATTGCCTGAAAAAAGGAAAACGGTGAAAATGAGAACAAAACTTTGATACACATTGAACTTATCAAATAATAATAATAATGGATTGGTTTTATATAGCGCATTTTCAAGGCTCTCAAAGCGCTTTACAGAGTCCATTATTCATTCACTCCACAGTCACACACTGGTGGTGGAGACGTGGCAGCCATTTTGCGCCTACAGACTCTCCAACCTCCAAACATTCTAACACATTCATACACCAGAGCTGTGGCACTGGAGGCAAGGTGGGTTAAGTGTCTTGCCCAAGGACACAACAACAGTATGAACTGTGGGAGAGTGGGAATCAAACCGCCTACCTTCCGGTTGAATGACGACTGCTCTACCACTGAGCTACTGCCGCTCAAAGGTTAAAATGTTGTGACAAACATTTCTAAATATTGTCTTTCATTAAAATACAATAAAATAAAAAAAGAGTAACAGATTAATATTAAATAATCCAAGACCTTTGCTGGGGCCTTTTTAAACTTTACTGTCTGGCAGTCCTACTCTACTTCATGCAAACACTTATAGGAAATGCAAAACTCTGCATCCCATCAATAAGGAAATAATGCTTTACATAAATATAAGATTAGAGGTAAGATAAAATTTTAATATCTCGAAAAAGAGGACATTTATATTGGGCTAGAGCAGCACAAATAACTGCGTTTATAAAACCACACAAGCCATCTTTATCATTACATTAAAAAGGTGCATAATCTGAACCAGAGCTTCTGTAGGAAACGTATAATTCATTAATAGTGTGTAAATTTCTCACATAATTGCAATAAATGTAGTAGTGAATAATGAAAATAGTGAAACATAGTTATGAACTTAATAAAAAGGTAGGTCTGTATATAAATGCGAGTATCTCACCATCTGTAGTCCTCAGCGTTCAGCAGGAAATACGTGCACACAATGGTGACGCACACTGTGACGATGCACAAGATAACAAGCACCAGCATCATGAAGCCGTACACATAGTAGATTTTATAAGCCCAGAATGACGTGAAGATAAAGTACCTGAACAACAAAGACAAAAGGATGGATTAATTGGGGTGAGGATCAGTTAATGATTAAAAACTTACATTGGTCATTTTAGCAGCGTACATTTCAATGAAAATGGATCCGAAAGGAAGGATTCCTCCCAGACACACAATGACGGCCGGCTCCATGAACCTGAAACACAACAAAGTGGTTCTACTGTTAAAATTGGTTATTTATACAATAACAATACACTGTTTTTTTAATAACAAGACTAAAACAAGGCACAAGGGAACTAAACTAAAAGATAAACCAGATACATTGGTCTGGTTTTGTTTAGAAAATCAAATTATATTATTTGAGTTAGAAGCAGGCCTGAGTTTAACAGACGGCTAGGGACATTAAGACTCAAGCTTTATTCTTTATTCAGTTCATGTCTTAAACATTTGAAGTATATAAACCTATGTGTGCACCTTGTAACATCTTATAACATATTAGAATCACTGCCCTTCAACTGCCCTACACACACGATTGGTGCACGTTCACTAAAGTAGTGACTACTTTGTTTGTTTGGGTTTATTGCTCATGAGAGAAAACATTTCCCGACTCCTCCCAGACTGCACAAAAGACACAAAACAACTGCGCTACAAAGAAATATCACAGGTCAATTTGTATTAAGTCAAACGGACACTCAAAACTAGTCAGAAAAAGGGACCAGGTTTGTACCATTTCTTCTCAGGAATTGGTCTTGGCACTGCGTTTACTCGGCAGGGAAAGTTTGGCTGGCCTGACAGATTCCTCCCCAAAATGGTTCCAACGAGGTTGAGAGGAAGAATGACGAAGAAGCAGATACAGCAAACAGCAACCTGCAGAGAGATGAAAAGTAACATAATGCTATATTAAGGCATACATTTACCAAGATCAATTTATGTATGTTTGTCTTTTATAAAGCAGGAGACGATACTATGTAAACATAGACAATTCCCAACTTCAAAATTATGAATTCAGCCTTTCTGGGGTCAAATGTATGTTCACATTTGATTTATGAAACACAGCCACATGAATGTAAGGCTAATATCTATCCGTTGTCCCACATTCTCATTCACATTCAAACAAATCATTTGGAAATTTTAACCAAATTCCAGCTCATTTAATCAAATGGAAGAGAACTAATGTCTAAGGTTTTTCACGGTTTCCATAATGTGCGAGAAGCCTATGACACCAGTGCAGTTCCTCCTCCAGCTGAATAGTCATTTTCTCTCTCATTGCACCACAGATCAGTGTCTATTGAGTCTGAGGATGCTTTTCACACTCTGTGGTTTCTAGGGAGTGGTGTCAGACCTACCATAGTCCCAAAGGGGATGGCTCTGGAGGCGTGGTAGTAAATAGCGATGAAGTTGATGAAGAAGGCGGTCCCACACACCATGGCTGGGATCATGAAGGCCCCAATGAACATTTGCTTTATCCATCTTCTGCCTGTGTGAGAGAGAGAAAAGAGGTGTTGGCAGAGACATGCAGAGTAATCATCCTCTTCTCAGAAAATATCAAGCCAATAGTCAAATTACCTCCTTGTTTTGCATACAAGCTACCCCCGAAGTAGCCGTTGACGGGAGAAGTTGCAGCATACACAAAAATGGCTGTGCTAAGCATAGATCCCCTCCTGCAGAAATGTGATCGGATTCAAAAAAGGTGCAGTTTGCAACAGAAACATGTTTTTTATAAGGATTTATTTTATAATAGTCTATATCATTTAACCAACAACGACAAGGAAATAGAAATAGACAGTCAAATGCAAGTTCTACCCTTTTTGAGACGACTAAGGTTACAATCAGTGTTGCCTGAGCGATAGAACATGAATATCAAATGTCTACATCTTTTAAACCATTTGCCAGCAATTTGTCGAGGCTGGGTAAAGATGCCTTTTTCTTGTTGAAAGCTGGATTTAGAGATATCATTTCTCAAATAGGAGTCACTTTTCACTTCGTTATATGCATTTATTTGTTTTAATACGTCCAATTATTTTGATACTTCTATTCTTTCAAAAAGAGTATAAAATAATTACTTTTTTGATGTTATGGGTTTATGAATTGCAGGTTTTGAAAAAGAAAATCTGAATAAATGTGTCAAATATTATGCTACTAACAATTATTGCCCAAAATATTCACTGAAACAAAATGTAATTAAGCCAGTATCAATGCAGATGTATTTATGTAGGATATTGTATGGAGCATAAATACATTTTTTTAAATGTTTTCCTAACAGCAAATACCATTCCATTATTGCTTTTGTTGCTTTAATTTAGTGAAATGTAATAAAGAGGTCAAAATGATGTGTATAAACCCTGACACAGTCTCAGTGAAGCAGGAAAACTTTGTCTTACTCGGTGTAGAGATCCTCAACCATGGCCACAATAATGACAATGAGGGACACCGAGAAGATCTGGCAGCCCGAGCCGATGAGTGATGAGAAGATTAGCGGATGGCTCGATGGCCGAAACACATCTCCGTGAACCTGTTTCCAGCCGTATTCATCCCCTAGGTCTCTGTCCTGTTTTTCCACAGTAACAATCAGAAAACAGATGAGATTCAAGCCTCTCTTTCAGTAAAATCAAATGGAAACCTAAAACCACAGACACATATCCAGTCATCAAAGAACAATGGGCTCCTGTACAGCAGTGTGTGTGTGATTACCATGTCGTCCATTTCCTCCTCTTTGCTGTATCGGGCATAATCCTTTCTTAGCGTTCTCATTAAAATCATTGACACTAAACCGACCAAAAAAATCACCATCATGAAGGAGTTGAAGATGGAGAACCAGTGAATCTAAAAGACAGAGAAAAGGTATTTATTCCATAATGTAATGCAAACACAGCAAGAAGAGGCAAAATATATCAATCCCACTGGGGTTTGGCTCACCGTACAAGTCAGAGCGAGAAAAACAACAAGTTTAATACACTGTGGTTATGTTCAGAAAGCAGCTCTGACTGACTGAATTCGACTAGTTCAAGCCTGTTTGAACATCAAGAGTGACTCCAGTCTTGTCAAATCAGATCCAGGCAACTTTAAAATGGGTTGTTTGCCTACGACAACTCCTCAAAAGTGTGCAAGCAATCTGATGCAATTTCTAAAATATGATCATTATTTGTAATCGTTAATTATTTTATAAGCCCCTGACAAACTGAGAGGACGGAAAGATTTAGTGAAGGAATTGTGAGTTGTTCTGATCTGTAAGCACTATATGGTAGTACTAAGTCCTCATTATAGGAATAAGCAGTTTAACAAAATGTATTATTATTATTATAAGATCTCCTAATTATCAACAAACAAGTTAGGGCTGCAACTAACAATTATTTATACGGTCAATAAAATGGTTATTTTCTTCAAATAAAAATAATCAAATAATAATTAAATAGTTAAGTGAGTGTAAAGGCATGAGTGCAAACACATTAAGTTTTAGCTAAAGTTTTACTTTTTATTTACTTCCACCCTTCATTTAAACAACTATTTTCCACAAAGTCAACATGTCAACAGCATTTGAAGCCATGGTCAAACTAAAACATTTCAGTATAAATTTAAATTCTGCTTTAAACACAGAATGGTCTCAAAGTCTCGTCTTATTCATCAGCTGTGAACACATCAAGAAGTAGGAGCAAGAAAGTTACAAAGAGTCAACTGGGAGGCACTAGTGGCTGGTGGACATATGCCGTCACACTAACTTGCTGCTACATGACTACACTGTGTCTTTCTGAAGGTCAGCCTAAGTGTGCAGTTACTATGAGCCATCGGTATCGGTGCAGACGGCCCCACGACAAAACCCAGACGTGTGTGGACACCGCTCTCTCACGGTACTTACTCGGTGCTGGAAGAAGGACGGGTCGAGGTACTTGTCAAATCTGTCTTCAAACTTTACATCCGACCTCTTCCACTTGACCTGAGATTGGAAACAAGTAATGACTTTAACAAAAGTACAAATTACAGCTGTTAATGAGGCCAAGGGTCAAACAAACTAAAGGAGGCAGGAAAAGTGGTCAGTACTCACAGAATAAGACATGGGGATTTTTGTGTTTGGTATAAGTCGGACTTTGCCTTCACTGGTCAGGTTTACGTCAACGATCCTGTTGCCATTATAGCCAATCTCTAGCTTCTTGTACGTCCACAGGTAATGGTCCTCTCCATTCTCATCAGCCTCGCCTACAATCCCTAAAAAGTAAAAATCAGTGACCAAATTAAACAAATATTCATCTAACTGTTGTATCCCTAAAACTAATGTATAAGCCATACTAGCAGAAGATAAATTCAAATGTTGCATAAATGTGTAAATGTTTTATGAATGCAAGTTCCCATTTTAACAACCATTAGGGAGCACATTTCAAGTGTTAACTGAAATCATGAAGGAAATGGAAATTTGTTCTCTACAGCTCTAAATAATTACACTTTCAACAAGAAACATTATTTAGCAATAGAAAATTCTCAGAAAAATATTGCACATTATTTCCACTGAAACATTAGTCTAGGCATAAATACTCTTCCCAATAAGAACAAGCAGATGAGGCTAATTAAACACACTACTGTAAATCGTTATTAAAGACATCTGCAGGTCACACTGTCACCTCCTGCAGGACGAGCACATAGCTTTAGTTTCCATACAACTCTGAAAGCGGATCTGAGGTCAAAGTCATTGTGTATTTTAGTTAACCATAATATTTCACACACACTAACAATTGTTTGATTTGATAGCATTTTAAATAACCAGCATTTACTGACTGTTTGCACATGTCAAGGAGTGGCCTACACATGTTAGATTGTTGTCTCATTCAGATCCAGATCCTGCTAGAACAATGAACTGGAGCTTCATGGTCTAATGCCAAATATAAATGTATATGTTACAGGTTCAGCAAATGTCAAGGTTTGTAAAGCAAAAATAATAAATGCACAGCAATTAAAATGCTACAGAAATAACAAAATGGTATGAACATTGTAGCTATGGCTTATTTTTTGTCTACATTGGGGACAACACGCATATCTTTCAATTCTAGTACCAAAAAAAGGCTACAAAATGACAAATATATTCAGTCAATCCAGTATGTTACTAATAAGTTGTATCTCTAGGTACAAGTCTTTAAATAATCATTTAAATCTACCTCCCCAGTTATGACAGAAAGTAAAGTATCCATCTACAGCAGTATAGCATCATTCTGCCATTAGTGCTTTTCATCAAGTCATATTTGTGTTGTTTTTTTGTTTTTGTTTTTTTACACACCTTGAAAAAAGAAATAGGGAGGCCACATAAGGATAGAACTGGTTTAACCCCTGCCACAACAGGATTTGAGACAGAAAGAGTATGCTTTCTTTAAAGGTTCTCTTTACACCATAAGATAAGCCAATAATATTCTAATCAGCAACAGAAAATGACAATCACCTCGTCTATTGATTAAACAGCAACAAATGAATAAAGTTAGTTCACAAGCCATATATTTTTAGACACATTTGAAACGAGTCACTTACCCCAGATGGGAAGGTCATCGATGTACATTTGGTACCAGTAGTGGTTCTTTATAGCATAGACAAAGGCTTCCTGTTTAGCTTTGTCCAGGTCAATGTCACAGTATGTCGACTGCATCACTTCGTCTCCAGGGGTGAGAAAATACACCAGGATGAGATGTTAGATTATTTTAAAATGTGGTACACACATTTAACTAAATATTGAATTGACGACAAACTTGTTTCTAAACCACATCATTGCAACAACTGTGGTGGGAAGATTGTAATCTAAGACCTGGATTGAATTGGGAGCAGGCTTAAAAGCTTTCAGTATTTAAAGACCTGCTTCCCCATTGGCTTTCTGGTCAGGCATCTCAATATATTATATTGATTATAATACTATATCTTATATACTATATCTTATTATATTGATTATAATACTATATCTTATATATAAGATATAGTCATTGTTAAAGAAACATTTCTGTTATACACATTTAACCAAAAGCAGTTTAATACTATTGCTGTACACAGCTGATTAGATGGAGCACAACCAAAATATCATAAATTCAACAATAATTTTTAACATGTTTATAATGTTGTGCAATTGTAGATATGTAGAGTCCAAACAAGGCTAGGCTGCATTAACAATCACAAAAGAAACACAAAAAAGACTAACTTGAAATGTAACACTTTCTTAGTTTGCATTTCAAAATAGCCATCCAACTTTTTGTGGTGAAACCAAATGTTAGTGGCCAAAGCAAAACTAGTACTTATATTAATTTATCTGTTCAAATTGAACTCTTACTGTGCCAAACGAATATCGTAAAAGTCATGTAATTCATGCAATATTAAAAATTGTTGGAGAATATTGCATTCTTTTCTAAAATTGTGCAGCCCTACCGGCTCATCACACTAGAATAAGCTCTGACATGTACTTTGGAGCTGAACCTTGAGTGTTTTATTAACCAGTAGCATGGACTATCAGGAGGTTAATAAGAATATGAGGGTAATATGACCCGTTCTTTAGGCCTGAATGCTCTCAGGTGAAAGTTGTTGCTTAAGTCGTTTATTACCTTTGAACTTTATATCCAAGCCGCTGAACTCCAGCTCCACTCCTTGCAGAGCTTCTCCCAGCGTTTCATGGTAGTGACTGATGGTCTTTTTGGAACCCACACAGAAGGGCAAAGAGAAATACTTGTACGTCTCTTGTCGGTTGTGGTATGGCCCCACTGTGTTCATCCATAAAACTACCTCCTCTTTATCTAAGTACTGAAAGGAAACAAGAAGGGCTTTTATTGTGAAGTCCGGGGGAACGCAAGGCTTGTTCTGCTTGTTTTACAGGTTTTGACATTTGACTGATTTTGACATTTTGTTCAAAAAGATGGGGGCTTATTTTACCCACATCAGATTTTTTTTACGAACAGTGGTTATACGAAGAAAGGTTATCATGACTTTTTATGTAGATAAGTAAGAAGAACATGATGGTATTCAAGGTTATGCAAACATGGATAGTAATGTGGTGAAAGGAACAAAACTACATCAGCAAATAAGTACTATTGCGTCTGCGAGTTTTGGATTCATATTTATAAGTACCTGTGTGACAGGTTACTTGCTGCATTTCATTGCTGCACACATTTAGCTTAGTTTATAAAACACACATTAAAATAAATGTATTTAGGTCAGTGTTTCCCAAATTCATTTCATGACTAGCTATGTCTAACTCCTAACTGATGTCATTTTGAAATGTGGCTTTCCTGAAAGATTTGGGGAGAAGTCCATATCACATTCCATTACCATTAAAAACTTTTAACAGCATCTTTTAGCTTTGGGTAAAAATCTTTATTAGGTTTAAGGGGTAATTTAATGCTCTTAGACAATATTTATAATCAGAAAGCAGTTGTGTGTAGTGGACAGTATGAAAAGTAACGTGAAATCTCACATATTTAATCTCACAACACAAGATGTCAACGGAGTGTAGTTCGCTGCTGCTGCTACAACCGCTAAAGCTAATGTTACAACCGCTTAAAAGCAGGGCCACTGTGGATTTAAGTTAAAGACAGTGTAATAAAGCATACGAGTTGTTTGTAATAACAAAGACTAGCAGAGAAAGAAGATAAAACATAGACAGGACCTTACTTTTGAACCGGTGTTTTAGCCAAATGTAAAGCAATTTTAACTCTCACAGTGCTCACTTCTAAATGATCTTTAGTTAGAGCTCACTGCTTGGATACAGCGTTATTATTTTTGTTATCAGCTTTAGTTTATGTGGTTTTGGAGGATATTTAATGATCTAACTTGAGTGCATTTTCTGCCGGTGTTCAGAAAAAGCTTGTATGGTAGACATGCTAACTAGTTAGCATTAGCCGCTAGCAGTAAGCAGTAAGGCCGATAAGTGCGGACAGATTTACCAGCCAATAATAACTCTATCTGCATGATATATTAACAATCTGCTATGGATAAATAACACTCCATCCCGGGCAGTGTGTCATGTATCCTACTTCATATATAAAGCTACAGTTAGCAGAGTACACAGAGCACAAACGTCCATTATTTTCAAGCCTGCCTCTTTTCAATCGGCCTGTGTAAACGCCGTCTTACCGTGTGTTCGTGTTCGTCTGCGTCCACAGGTAATAAGGATCCCACTACAACAAAAAACGCTACCACTGCCACTTTCAACCTGGAAGACCCCATTATTTTCGGAGAAAGTGTGCAGAAAGCTTGGGGATGTTAGCTTTGTAAGGCTATCCCACCTTCTTCCTGGTTGTATGACAGAGGCAATTTTTAGGGATGCTCTCTCTCGTACGCATATGGCGTAAGGGTTTCTACACTGCTCAGCGCACTCGCTCGGGATTGGTTGTCTTCCGTCACGTGGTCTAAAAGGTCCAATCACAGACGAAAGCGGTGAATGGAGCAGTGAATAAAGAAACCCTGTCGCCGGATCGTCCGCAACCATCAGCCACGTCATCCTCCTGCCAAGACTGGAGGTTCACCTTTGACAGACCCGAGTGTAAAACTATTCAAAGGATTTAAAGTTCAGAATAAACCTTACTTTGACTTTACTCATTTGTGAAGACTAAAAGAAAAGATAGACAAATTTGGACAAAGTTTTTTACATAGACATTTTCCTGAAATCATGAATAGGCTACTCTGTCTTTAAATTCTAAAAGCTTTTGTTTATATGTAGCCAAGTAGTGATTTTCATTTCTCACTGCCTTCTCTCTTTGATTTTGTTAGTTCTGTTGCTGTTTTGCCTTACCATGTCTTGTTTTCATTCTTGTAACATTTGGTGTAAAATCCAAGTTTATTTTCACAACTTAAATGATGTGTTTGGGCTCTGTTAGGTGGGTGAGATGTTTGAGGCATTTTGGCGACATCTGGTGGTAAACTTGCTGATCATCATTCATAGTTAGAGAAAGGTGAACAGCTATGTGAACGTGAACATGCTTTTGACTAAGTGGATTTTCGAGACATGGAACGGTGACACTATCAACTACATTTATTGTAACTCTTTATGCATGCAATCATTGCAAGTACAATTTATGTATGATTATAAGCCCTTTGATTATGGTACATTAAACAGCAGCTCTCCTATTATAGTATTGAAACTTCACAAATTACCTTTCAGTCAGGTTTTTCAGTGCAATTACCATACGACAAATTTAGCCAGCATTTACTCTGGCAAGGCTGCATCACAAAAGCACATCCAGCACTGCTCTACAAAGCCTGGAAAAGAAGTGTTCTGTCATGTGTGAGAGAAGTTATAATACAATGCCAGAGTGACCCATTCTTTCTCCTAAACATTACCTCACCTAGTGGCAACCCATTGACATAAGACAAAAGTTTAGTTTGAGTCTTATCTTTAGAAATTCCTTCTCCACTTTGGCTTTGTAGGGCAGAATGGCAAACACAGTTACCAAAATAATTTCTTCATAAATCACCATCTTTCTTTAAATTTTGATTCTTCTTTAGGTTTCCTTTCTTCACTTTAAAGAGTTCACAAAATCTCTGCAAAGGATACATATAGAAACAGATTGAATTACACATTACAAAATAAACTCAAGCTAATTATTTATTACTGAAAAGTGTGATTACTTTATTGTGCCGGGTAGTTTAGGGTCTCTGTATAAACCGTTGTGCAGATACCCCTTGCTCCTATCAAAGGTAACCAGTTTGACCCGTTCTTTATTCTGAGCACTTGCTGCTACCTCATATGTCTAAATAAAAATAAAGTAAAATTAAAAACTTGTGCACACACAGTTGTCGCAAATCCAGCAATACCTGTCGAGCAATATCAATGGGAACCAAGTGATCGTCCTCTGAATGAAGGAATAATATTGGGCTTTCCATTTTCTTTAAACTGCAAGAAAGAATGTTGATAAGGTTAGTCTTGGATGTTACTGTATACAACTGCTCACATTTATCAGGTTTATTGCATTGTATTGTTCATTCGGACATACTTTTCCTCAGTTGGAAACACAGCCTTATTTTTCACCCAAGGTTCTGAAAACAAATATCCATATCCTGGAAAAGTCCAATAATACTAAAAAAAATACAAACAAAGTTATTAATTAAATAAAAAATCAATTAAATACATTATTCTTAAGCAAGTAAGTCTTGGATACCCAGTAAAAGGCATAACTCGTAATGTTCTGTCGAGCGGTGTTAAATGCACCTTCAAGAATGACCCCATCAAGCGCCACACCTAAGAATATAAAAAAATTAAGAAGAATAAAAGAATTTAGAAAATATTCAACATACAAATATTTAGATCTATTTCTAATAGAAGTTTACCTTTCTCAATAAGTTTTACTGCAATGTTTGTAGAAACTCTGGACATAGAAAATACTTTCAATACAACAGCACTCAAGGATTGCACTACTTTTTCTTTACGCTATACTTGTGAAATATATAATTGTACTGGTGAAATATATAATTGTACCATGAGCTTACTACATATTCTTCTGACATTAAGAAGCCTATTTCTAAATAACCCACAGGATATTTTCAATGTAATTCTGTACCTAAAACTTTTATCCCACTGGAGTTATTATATCTATTTAGCTCTAATATTTTTGGATAAATATGAATAAATATATATATATATATAAAACTGTGTTTTTTGTTTAGTCCTCACTGCAGTGCATTATACATTTGATGCCATATACAGTATATTTACCGATTAAGATTACTTTATACATTTGAAAAGTTTTAATATTTACCAGGAAATCCATTAATTTATCCGGTTACAGCCTGTATTTTATTCAACCTATGTTTAGCCAAGAAGGTACTCATTTTCATTCTGGAAAAGGTGGTATTGGAGCATTCCTAGTTCCTACAATGTTCTGCTGCCTATTATCTCAAACAGACCCAGTGCCAAGTGAGTGGCCCCACAGCACGACCAGGCTGTTGCCACTACGTGCTTTGACCCAGTTGTACAGGTAGAGGGCATCAGTGGACAGACCGTCTTCAGTAGGCTCTCCAGAGGAATCTCCAAATCCTGCAGATAGTTTGTCACAATTAAAACACGCACGCACACACGATTCAAATTCAAAAGGATTTAAAGCCCTGGTCGGAATCTTGGAAAAAGTAAGAAAGGTTGCAGAAAATGGGAGGTAATTTATTTAATTGTAGTAAATCTTCACCAACCTCTGTAGTCAGGTACCAGCACATGATAACCAAGTTCACTTAGTATCTGTTGACATTAGATGCTTATTTGTCATCAGAATATGAAAATAATCTCATTGTGGTCCAAAGGAATTACTCACTTTAGAAACTCCTATGCGATGCGGGGCTGCCCTGTTGAATTCACAAGCAACATGAGTCCCTATAAAAGTGCTTTTTTTACACTGCCTGGCTGCTGTGAAATACATTATTTAGTATACCTGTTGCCTGTATTACCATGAAGATAAATGAAAACTGGACTTCCATCTTTTAAAGTGCTCTGGTACCAGAACAAGTCCTTCCCTTGTGCATTTTTCCACTGACTTTCAGGGACAGTGTGCCTTGAAGAGTAACAAATTCACTTAGAGACATTATCATTTGATAAAAAAAATAAATAAATAAATAAAACTCACCAAACACCCAGAGAGATGCCCTTCTCAGATGTCAGGTACATGTTGACGGTGTGATTGAGGGAGAAATCAGCAGGTGTGCTGAGGTCAATAAAAAACGGCAGCCTGACTACAGAGAGAATCCAGTGAATATATTTAATTTAAACCGTACTGATATTTTGAATATGTGACAGAATTAGTACTCACTTCTGTAAACATAGACAAAATGCTGGATCAAATCAGGAAGTATTTTCACTGAGAATCCCATAAAGGCTGCAGCAAAAAGCAGCAAGAAGCTCATTTTTATCCATGATCTGGACCTGTCAACAGATACAGAGAAACTAGAATGCCAAATTAAGCCATAACCACAGAAAACCTGGAGACTTTATTAGTATTGTGTAAGAAACATGCTTTTCACAAAACTGTTTTCTGAATCAGTTCAGTGACCAAAGGTTTCAGTGAGCCACTGTGGAAATTACTATAGCGCACGTCTAAAGAAAGCATTTAAGCATTTTTGTACATTGTACTTTTAATGGCTAACTAAACGTTTAATGTGGATGTTAACCTACTTGTATTGTCTATTGTATTGTCCATTTTATGATTGCCAGCAAATAAAACATTCAGTTTAGTGCCACTTGGAACAACCCTGGAACAGTGAGCAGCCAGTGATCTAGATCCGGGAACATCTTCGGCTCTTCTGGCAATAAATTGATTATTTTTGTTGCTAATTTGTTGGATTTTGTTTTGAATTGTTTCTTTACAGTGTCTATTTAGCAAGTACTCCACGTGCTCTTCTGCAACTGCATTGTCTGTACAAGAGCAAAGACAATGACAGAAAACCTTATGAAAATTAATCCTAAGGTATGATAGCCTATGTAGGATTTTCTTCACAAAATAAAAATCCTTTAAAATTCACAGGTAATTTTGCTTTGTTTATGTGATAGCATACAAATAACACTTTTTAAGTTTACTATTTCTATTTTGCAGGAGGGTTGTTTATCAGTGTGTAGCTCAGAAAAGAAAATACAGCAAAACTTTAGGGTTCCTTCTAAAGTCAGAGAAGCCTGGATTTAAGAGTCATTTACAGATAAACACTAAAAAGAGAGCACACTGGTCGGTGTTTTTCCTGCATAATCTTTGCAATAATACAAGCCTAACTCCCAGGATCTCCATCATCTTCTCTACAGAAAACCAAAACATTTAAAAATGGATAATGCTTGCCATCTCCTCAAGTCAGAAGATCTTCTAAAACCCCGTAACCATGGTAACAGTCACACCTTTTCGGCACCTGACAGTTCAGCTTAGGTTGGTCAATATATTGAATTAATTGGAGTTTCTAATTTTAATTTTAATTTAATGGAAATGTTTCCTCTAACACTGCGCTGTGTCTAATGCTGCTGTTAGCTCCAGAGCAGCTCCAATAATGTCTGTGGGACTAAAAAACACGAATAATCCCAGGAGAAAGCGGCCATAGCTCTGAAATGCGTCGGTTTAGCGAAGTGCCAGGAAACTGATCCAACAGGAACAGCGTTCTGTTGTTGGTTTATATGAAAAATAAGGCACAAAGTCCTTTTAATCTAGACTTTCTGTAAAGTGGAAATTATTTTAGGAATGATTTATGGATACAAAGGGCTAAAACTTAAAAGTATCCAATATAAACTGCTTTTTTAATTACATTTTAAGTTAGTAGCAAGACAAATACTGATAAAAATCGTAAATTTCTTGAAAGAAAAAAACGCTGGCTACTGGGCTATAAGTAAGTGCTGGTAATATCCTTCATAGCAAGCTAAGGTGGTCAAAATGCATGTTATGTTATGTATTGGCAAGGTCTGTATCCAAATTTGAACAGGAAGTAGTTAGCCCATATATATCCTACATTGCCCACTTCGGTTTACTTTTTAATGTTTACTTTTGTTAAACTCACGCCTGGTCCTTCTTCTGCTGCTGTGGTTTTGCAGTCTTCTGAACCGAGGGAGAACCATCTTTTTTCACGTTTCTTTTCTTCATTCTTCCACAAAGCCCCAGTTACTCTGTTGTTTAACGGCGTTGACAGAGTTTGTAACGGTGCTGTATCTAAGTTTGAGCAAAGTTCAGTGTAATCTCCAGACGTGGGCAGTATCCGGAGATTTAAGGAGGCGCTTGTAGTAAATACGCGACAAGCTTCTTGAAAAAGCAACGTCTACTTTGTCGCCACCTTAAATACAGCCTGAAATCGTTTGATACCCATTTCTAAATTGTAGACTTAAGGGCTGGATCAGTGGCTAAAGGGTCAATGTGCCAATACGTATTCCTAACGCCAGTCAATATTTGCTGTTTCTTTTGTAAAATGTCATTAGTTGTGCTCTCTTGTGCAACCAAAGTACAATTGTTGTATTGGAAAGCAATTTATTTTAATACATTTAGAGCCATTTAATTCCATTCCTCAAAATCTAATCTTTACCAAGAATTTTTCGGGTATTTATGAAGTTTCATGGAGATGTTTTGGGAGAACTCACATGGATGGAAGAGACATCACCCATATAACTTCAGATAAACGAAAAAACGTATAACATATAAACGTCAAAAATTATAACATGATAGGCATACTTGTAGCTAGTGATGCTATCAATCAGCAAAAAAATGTAGAGAAACTGTTGGGAAAGACAACTTGGTGCAGGAGGCAAGCTCTTTCTTATCTCTTACAAAATGGACCATATAGACGTCGATTCCAAGTAGGTACATTTTACATTGTGTTGTTAGGCCAGACTCCTTAGATTTACATTATAAAGAAAACTCATTTTACTTATGTAAATGTTTTGGCTATCATAAAAGACCTGCGTAATTCAAATAATCTAAAGCTGTTGCTAATGAAGGCAGTGCTATCACATTTACTATTTGCGCATTAGCTTGAAAGTACTTATGGAAGGATATAGAGATTTGTCTTCTTTAACACTTCCTCAGCTACAAGTCACACTAAACGAGTGATACTAAACTAGCCCATATTCAAAACAATGGTATCTCTTTGTTACACTACAGCCAAAATGCAATGTTTGCACTTTTAATGCCACCTTCAATTTTACCTTATACACAATAAGGTTTCAGATGTTCCTTTACCCAGTACATGTGCAGGTCTGACCTCAGACAACACATGAATGACATTGGTGCCTTGTACAGAGTAGGCCTATATAAACAGTGCACAGTGTTCCAGTCGTCTGGGAGTATACATCAGCTGTGAGTGTTATTATTATGGTGATTATTTCAGTACGTCCTGTGTCTCTGATGCTTATGCAGTAAGGCCTATATCGACAAATGCTTTCCAAACGTACATTTTGTGTAGTCTTCAGAGAAGGGTGTTTTTTGACCTTTAAGAAAAAATAAATCTTTTGAATGTTCAAATGTTTTGGCTCATATAAAGCACTAATCTAAGACTTATTTGAGCTTAAATTACTTCCAGTGCATTTGATTTAAATTACTTGTGGAAGAATTTTATGTCTTCAGCACACATGGAAGGGGCAAGACTATAATGTCTTTGATGATTAATATTAGGACGAACGACTTTGTTGATAATTGTAGTACACTGTCAGACCACTAGAGGTAGCTATTGGATAACACGAGCTGCATAATCTGACTCTTTCGTGCAAACAACTGTAATGGTTTTGATTTAAGAAGGAACACTGCACATTTATTAGAAAGAACACACACGTAAATATAAAACCAATAATCCAACAATCATTAAACAGACAAACAGGCATCAATGTACAAATGAAAAAAATAAATAAAAAAAAGTTTTCCAGCCTACATTTCATGTTTTTGTATTTATTTATTCTAGATATTTAACGTGTCACATTTGAATCTGTATCTTTTCTCACTTTGAATATAACGTACACAGAGTTTGGCGCAGATTGATGTCAACATGAGATAGTGAACCAAAAACAAATTTATCAGCGGGCCTAAGTCAAGGTTTGGATGTCCAGGCACAAGGCAAATGTGAAAGATGAAAAATGAAGGCCATCACAGACGAGACAATGGAAACTAAAATGTCAATGTGAGAACCTTCTACAGTAAATGTCTGTGTCTGTGGACAACAATGAAAAATAATAGAAGTCAAAATTAATAGATGTCACTGTTCGTGTGCACTTAGGGCAACATGAATAATTCATAGTGGCTGTAGGCTACATCCATGATGCCACTAGAAGGAGCTGTTGGATAAGATTAGCTGGTGAGCTGTCTATTTCTAAACCCAACATGAGCTCAGCTTGAATGTAGTGCAGTAGGACATGAGTGGCTGCTGTGGCTCTATTTCTGACTATTTTCACATTTTGCCCTGTAACTCTGCTCACTTCCTCTGACAAAGCTGGTCACTGTTGTGCCAAAAAAGCTTCCCATCATTACATCGACTGTTTACACGAGTGCTACTTTCACTGACAGTGTATTCAATTATGTATATAAAGTTACAACATGTTGGACATAATAGATGAACACAAGCTTACTGTTCATTTACAGTTCATATTTGTTGTTGTTTGGAGAGACTATAACATCACTCATTTAAACTTGCTTAAGTTTATATTAATGAGTGAACTAATTGTAAATTTGGGAAGATGTCATGTTTAGAACAAGTTAGACATACTTGTAGCTAGTGATGCTAATAACCACTGAAGTAGTGGCATAATGTAAAGATTATTGGTCTGACAGGGAAGACCATTTAGTTAACTAAATATCTCTTATCCTTCACACTATACAGACTTCTTTAGTTTATCTTACATAGACAATAACATTTCATATGTTTCTTTAAATGAGTGTGCCTTTAAATTACTGCATAAGATCGGTGCCTTGTACAAAGTAGGCCTATATAAACAGTGCACAGTGTTCCAGTCGTCTGGGAGTATACATCAGCTGTGAGTGTTATTATTATGTTGATTATGTCAGTACAGCCTGTGTTTCTGATGCTTATGAAGTAAGGTTCATATCGACCAGTGCTTTCCAAACAGATACATTTTGTCTAGTCTTCATGTGTTTAGCTGCAGAGGAGGAGGTTGTTTGAAAGGACTTATCCTTAAACATGTCAACACTCCTGGGTTTCCAGAATAAAAAATAAATAAAAAGAACACAAAAACTAATTTGGTTCATGTTGAAAAATGCTTGAAAATGTTTTGGCTATCATAGAGCCCTGAGTTCAAAGGCCCTACTATCTAAGACTTATTTTGTGCATCAATACTTTCAGTGCATCTGCTTCAAAGTCTCTTTGAAGAATATAACGATATGTGTCCTTGAAATTAAGGAGAAGAACACACACAGACCTCTCCTACAGAATGAAAGAGTGGTACTAAACTTTCATTCATGGATTCATACCAGATTTCAGTCTCTACTGGCACCATTGGACAGTGTTAACTAGTCTGCAGTAACACTCTCAGATTGCTATTTTTCTCAATTGGCGGATGAGGTATTGGATGGGACATAAACCCAAGACTTCCCACAGACTTTCTTGAAACCATAGTTTAATTTGACTTATTATGACATGTGATTTTTTTATGTAGTTAAATTTACAACATTTGTTAAAAAAAAATAAAGTGTGATAAAGTTTAAGTGCAGCTGCAATTCACTATTAATTAATCTCATCTTATCTATCTTTTTCTGTAATACCAATGTATGTAGATCAATGTTTAAATATTACACCTGGAAAGGAAAACTCTAACTCCCATCTGTCTTAGGTTAGCACCAACTGTTCATCCACTATCTCACAGTCTGACAGCTCCCAGGCCCAGCTGCTATATACTGTGGCCTGTGGGCCCAGCTCGTTATGTGTGAAGGTATAATTATTATCATTATAGTTTTTTTTTAAGAAGCCTGGAGCAACTTTAGTGATCGAGTGGCTGTCAAATACCCCTAAGGAAGTAATGTCACTGTGCCTGTCTGTACAGCAGTATCAAACTGAAGGTCAGAGGTCAGCGTTGTCAGCATTGGAAAGTGAGTGTTTGATGGTGAATGTAGCCTGGAACCTGCGGCTGGGAGCTGAGGAAGATGTGAGATCATGTTTTGTTCCAGGGAAGCCCATTATGCCTCTGCTCTTCCCGGGAAGTGAGTGTGTATTTCGGGGCGTCCGATTTAGCCGAGAATTCCCAAATGTGCCATTTAAATTTTTTCGAACCCTTACTTTCTCAAGGTAAGCTTTGGAGGTCTCTCACACTTAATCATCATCAGTATTTGAAAGAAGCCCAGAGTAGTGTGTGGGAGTGTGGAGCAGCAGTACATTAAGGGTCAAACAGCAGGAGTACATGCAGGGCCAGCACACCACTGTGCCAGAGCCAAGAAAGTCCAGAGTTAAAGCTTTATCAAACTCAAAGACACTAAATTGCTTTTGTATGACTTACATACTGGCTTGTTCTATTTTATAGGAGTTATCTAAAGTTTTAAAAATGCTTAGTTAAACAGTAAGCAATGGCAAAACTTTATCAAATGTAAAACCATGCTGTTGCAAAAAACAATTTATTATGAACAAAACATACAGAGGAATTAAAAGGAGAAATTTGGGACACCTCTGAGGCTCGCCTGGTAGGACGCATACCACAAAATTGGATAACCCTGGATTGAATCTCTCTATCCTCTCTGTCTGTCTGCTGTCAAATAAAGGCAAGAGGCTAAAGAGGCGGCAGTAGCTCAGTGGGTAGAGCAGTCGTCCTTCAACCGGAAGGTAGTAGGTTCGATTCCCACTCTCCCCACAGTTCATACTGTCGTTGTGTCCTTGGGCAAGACACTTAACCTACCTTGCCTCCAGTGACTGTTAACACTGGTAATTACTGTAGAACAATGTAAGTCGCTTTGGATAAAAGCGTCTGCTAAATGAATAAATGTAAATGTAAATGTAAAGAAATATCTTTAAAGCAACACTGCGTAACTGTTTGGCCTGGGTAGTCCATACCTGTTAACAAATATGGCATAAAAGAACAGAATATGCTGTTAGTTGTTTCTTTATTAGCCATACAAAGCAAATTAGTTAATACCTAATGAATAAAAATACAGGTTACATTCAACAAGTCTTGTGTGCAATATGTGACATATACAGGTATTACATACGTCGGATGCTATCTTCAAACAACCCAAATTAACTAATAGTTAAATTAAGAAAATAGTTTATAACATAGAGATGACTTCTTCAGGGTCAGGGTTTATCAAAGCCACATAACTACAGCAGTGTTTGTGCAGCGCTAGAATAAAAACATTCCTTCTTTTCACATTTGTTTACACAGTGAACGTGCCAAGTCATGTTCTTGGCAAAAGTGAACTGTCTTTTGAATATGTTGATGTACTGTCAGCCTTTATGTAAAATGACCTCATGTATTTACTCACAGTTGTCAAAGCCTTGTCTTCACGTCCAATAAGCAGCAACATCTCGGTCCAGAGTAAAACCAGACTGAAGTGATGACTTATAATTATGTTTAGAGGCTTCACAAAGTCATGGAGGAAAAACACTATTTCTGACTGATGCCACTAGGGCCCATTGTGATTGTTATTTCTTTCATTTATCTCATGTACGTAGCCACAAAAAAAAACCTGCAGAGATTTAACTGACTTCATGCGATGACATAGCATTATATAGGCAGCTTTAAACCAACATGACATTCTGCAACACGGTCAAAAGTAAGTTCTTTTCCATATTTCCACATTTGCTTTGTCAGGTTCCTAAGACAGTAAAAATAAATAGGACATGGCTGTAATTTTGGCTCTCATTTAGCAGCAATGAGAAAGAAATGTTGAAGCAGGTGGCAGCTGGAAACTTCAACAGGTTTCCAATTTTTATGGACATTGTGTAAAGGGCCCAGCAGCCAGCCTTTAAAAGGGTGCGTAGAAGGTGTTGGATGTCTATCCCGTTGCACCTCTTTAACTGAATTAAACATCTCTCCAACAACCTGCTGTTCTGCCAAACACACACATCTAAAGGAGCTTATAAATGACTGTGGGTTTGGGTCCAAAATGGTCTTTCCTGATACATCTCAGCTTTAGTGAGGCGGGATGGTCTCTTAAGCCCCTTAAATGACTTGCTAAATATTCTGCTTGTCCTTTTTTTTGCATGGTGAGGTAGTTAAGTATCACAATTAGTCTCTAAGGAGGTCGTGAGGCTCAATAAATCATACAAAAGCTTTGACCAATAACAGTGGGTCATCATGGCACCAATCAGAGGTAAGTAGGTACTAAGGATGGTTCTTCTAAACAAAATCCTTTGAGACATAGATCTTATGTAAAGATAGACTGACTGGCGTGTCACTATAAAGTAAAGTATTAAATAACTAAATAAAAATCACATGGTACAATTTGCACATAGTTAAAAAAAAGACTTGGAACAAAGCAGGTTAGACAGACAAGAGTTTAGTGTTATTGGAAACAAGAGCAGCTATCAGTCAGAACATAACTTGAGTTGATAAATCCTAAAAGCTGAAATGAAGATTGAGCTGTTCAGTTTGAATCTTTTTTTAAGGTTGTTCCAGTCTTTAGCTGCTTCATACAGAAATTCTTCAACATACCGATTTTATTTAGAGAACATTGAGCACCATGAGCATTAGCATTAAACATTTACAGTAATTGTAACTTCTGACAAAGCTCTCATTGTCAGAAGAGTCATGTGATGTCATTGTTTCTTGTTTGCTTCAGGTATGTCAATGTAGATGAACAAACAGTGGGTGGGGTTATGTAGGTCTACGTACTGTGCAGACACAAGCTCTTTCTGACCATAACGGCAGTGTTGAAATAGCCCCAATCTAGATCAATTGTAATAGGTCATATTCTGGAAGAGGTACAAAAATACAAATTGATATAAGAATGCATTTGTCATGGTTGTAACTGCATGTTTAAACTTTACACATCAGGAAACCTCTGAACCTGTAACCTTAACCCTAACCCACAAATGCTAGACTTAAATACAAATGTAAAAGGCACAGTCATACACCTGACTGAAATCTAAAAATACAACTCAACTGACTCTAAAGCCCAAGCTCTTCTAATTTGACTGATGTGACCTACTCCACACAGTGAAAGCCTTTGTGAGTCCAGCTCCTTAGACCTACTCATTTCCTTATGTCACATCCAGGAAACTGACACTTAAATGTTACAACAAACCTTTGCTACATCCCATTTCCAGGTGCCAGGAAAGCTCAGGCTGAAACCCACTCAGCCGTTGACTGCATCTTCCTCTATCTTCCCAAAACGGCTGCTTTCTGATTCCACAGCTGTCATTTGTCATGGAAATGACAGCAATGGGAGTATTATTATCCGAGCCAGAGATTGTGTTCGCGTCCTAGCCTCCGCCCCTCGACTCTGGCCCGGGATCCTGGCCTGCAGCGCAACCACATCCTCTACAGCGCCTCTGCTGATCCAGATACATGTCACAAATAATAGGGGGAGCAGTGGGAGCCTGTTTGATTTATGTGTACGCTGAGGAAGAGTGTGTGACCTGATGATCGGCCAGGATCACTAAAAGGGTCCTTCCTGAAGCTCCCGGCCAAGACGCATTCCTGGCTCCAATCGACTAAACTCATCAGAGAGAAATTAAGCTTTTATATACTGTTAGAACTGATGTGTTTTTTTACTCTGACAGTCACTGGCCGATTCTTGAAAGTTAAGAAGAACAATGTTTATGTGGGCGACCTGTGGAAGTGGTTTGCTGACACTGAACGATGGAAACACGGTTGTAGCAAAGAGTTTGAGGTTGTAAATTATTTCAGGATTGGTGGAGGTTTCAATGGTTTAAAGTGAAACCCAGAAATATATATTCTCAAAATCCTTTTGATGTTTCTTAGAAATGAGATCCTCAGGACAAGGATTTATAGCGTGAGATTATGCAAAATTATGCAAGATTACGCAAGATTACGTGAGATTACGTGAGATTACGTGAGTGACACGCTTAATGGCACCCACATAGAGAGTGTGGCTGTGTTTCCCCGGTTGCCTCTGATGGCGGAAGCCCAGAAAAGAGAAGAGAGGAGCTGATTGTCAAAGGGACTTTTATAGTTCTTTCCTTTTATTATTACTATTGACAACATTTTATGCCCAGTTTTCACTGAAAATGCATGTTGAAACTTTGCGCTGATTTACTCTGTTAAAGGTTTACATAAACATACATTATAACAAATGTTACAGTGGGCCTTGATGTTTGTCTGCACAGTCTCACAGTAACCAGAAGGTTGGTGGTTCTATTCCCATTCTCCCCACAGTTTAAACTGTTTAACCCTCCTTGCCTCCAGTGACACAGCACTGGTGTATGAATGTGTGAGAATTTCAGGAAAACAGATAGAAATTAGCCTATGGCTACAATCTGGCATGTTTACATTTATGTGGCTGTGTCTCATGTATGTTCACTAACAGGCACTTTCCTACGGAGCCCCTCTGGTCAGACTATGTAAAAAAAAAAATATGTAACAATATATGTAACTAAGTCGTGGCCTCAAGATACGCTAAGTCATGGCCACAAGATACGCTAAGTCGTGGCCTCAAGATACGCTAAGTCGTGGCCTCAAAATACGCTAAGTTGTGGCCTCAAGATAAGCTAAGTCGTGGCCTCAAGATAAGCTAAGTTGTGGCCTCAAGATACGCTAAGTCGTGGCCTCAAGATACGCTAAGTCGTGGCCTCAAGATAAGCTAAGTTGTGGCCTCAAGATACGCTAAGTCGTGGCCTCAAGATACGCTAAGTCGTGGCCTCAAGATAAGCTAAGTTGTGGCCTCAAGATAAGCTAAGTCGTGGCCTCAAGATAAGCTAAGTTGTGGCCTCAAGATAAGCTAAGTCGTGGCCTCAAGATAAGCTAAGTCGTGGCCTCAAAATACGCTAAGTTGTGGCCTCAAGATAAGCTAAGTCGTGGCCTCAAGATAAGCTAAGTTGTGGCCTCAAGATACGCTAAGTCGTGGCCTCAAGATACGCTAAGTCGTGGCCTCAAGATAAGCTAAGTTGTGGCCTCAAGATACGCTAAGTCGTGGCCTCAAGATACGCTAAGTCGTGGCCTCAAGATAAGCTAAGTTGTGGCCTCAAGATAAGCTAAGTCGTGGCCTCAAGATAAGCTAAGTTGTGGCCTCAAGATAAGCTAAGTCGTGGCCTCAAGATAAGCTAAGTCGTGGCCTCAAGATAAGTGAATATAAAAGGAGAATGCACAATGGAGCAGCTTTTCTCCCGAAAGCATGCACGCTAGTACGAGTGCATGCACGCTAACTCTGCCACCCATAAGGCTCATACATACAGCCAGATGGAGGTACCGTGACCTAAGCCTAGAACGCCCTCTGCTGACGTTTTATCGTAGGCTACACAGACATGCTTTTCCAAAATGTGAAACACTTCAATAATTAATGAACCAGTCTGCACACTACTGTAGACTATCTTAAAATCATAATCAGAAATACTTTATTGATCTTTATTGATATCGATAACCCAGGGGACAATTGTTGTGTCATAGTTGATGTGCACATCAAGACATTTAAAGAAATATAAATAATAATATAAGTTGGTAAATAAACAAGTAGCCTATATACATGTAAAAAGTATAAATATATGCTATAAAATAGGAAGAAGAGTTATAAAGGACCATGGATATGCAGATAATAAACAGATAATATTGCACAGAATGTGAAGTATTACATTGCACTACAGTACAGGGACCATTTAAATAACAAAGGGTCCATGTGTCAGACATTCACTATCTTGAGGCCACGACTTAGCGTATCTTGAGGCCACGACTTAGTTACATCTATATTTTTTTTTTTACATAGTGTGACCAGAGGGGCTCCGTACTTTCCCCTTTCCCAGCTTCTTGTTACATACATAGTGAGGTAGACAATGTCCACCTCAAGCAAAGCTAAGTTCTTGCTAAGGCAGGTCAACAAGCTTTGGCCTCAGCTGATTAATCATTACACTGAGTGACTGGGAGGGGCTTAAAGGCACAGATGCTAACACTTTACTATTAACTTAATAAAACAGTTATAAACAAAAAAAGAATCATGCAATGACATGTTTTACCTGCTAACCTTCAGCAGTCCTTCACAGGAGTCACTTGATGTTCCAATGACTTCCTCTAAACACATGATTCTTTGTTGCACATATGAAGACATGCTGCAACTTTCCCCTTCAGGGCGTAAATAATTTGAATTGAACTAAATGCTGCCGTGTAACCTTATCGTTCTTCATCACATTCATATAATAGCTCATAAACTTCCTCCAGTCCCTTCATTTGTCCAAACATCTGCCTCTGTTGCCTCCACAGTCACCACTCTGCCCTCCGGTCGTCACCATTTGTGTGTTTGCTGTTTTGTTGCTACGACAAACATCCCAATCTTCATTTTGGCACGAGGCAGGTGCATTTCATTAATCTTAATCCAAACACTTATTATAAACCACATGATTTATAATGCTTCCATTGTGTCTGTTTTGCTCAGTAACAATTACACTGTGACTCACTGGGATGGTATAAATAACTGCGCTGACCTTTAGTAGAGGAAGCAGCAACTGAAGCTGTGCCAGTGCGATTGTGCGCTCTACCTGAACAGTCAATAGTGTCCAAAAAAAAAAAAGGAAAACAGCCTGATTAGTCTGTTTGAATGTTTAGGCTTGTTGTACTAAATCCATGTCCTCCCTGTGTCTGCGTAGGTTAAATCCAGGTACTTCTGTTTCCCCTTCTACCAAAGACATGTACGATAGCCCTCCCAGGACTCCCCTGCACAAGAGATTTTAATCTTTGTGGGATAAATAAAGGTTCAATTAAAAAAAGGTATTTGCATTAAATACATTTAATTAATTATTATTTTAGATGTTCTATTGCAATTAACAGTTTTAATTGAAGTAATCTAAGATAAATTAAGACCATGAGCTTTTTTCTCAACCTAAATAAGGCAAAGATTGATAATAAATGTTCAAAATGGCTATTGTAACTTTACACTTGTCCCATCATGTGACAAAAAGCATAAAGGAATATCGTTTTCATGTTGCTTGGTATAATTTAGCACAAACCTTATTGGCCATGTGATGAGTTTATCCAGTTTCTTGGGAAGCTACCATCATACATACAACTTACAACAGCGATTTTCAATGATATACAGTAAAAACTGTAATTAAGTGAAAAGTACAGTAGGCTACTTCTAACATCATATCACTGAAATAGAAGTCAACACTATTATTACTTGAGTAAGAGTAAGGCAGTATTTATGATAAAAATTGGACATTGAGCATCAAGTTATATGTGTTTTTGTCAGTAGTGCACGTTTACAGGTAGACCTTCCTCCGATTAAGCTCATAGCTTGATTAAGCCTTCGCAGCTGGAGTTCAAACCTTGTTTGTGTACACATGCACGAGAGAGAACCCCTCAGGCTGATCCTGGACTCATGTGTCCTTAGTATTTCACAGTTAAAAGAATAAAATAAAACTAACGTTAATCTAGACGTAAACACAACAAACCCAAACTAAGAACATTGCGTTCATTACTCTGTAACTGTGGTGTCCGACAGCCCTTGAACATTTCAAAAGCTAGGCAAACTAGCTTGTTCTTCTAAACTTTTTACGACATAATAAAGCACAATAACCCATAAACAGGAACCTGATGGCATCCTTATGTCTTTGTTTTAAAAATGAGTGAGTATGTGTCTAAACATTGTTCTTCGTGTTTTTCTAATCTGTTTACATGACTTTGTGCCACTGTCCAACTCAGGTGCATGCTCAGTGCAATGAGTTGACCTTAATCAAAGTTAGCTGTAAATGCAGCAGTAAGACAACGAATCGCATTATCCAGGTGTGTTACTCTGATTTTGAGGAAATTCGACGGTCTCCCCAATCGGAGTAAGGTGTATACATGCAGTTTAAAAGTCCGATTATACGTCAATAATTCGTTTTTCTCTACCTGAATGTAAACAGTGAATGTTTGTAGCCAGACTGGGGCTCAGTTTGATATTTTTGTTGTGAGGCAATAATGCTATACTTAGCCTCCTAATGATTTCTAAGAGTTACATTTACTCATTTTTGAATTTGTGCTTGAGTAAAAGTAATACATTATTTTACAGAATGCTCTGAAAGGTACATTACTTAAGTTTCAATGGTTCCAATTTTTTTTCTAACCCATACATAAATAAGCAACAGCCCGAATCTGAATTTGCTGCAGTTGCCTCTGTAAGCCTGTACAGTCAGTTAAATGAAACTCCCGCGCTGTTTCAGCGAATGTGTGCATGCTCATTTACCTGGTTCTTACTTCCTAATTTGCCGCCATAAGAAAACTAAGCAATGCTAGAGGCACATTTGAAAGTGAACCTTGTGAACACAGGAACGACACAGGCCACTGGCCACTCGAAGCCGGCAGATTCTGGTTGTTCTTATTTGTTTCGTTTGTTATTCATCTGTACTCGTACAAGCGTGCGCACACTGAATGCATGACACTGAATGCGGTACCGCCAACGGCAGGGGTGGCACACTAGTACAAAAACTCCCGATCTTCCGTAATGCTCCTTTAAACTAGTGTGACCAGATTTTCAAAACTCAAAACTGGGACACTTTAATTTTATAAATGGACTGATTGCATTGAGTAACATTTTTTATTGCATGTGCTTTCCTAAAAGCAAACAGCTGTATTGTTCCTTAAGCTCATTGGTAAATGATAACTTTATTTTTGGCTGATGCCACTGAAACGGTGAAACCTGGAGAAGGGACGCTTAACAATAACCTCATGCTTAAGCACGTAAATGAACCAATCAGTGTTGACATGTAGAACACTGTTGATCTTTTCCAAATGGTTAATAATTCTGTAACCATGGCAACTCTGTGATTTACACAAGTCTACTGACAAATGAGTTACAAGCAATTTACGCTGCTTTGGCTTTATGATTGACACTGGCAGTAAAAATAAACAGGACAATCGGGTCAAGAAGAGGGAAAAACTGTGACATTTTAGGGTTTTTTGCAAATATCCCTCCGGGACATGGGACAGAAGGCTTACAAACGGGACTGTACCGTGTAAAACAAAACGTATGGTCACCCTAACTTGTAAAAGTTCAGCACAGTCCATGTTTCTATTTACTTCCCTCTGGTGATTTACATTATCACAGGTCTATGGGAGTTTGTACAAAATCGACTTTGAACTTTGAATCGAAGTTTGAACTGTGACTGTATATTGTTGGCTAAATAAGGGCCAGGCCTGATTTGAAGCTTCATAAAGAGGTAAATAAATGCAGGACTTTAGCCTCGAGGCCAGTCTCCTGTGCAGTCAAACAGTGCACAGGCTAACCCCCCTGTGTGTGTGTGTGTGTGTGTGTGTGTGTGTGTGTGTGTGTGCGTGTGTGCGTGTGTGTGTGTGCGTGCATTAGTCCTGGTTGTTGCGGGGATCTGTCGGCGCCCGGCTATCGCTCCCCCTGGGCACATGAAGGCGCTGTGGGGGCTGGGGCCGTTGACATGAGCGCTCAGTTCAAAGAGATGGAGCTGGAGATGCTGTGGACGGGAAACAGAGCACCCTTTATGCTCACAACGACCTGAGCCTGGGAAAACTGCACAGCCCCCCGTTCGACTCTTGTGGTTACAGACCGAGGCAAGTGGACTTACAGGTGCCGCACAGTGCTGCTCCGGACCTGGCAGAGGAACGGCCCACGCACCGCAATGAGAGCTGTGTGCTGATGGACGATACTCTGGAGTATGTGAAAACATCACAAGATGCTCTGTAAAAATGTTGAGTCCTAATCTGTTCATCTGGGTCTGGGCCTAATGTGTTTTACTGAGACGAGGAAAATGAAACCGTAAATGAGGTTTTATCTTGATTTTACTGTAGACGCAGAGAGGAAACGACCTCTTATGGAATGGACTACAACATTTTATTACATAAACCTAGGTATGTAAGCAGACCTAATGGCTGCAGTTTGTGGTATAATTAAGGTCTACTGTGTCGGGCTATTGTTGTTAAATGTGATTGGCCAGTTTAGCAGGGGATGTTTGAGTGTGGCTCTAAGTCAAATTTGAGTTTGAGTTCATCAGTAGTGGGCCATTTTTTTTTACTGGCATCTGCTGAAGTTGAACAAAGATTATGTTGTGAGTGTTTTACAAGTGATTGTGCAAAAAATATGTTAATCACAATTTAGGACAAAAACTGTTTGTTAATTCTCTCAGTAAGCAGACGTAGCTTGTGTTGGAATAGCCACTTTCTTATTATCCCACCGCCATTGACTTCATGTTGACAAGCTGCATAGATTAACAGCCAATGGGAGTGTCCTATATTCTAATGACCTCACTTTAGACATTTGTCAAGTGGATATCACCCTGCAATCAGCTTAATAATGATAAGTGTACTGTATAAATCTGCTGTAAACTCTTGGAGCAGTGGCACCACGACTTAATGGCATGACCTAATGTTACAAGAACTATTTCTAGATCTGTTCCAAAAGTTAAGATTGGCAGGACAAAAAAGCACAAGACAAGTCGGAAAAGGCTGTAGCTCCTCTGATGATTATACCTTTTATGTCCTTGTCAGGAGCTCATCAGACGTGTTTACAGTATATTAAATACATACAGTCAAATGCGTCAAAGACCACCTTGGCAGATTTTAGAAGGATCTGATCACCACTGTTTAGATTTGGATTATACTTGTTCTAACTGTGCGTCTAAATCTCCTAAGATCCAATGTAAATGTGTCAAAATGCTGGATCAACAATGAAAGCAACAAGATACGTAGCTGTTGGTTTTGAAGAAGAGATAGGTCAAGACAAAATGTTAATTTAACTGTGATGCCATTGAAAACTGGCAAAGACCTTCTTTAAACTAAAATTGTATACTTTATATTATTGAAAGTATTATTGTATTTTTAAAGATCATCACTCAAATACAAAAGCCTCTTTCACACATGCACCGTTTTCCAGCAAAGTTCCTGTTTTTATGTGAAAAGTGTAACGTGTAAAAGGCGACAACAATTATTTCCCAAAATATCTGCACTGTCCAGTTTTAAAGTGGTGACCTAACATTTGCTGAGAAGGCTGTGTTGTGAAAGAAAGAAGAACATTACCACCACATAATGAACATAGATCTGGCTTTGCTTTTCCTTCTTTGTTGTGTTGACTTGTTTATACTGTAGTTTACTACTGCCTCCCACAGGCCTACTTAGTCTTACCTATTCCCAATATTGCTGTGTCAAGTCTAAGGGGTATCAAGGGAATTTTCTGACACTGAGCTTCATCTGTGAATAGGTAAAATTAGCAGTAGTTGTGGTGCTGGGAAGTGTGAAAGGTACTTGCGTAGGTCCATTAGATATGGGAGACTGTTGAGTTGCCCCTCTGCTCTATCTAGCATATTCATTACAATGGCACCACTTCATTTTCCACTGGCTGCACACCACAGCTCTTGCTGTTATTATTCCACTGACTCTTAATATAGCACCATTCTTCTGTGGCCTATAAAAAGGCTGGCTATCACCTCCGACATTAAATACTTGGTGTTTACAGTCCGTGCGCTCACACCTGGCTGCATGGTACAGACTCTAGACCTTAGAGACTCAACACCCCCCCACCCCCAGCCTCTTTATTTTTCCTATACTTTTAACCTAATGTATTTTTTATGACACCTTCCAGAGGGCAGACTATGATAACACTTGCTGGGAGTGTACACTGGCAGGGCCGGGCAGGTGTCACTCAGCAGGCCCTCGCTGTTTTATTAATACTGTTTTATGTTTTGCCGCAGACGGCTATGAATGTGGCTATTCAGCCGAGTGAAGAGCAGGAAACTGTGTGAGAGAGGGGTGTGTTTTGTACGGCCCAGCCAGTGTCTGATGTGAGCGATCCAGGGGGCGTTGGGAGCCAGTGGGGAGGCTGACATCACTCCTTCCAGGGCCGAGGGGGTTGTTATTGTTGCTGTTCTTGGTTTGGAGAAGCTGGAGCTGTGAAGCAAAAGGGCTCTGTCATTTCCCACTCTACACACATACACAGGAGGTCAGGCTGGAAAATATATAGATATAATCACTGGACTGCTGCTATGTTGAGCCAAATGCATTTGTCAGCTGTTTCTTACTATGGAAAACTGGTTGCTTCTGTGCCCTAAGTCATTAGTGAACATTCAGCCAGGTCAAGAGTAGGACCTACTTTTAGAGACAGTACTGTTCTACCCACTGTTGATATTAGGGTTGGACATTGCACTACTTGGCCTCTAGAATGGATAGACATTAAGGTTAAACTAAGTACATGTTCAAAAGTTACTTAAAGCTGAAATATTGTGTCTTATAAATCTATTATAAAAACAAGTATATCTTTATGACATTTCTATCAACATTTTACAATTGCACATTAGGTTGAAGGCTTGAACCAACTATTGACTGAAAGAAAAAAATGGTCAGTTTAACAAGAAGATAAGAAGAGTATAAGAGAACTTATAAATCTCAAAGCAGGAAAAAGTATTGCATGTGATAAAATAAAGAGGCAGACTAAATAAAACCTTTAGAATATATATACACATTGACTGTTAAGTAAAATAGAAAAGAGCTTTCCAACATTTGTTGATCAATGGAGAAATGAGCCTTAAATAATAAGTATAAAGTAGAGCTGTGTTACACTCGAGAACAAACTAAACTTGTTGGGTTGATATTGAGGTGCTCTATCTTTAATTAGACTTTTTAATCCAGATTGGACTGTTATTGTAATATTGCTCACTTATTACCACAGTAAGTAAGGTGGAAAGTTACCAAAAACACTCGCTCAACAACTCATCCTAATGATTTTATTGAATTATATTCGACAAAAGCTGAAATGTGATTTTCAGATTCATTTTAGCAAAGTGTGTTGTGTCAGTACTAGAAACAGAAGATTCGACTCATTGATAGAATCCTAAAAACCAGCCTGACACTCTTCACACAAACTTTTGCCCCCTCTGGCAGATAATTCTCAGATTAATTACAGAGTGTTGGGTTGACACTGCTACATTATCACTCCCAGTGAAACCACCAATTATGGCTCAACATCAGCTGTAAATCTGCCCGTCTTAATAAGCCCGGGCTGGGGGTACATGTAGGCACTCGCTAGCACATGTTCCCCAGACTCAGGGCTTAAACATATTAGGGTGCATGCAAAGAAACATGCTCTCAGGCTAAATTTATGAAGGCTGACGGTGCAGTGCGGGTGAAGCACTCATTTTCCACTGAATAGGGTTTAAAGGTGCAATCTGGATTTTATTTGACCGTCCACAGTCACATGGTAAAAGTCTGAGTTTGGGAAATGGCTGATGGGAAATTGGCATTCTTTAAAAACTTGGTCAAAGCGTCGTAACTCAATACAAATGTCGCCAACACGAAGGGAACTTTGATGCAATATATCAGCAGTAATAAGCTCTGATGCTCACAGTGTGTTTTCTAAACCACTTTATGTGATGTCACTTTAAGCCCAATAATGATCCATGCTGTGTTTTTCATATTACCAGGATTTATGTGATCTGAGCTTACTTTGAGTGAAAATGGCATTGTTATAAATACATTATTGCTGTTTCACCAGACATCAAAAGTGATTAGAGAATGTTTTTTTTTATCACTGGAATTGGTGCTAACACATTAAACGACTCAAAGCTTATGACAGAAGTAAAATGTTCTTTAAAAATACTGTTTACAAATAGTGGTGTATAAAAATGGTGCTGCATAACCCTTTACTGATAATGTCTTACCTTAGAAATCCTTTGTTGCTTGTCATATTGTAACACAGATGATGGATTTCATGTGAAAGGCTTCGGGTCAGAGGGTGACAGTGAGGTAATGGCTGCTAAACTGTAAACATTGGGATTTATTTTCAGCTTTGAGGCATGTCACTGTTACAATGCGTGGCTCTGAAGTGGATTGATCCTTCTCCGTGCTTTCACTGAGCAAAACCTTTGGCCTAACTCTTGGTTCATTTAAAAAAGACAAAAGACAAATTAGTTTGTCTTTATTGAGTTGGTGAAGACTCTTAAATGCAGCTTTTCCGTGTAATTCATTCTATTTAACAAAACAAAAGCATAGACTTTCACAAAATTAAAAAACATGTTAAAGTCCTGAAATGTATGGTCCAACCCCAGCCTTGAGTTCTTCCTTCTATCAAGGTTAATGGTAATAAATGAATTGCATTTATACATCAATTTTCTCTTCCTCTTCATCTTGTAGTGTCTTGTAGTGTCTTAAACACTGTGAACTGGAGAAGTCAAAACTGAACCACCAATCTTCAGGTTATTGGACATCCTGCCAGGGAACAAACTTTCCTTACATCTAATATTCAATTTGAAGACATCTTGCATCTTACTGTAACAAACCTGTGGTTAATAACACTGTTCTTCAACACACTACACTGTAGGAGTTCTGAACAAGGTTAGGCCACACGTCTGTCAAATATTTAGTTTCTATAAGTTTCTATTCATCTTTCCAGACCCTATACTTTTATTTATTATGAGACTGTGAGAAGGGCCGTGACTCTTTTGGTTAGTTTTGAGACTAGACCAGACTGGCTCTTTGAAAAACACCATTTAATCTTGACTTTGAGCCACTCAAACTCTGCTCGTGTTACACTTGAGGCTGTGGAATAAGTGGGGTGAGTTACTTCCATGTTAACCTTATGGTGATGAGGTTGAACGTTCAGACATTTTTCTTTCAATGGATTTTGCGAGCGTAGGTGTTACTTTTTTTATCAAAGCAACAAAAACATTTCCTCTTCTTCTCCGTTTTCACCGAGGAATGAAAACAGGGACTCCACCCCATTTTCCTTTTTTCCTGCCGTGTGTTCATCTGTCACTCTGTGAGTAGAGGCCAGTGTTTTACCTGGTTTAAAACATTATAGATCTTTAGACAAGCCAAAGGTAAATTGTTCCTCTATCAAAGGTTAGCCACTTTACTCTCGTACTAACTTAAGAAAAATATAAATAATTACATCATTGGTGTACAACAATACCATGTATACATACTTTGTTAAATACTCTTCTTTTAATTACAGCAACAAACAAACTATACTGCAGTTGAAACTTCCACTCGATAACAAATAAATATTATTTTCCTAAAGAATATAGTTAGTAGTACAGTTTGTTAGCAAATGGCTATTGTACAAATGGTCTAGCAACTATCAAGGCCTACAACTGGTGATTATATAATCTGTTTGGGTTGTGGCCTTGTTTAGTGAATACAAAACTGAATGATAACAGAAAAATTTGGCAAAGAAGGTTCCTGGTCCAGATTTTATTCATGCTTTGATTCATTTTTATTCACAGTTTTAATTGCATTTCCGAGCAAAAGCGTTTTTTTGCCTTTGCGTTAAAAACACACTCCTCCTCTTTAATTAACTTTATCATTTTGTGATTAACAGCTAATTTGGCTAATATTTATTTATGGACCCACAGGTATGTAGACTTTAATTATTCTATGTTGGTACTGTCGGTCAGGTGCTCCTTAGGTCTGATACAGGGATGTCCTTCCCTGCCTGCTCCTCTTTCCTTACATTCCTCTGTCCCAAACACAGTCAAATAAATGTCCCAATGTGACCCCGGCTTCATTCGGACACCCCCCTCCCCACGCCTCTGTGGATTTCAGAGCAGGCCTTCCCAATCCCTCTGTACCAGGCATCCAGACCTGTTAAACCAACACGCAGCCAGGTCCGTTATCCCGGGGCGGGATCTGGAGAGTGTGTGTTGGTTTGGCCCGGGCTGTAGGTTAGCCAAAGGTTTGGACAGCGTTAGATCCCGTTTAATCCTAGAAAAGCTGAGGTACAGCCGAGTCCTGGACTTCCGGCTGCACCATCCTTCACCTGGAAACACACATTGTGAATGTGACACCGAGCGCTTTGGCCTCTACAGCTTATCCCTTTTGAAAAGGTGAGTCTATTTATACGTTGAGGTCTTTAGCTATCAGCTCTTTAAAGCAACGCCATGAAAGCTTTTACCTCAAACTTTGGTGGATTCTTAACATGAAATAAAGAATAAGCCCTCTTTCAAACACAGTCTGTCTAGTTTGACCAATTTCAATTAGCACTCTCTGTCAAAGTATGGCTCCCAAGAATCCATCAAATGACCACATTTTTTAAAAATCAAACATAAATATATGTTAATTATACATGATACATAATACATGATAATTATTGAGAAAAACAGTCTAATTTGAGTTTCTTAGTGGTTATGCATGCTACAATAAGCTGTGTCTTGCTTTGATGTCCTACATTCTGCACATTTATGGAATTTATTTTAATAAAGTGTATCCTAAATGGTCAAAGTCTGCTCCAGTGGGTGGAGATTGGTGACTCTTGGCCTTTATTATTGGGGTTTAAATGTATAATGTGCAGGTTTGTAGTTCTCAGTAAATAAAAATCAAATCCAGGTTTATTCTTGTTTTCTATAGACCTTCATTCGCTATTTGAATCGGTTTCCTATCGTCACTGTCTTCTCTGTGTTCTGATGTGAGCTTCATGTAAAGACAAAAGGAAAATGCTGAAAAACATCATGAAGGAAACAGGCTTACAGATTCACCTGTACATTCTTTTATAGCCGTATGTGTGGGATTAAAGGCATTTGTGTAGCAATGGATTCATTTATTTTGTTCATGAAAATCCTACCTTTAACCAGCTGTGTCTCTTGTTCACATCACTGTTTATTTAGAATAGTTTTTCTTCACACCCACCCACCTCCCTGGTCATTAAAAAACAACATAGCCTTTGTACAATCAAGTTTATGTGATGAAATAACCTTATTGTGGTGCATTTGTGTTGGAGCCAATTCAGAGGCAGAGTTATGGAGGCGTTTGGGGGTAAATAATGAAGATTATAAATGAGGTTAGAGCCACTGTACCAACTGTGTGAGCGTTACAATGAATTCAGTGTGTGCCCCAATGCTTTATACAGTTCCACCAAGATTCATATTTGTTATTGATTGACTAATGATCGTATAAAGCAAACTGTTATTATTTCAAATAAACACTCAATTATAGCTTGCTCCAAATTATGATTAGGTGTAAGATACAGTCCGTTTTAATTACCTGGCCAACCCACAAGATCATTTACATTGACACACTGTTTGCTCTTGAGGATTAAGCCTTGTGATAAACGCTGACCGTGACGACTGTAACATACGCATTAGGTGAGCCCTGGTGTCACTGTAGCCCCCACATGAAACCCCTCCCATTAGGTTTCCACTTTCATTTGTCAGCCTAACCTCACTCTAACCCTGAGCTTCACCCTCTGTCCAACCCAAACTAATCACACGGTTTGCCATGAAGCCAGGTCCAATCACAGGACCTATTTCTTCAGATGGCGTTTGAAAAGATGTGGCTAACCATTCTCAGAGGAACAAAGAGAGCTTTTTAACAGTGTGAAGGAAAAGAAGAACATTCACATTATTTACACTGGGCATGTGTACAGCGCAGTCATTTCCACTATGCATCAACTGTACATTTCCCCAGTTCAAACATACAACAGAGATATATGTACAAAGCCAAATGTGTCATTGGTAGGTCACTAATAAAAAAATCAATGCAAACATCTGGATATGTTTTTGACAATACAAACAAACTGTTATTTTTGTACTTTTAGTGCATCGTGATAATCAGACCTAGTTCAACAGGGACATGACACGGACCTTTCTTGTACTTTCATTAAACATGATGATATAGAAACATATATCATTTCATCTAATGAAACATGATAGGAGTGAGTGCAGTGTGGCACACATTCCTATTTTGGCATCAAGAATTACTATGAGATCCATAACACTTCAGTGTATTGTTCCAGCATAAATATATTCATAGATCCGTATATTGCACAGTTGCTCTGTCAACCACTGTATTTGCTCCAGTGGACAAGTGTAGTCTGGACCATCTGGAACATGTCGTGGCAGCATCTTGTGGCAAAGTATCAGATTGTAATTCTACACCTCTCACTCCTCCTCCACGTGAACAGTTATTGTAGCCCTGCAGGGACATGCTGTTGCTTGTGAAAAAATAAAATAAACAAAACCTGTCCCAAGCTTTAATGCAAGATTGTTTGTTAAAAAATTAAATATGAACGCACAGGAAGTCATAAAGGTTTCATTTGTTTCTAGAGTCATGTGAGCCCACACATCAAACACACACACACACACACACACACAATCATTCACACACATAATAAAAATAATACAATCAAACTGTATGAAAACTAAAGAGCAGTGATGATGTAGAAGATTACCTACCATATAAAACACTGGTAAACACTTCAAAACAACAGGCACCTCTACATCACAAAAACACATCCTTATCCACACCTTTTTTTACTGTTTAACAAAAGCCAACTCAACAATTTTCCCCACAACAGTGTTGTCAACAGTCACTCTTTCACAACTGTGACACATCTTTGCATGTTTACCGCTATATTCTGGCATTATATTAAGATATATTTTCAATTTCTTTCTATATTGTAACAAGTCCAAACTCAAAATTGTCTTGAAATAAGCAGCAGAGTCTTGCAACATGCCTTCTTGAGCCCTGGGTCTATTCCCACTATAAAACTCCCTTGTACATGTTAAACCCTTTTGCCCCTTGAGCATGTTGCTAAGCTCGCTCCTGCTGCTGAGGAAAGAGTTAAGCCGTGGGGTGTGAGAGTAATGCACACTGCCCCTGTGAATCGACTTTAAACGGGGGAAAGAAAGTCAGAACACGGCAAACGGTTTTGATTTATGGGAGCAGAACCACATTTGATATTCATTTCCGCAGCTGTGGCCAGCTAAAAAAACAGCCTGTAAATAGAGCCGTACTGACAATGGCACTCCAGTGTGTGCGTCTCAGGCCTGCGTGCGTCACTCCTATTTTAGGAATGTTTTGGGGCTCTTTCAGTCAAATTCACTGCAGATGTTTCTGATTCGCCAAACACATATAATAAGTAATTATTGAAAACACCTTTCGGTTGCCCAGAGTTGTGCGCAGCTTCATTTTGTGTAATCGAAGCCGTGGTTTTTCATAAACTCTTGGATCACACAAGAGCCAAGAGTTTATTCAAAGCCAACAAAACAGTCCCACACTCAGAGTTTCTTGAGATGAAGATAAAAAAACAGAGATACAAGTGGTTCAAAGGAATACTCTTCATCTTATTTCCCACTTTAAATATTTTAATAAAGCCTACTTTGTATCTACATATCATTTCCAAGTGTTTTTAAGGAAATTTCTAGGCAAGAACCACATTAGCTTAAAGTCAGTTATGCTTCAGAAAGTCTGCAAATTATGATATACGTATATAAGTATCTTTACTCCAAATACATATCTTTATTAGCATTGTACAGGCTTATACAATAGAACTAGGGTCTTCCAGAGTAGGTTTACAGCAACACTTATTTCAGCAAGTCTGGTTATGGAAGGGACAACACAGTGTTTTGTTACATATACTATTTTTGATTGTCCTGGGAAATATTGGAGACTGCAGACTGAGAGAAAAGAGGGAGGAGAGATAAAAGGAGGCGAGGAGATGAGCAGATGAGGAGCCACGATAGTAACTCAGTTGGAAACAGATGAACAGATAAAGATGTTTGGAGACAGCCAAAAAGAGATGTTTATCTTTTGGATGATTAACTTATTGTGTCTGAAACTGAGGCCCAAACATCAGCCTAAAAATACCTGACCCCCTGTCCCCTTTTATATACATCTCTCAATGGTATAAAAGTAAATAGTAATAGTAATATGCTAGTATGCTAAGTATACATTTGTGAACAGCATTGGATAAACAACTGTTGCTCAACTGTTGGTACAGGTCGCATCCAAAGAATATGTTGTGGTTTAACACCAAACATCTTACTGATTCATAATTTATTGCTTTGAATCACAGTTGTTTTGTAATTGACTAGATCTTCCAGCTGCACAACTGTGTGGCATAACCGTCAAATGTTTTAGAGTCTGTCGACTGCCACAACAGAGTAGACCAGTATCTGTTTTAACGAGTCGTCCCTTTGCAGGCCTGCATAGAATTTAATTATAATTGTATCGTTCCCCTCTTATAATCATTTATTGATACAGATATTGTGATATTTGGTAAAAGGCAGCTGTGTGTGAAAGAGTGGTCATTCTGCTGTGCAATGTTACGCTGAAGACCTGAGCAGAAGTGCAGGGAACAACACTGCACTTCAATTGGTCTAATGTACATTTAGCTCTTGACATTGATGCAAGACCTCAGTGTTAAGCCCAGTGTGATGAGATCTGAATGGGATCATTTCATTGCTTTACACCCCTGACTGTTTTGCCTGATTTGCATCATCTTTGTTTTTTTCCCCGAGGCTCATAAACTTTTAAAACTTTTTCTATTTTATATTATGGCTAATTGTGCGGCTTTGCTCAGAGTGAGTGAACAAAATTATCTAAATGTGTAGAGATGTGTGACTTTAGCACAAAGCTAACGTCTTTGCGTGACTCTGACGCCTGTGTGGGAGTCAGAGTCTCGTTTCAGTGAGTGTGGGTGTTTGTCTTCTGCGTGTGTTCGTGCCATTTACACAGAGCGCAGAAAAAACTCAAACAGCAAGGGAGAGAGAGAGATGGGAGACGGGACGGGGATGACAGGCTGGATGTGATTATGGGGTGGGATGGCTGGGAGGGTTTGTGGTGCGGCGCTTTCTCAATACTGCATTCCTGTGTGCAAGCTGGGACAGGAGCGCTGCAGCTACGGGCCAAAGGGATTGAGCAAAAAGGACGCTGTCAGAACAAGTACGAGGCCCTCATCCCAGGACAAGAGAGGATGAGTCACATTCACACGTCCCGCCTTGAGGTCTTTAATCAAGTCTCCCAAATCAGATGTAACTAGGTGACATTTAAAGAAAGGACTTGACTTCAAATGTACACAAATGTTAAGGTTTAACATGATATATTTGTGGAAATTCTTATGATTTAAGTCAAAAGCGTCTGGACCTTGTTTCTTTATTTTGTGTTTTTATTCCCTCCATGCAAAAGTCCAATTTTAAAAGAACCACAATTACATTACAAGCCAATACAAAAAAAAAAGCTTTTGGAGTAAGTCTGTCGGAAACAGAAAAGTGGAATGAGTAAGAGTTAATCAACTCAGATCTTTGTGTTGCATGGTTTTCATTGCATAACACAGACGAGACGTTCATTTGTGAAGTCTAACACAACACATACGATTTATAACAATATTGAATGACAAGATTAGAGAAAAATATAGTACAATACACAAAAATGGTCAGCAAAATAGAACTAAATAGTCCGTCTATTGTAACCAAAACATATTCATATAAATGTAGTCAAAACCACTTTAATTAAGGGTTTTCTCACTAAAACCCTTCATCTCTACACTTTCCTAGATGCAGAGTTGAAAGCTTGATTGGAAAACCTTGACTATTGCTTGACCTTTTGGTCCAATGCCACAGCTGAAATGTAAAATGAAATGACAGGTTTTACAGAACAGAGCAACAAGGATGGTTCTTTGTTGTTATTATTACACCAGCATAAAACCGAGGAATACAAGTTTTAATTGGTTAGACTTTTATATTTGTTATTTACACTTTTCCGGAAAATCTTGTCACTAAAACTCATCAGGTTCTCTGAAAAGGTACTTTTCAGTTTAAACAGACATAATTATGCCACGGGACATGCCACTTTTAATACATTGATTATACTTAAAGTAGCAACTTTATCAAAAGAATGTTTAGTTAAAGAGAAATGTACAAATGGAATATACATCGCAAAAAGAAACACTGGTAGAACCAGTCTCAAACTAAACTATAAACCATCTCCACTTCAAATCTTTGTTAAAAAAACAAGAAATTCTACATTATCATATTAAATACAATGAGATAGATTAACATTATATATTGACACTAGTAATTTTATTATTGTATACATTTGAAACCTAAATGTAATACAATTATTTTACTTTGATTGTAAAGTTTTATTTTTCCTTTTTGATGTAACATACATTTATTTTTGTTGGATGTGGAGATGCTTTTTTAATTTTGTGCTTATTATGTTTGACTTTTTAGACCCTTGTGGCTAAAAAGGAACCTAAATAAAAAAATAATAAAAAAAATACAAGTAAACAAATGTCTAAAGGAGGTAGTGGCTCAATGCGGCTGTCAGGGTTTACTTTTATGATGCATATTGTCAAAAACGGAATCTGTAATGAGAGTTGTTAACCTGCTGCAGTTGGATTCTTGAGAATTGTGAGTTTACAAAATCCATCTGACACTGTTCAAAACAAAGTGTCCGTGTCTGAATGTCAGCGTAGACAGCTCTGGGCGTGTTTTAGGGTTTTTAAAGATGTAGTGACCTTTTTGCCGTTACTAACCTAATCAACATAGTGTTGGTCTGATAAAACTGCGGTTACTCAGAATCACACATTGGTTATTCATTTAAAGTACCAACACTTTTTATGGAAGCCAGATTTGACTGTGGAGCAGACTATCTGGTTTTTCAGGTTAGAGAGTCGTGGCCCATTTACCTGAAACAAGAACAATAAAAGTGGAAATGAGTGGTTCACTTTTATTATTATCCATACTCTATAACAGTGATGTTTGTTTGAATATATCCTTCATTTATCAAAACATCATACTTTGTCCTTTAACCACTTTATGAGTCACATGTAACTCTGCTTTCAACATTAAAACTAATACCTCATCCTCTGTCCCAGTCTGTATCTTAAATGTCAAATCCCCAACATCCACAAAACAAAGATGTATTTTTAAATTTTGTGTTTTTAAAAGTCAATATCTTATGTTTAATTTCCTACAGAAACATTATTCCTTTATGTTTGTGGGATTTGCAGAAATAGCAAAGAAATGTCTCTGAGTTTGTGTTAATTTTCTTTACAGCTCGGAGGTCTAAGGTCTGGAGCTGTGGTTTATTGTTTCTGGACGCTAGGTGGACGTCCAATTCACACGCCCTCTGAAACTGTCAGCTCTGGGTAGAGTGACCTTTAAAGAAGGAAGCCGCTGTTTTAGAAGCCTGTGCCAAGGTAGGAAACGGCTGACGGTGAACAAATCAGCGCTTTTACAAGGCAGCAGCCGCATGCCAGCCAACATGACCCTTGGGCTTACCTGCTCTGACGGGTTAAGCGCTAAATGTCGCCGCTGGGTGAGTTGGCATCCTTCCTCTGGCTCTGACACACACAAACAAAAAGTGGATAAGAGATCAGACGTTCACCGTGTATCGGCCCCACAGGGACTGAGCCAATCATCAATCTTTCCGTTTAGCTGTGTGTTTCTGGGCTAACTGTCTGCCTGGCTGTTTGTACTTGTCAGTTAACAACACTCTGTCTCTCTTCCTGCCCCAGAAGGCTTTTCACACAGACCAATGTTGGGTTTTCATAAGTTACACCACAATAGTTTAACGGTAGCCTTAAAGGAGGATTTCTACATCAAAACATTCATAAATTGCAGAAAAGTTGCCAGTTCTCTTTACAGTTTCATTCAACTGACTGGAGCCTTGTGGTTACACTGCGAAACTCAGCATCGCCGGATAACACACACGACCTGGTTTTTGGTCCTGCTCATTGGGTTGCCAAGACAGCAGATGTTTTCCAAAGCCAACCATCCTGTGTCCTACACCCTGTGTCCTACACCCTGTGTCCTACACCTTGATTGTCAATAGAAAGAGAGTGTGTCTGACCACACTGATGTCAAGCTCACACATGGACAATTAGAAGTTTTTGTCCGTGACCACTGCTGACCACACAATCAGGCTAAACTGTTTTATGAACTCTTCTGACAACTTTTTTTTCTTAATTAACCCTGCATTTTGCCTCTTTTGGTCCTTGCTTCATGGATTAAATATTCTGTACATTTTGTTGATGTTAAAGCGCTACCATGTTGCTTCCTGTTTCTCAGCAGAAATAGCCCCGCCTCCTTTCCCTTCAGGTTAAATGCTATTGGCTGTTCACTGCCCAGACACACCCACTGATCATTGGTTAAGAGTTTAAACCTGAGTTGAGAGAGAAGGTTGAACCAGTATCATTCAACAGATAAACCAAAAGTTACCCAGTTTGGATTTGTTAGGTTTTATCGACTCTGAGCTTGTTCAACCGGTTTCCAGCAACAGCCCTCAGCTTTCCTTGAACTTTTAGCTTTGGAGTTTACTGTTGTTGTTACACATTGCATTGAAGCATTGCCATTATTAATCTATTCTTAATCTAATTTTGATGTAAAATAACACCATTTTGTGGTTTATTTTGTCAGTTGTGTTGTTGTGTCGGTCTGTTGTGTAGACCAATGGGAGCGCTCGTTTTTTTCCAGAAGCAAGCTGTGATTGGCCAAAGTGGGCTGTGTTCTGATCATTCTCATCTATTAAAATCCTTAATTATAAAGCCTAATGTTGTCTTCACAGAGGATTCCTGTTACAATAAGCTTTAGGTGAAACTGTCAAACTAAATGCAAAAAACAGATAATCCCTTAAGCATAGACAACACTACTCAAATGTTGTTGTTTTTTTTACACAAACTGCCTCCAACTTCTAATGGTTTTTGATCTTTTTAGTTTTGAGTTTTTAGAGGGAGCAGTTTTTATTATCATATTGCATTTGGTACCTAATCATTTCCTTTTAAATATATTGTAGTATAAGTGTGTACGTATGTAGACGCAGGGAGATTAAAAAAAATTATTTGGTTTAGGGGGCAGCTCTGAGTTTTCTTAAGTTTGAATGTCAAAAACCTAGCCCTGACCGTAAGTCTCCCCACAGCCTTGAAAGCAAGTCTCCGGAGCCTCACAAAGTCATTCAATAAAAGGTCTTTACGGTGGAAAACACAGATAAATCCATGTACACTCGCATTCAAAGACACACACATACTGTACACATGGGCCCTCCCTCGGTATCAAGTACAAATCGCAGCTGAGACACGAGTCGCTGCACAACACTGAGGTTCCCATGCTGAAAGCTGATAAGTCTCCTTCCTGACTCTGCCTCCTCCTCCTCCTCCTCGGTGCCAGGCCGTGTGTGCCGGCTGGGAAAGGTAAGTGGGAGGATGAGGAGGGCAATATGGGGCTTCGGCGGTCCTTTGTTGGCTCAGTCTCGCTGCTGCTGACGGTAAACACTTCGACACACTCACAAAAGACTACCCCCTCCTGCCTCTGGTCCATGCCCTTTAGTTTGATTTACTACACTGAGGAAATAACATTTACTTCTGTACCCCCTCCCTTCCACACACTTCGACCCCCCGACTCGCTCTTTGTTCACAGATTTGTTTACTATTCTGTATGGAAAATCCTTCGGGAATGCGAAGGAAGTGGGTGTTTCCTTCAGGAGCTGGGTTTTAATAGGGTTTGGGTGGAGGTGGAGGGGAACGAGAGACAATGGGGGGTGGGAGGCTGCTCCAGTGTCCCATAATGCTTCAGGTGAGCAGCCAGGCAAAGTGTGTGTTCATGTTACCTGAAGACTATTTATTGTATAGATTTAATTAAAGAGTCCTGTCAGTTTGGGTTTAGTCCACAGCTGCAGGAAAGGATAGATCTCTGCAAACACCCTGCTTTACTCCAGCCCTGCCTCTGTTCAAATCCTTTAAACAAATGCCTTTAAGTCGAATGGTTCTTTACAAGCACAGTGAATTGAAGATGGTGGCTACTTGCAATAAAATAAAGTTGCTCAAGCAGATTTTCAACACCTGTCTTCCTGGATGATGTGGTATTGTAGCTAAACTGCGAGGTAATGAGTGCGTAAAAGTGCGGACTTTTTGGAAGAAATGACAAATAAAAGGTAACATTCAACGTAAGAATCTCTCTTGAGGTGCTGATGTTGAAGGTACAAATCTCAGTATTTAAAAAAACATTGCATAATGATATATGTCAACTTCTCTGTCTGTTTTTTTTCATAAAGTCTGACATATTTCTATTGTTGACTTTTATAAAACGTCATTGGTCATCTACCCGGATCAGACCCACTGTAGTAACGCGACCACGTCTCATTTCCAAGCCCAGTTAGTTTAGTACACACTGCATTAAGAACCTGAAACTGTAAAATGCCCCAAATCCAAAAGCCTTTAATTAGGAACATAATACTTAAACCCTTCACTTATCATCATCAGTTTAACATGTTATTAAGGGATTAAGAGATGCCTTCTTAATGAAACCCTTTTCTAGCCAACACTCGTTTACTGTAGGCTCAGAGAAGTAAAGACAGAGGTGAAAATAGTGAATGGGACTTTCCCTTTGTCAAAACTGGTTACCTGTTGTCAGCGAGGAGTTACACTTACATTAAAAAAGACAATAGAATCAATAAAAGGGAAATAAGTAGACCTGAGTAATACTGTGATATTGTACCACCCATTGAAATACTACCCTTTTCAAATGCAGAGATGGACTAGCATATATTCAAGCAGCCATTTTTGTAAAAGAAATGTCAACGCCTCTGGATCTAGACAAGAATTCACAGACGTTTGCAGTGGAGGGAAGAAACGCTCTTTATTTTGCAAAGCGACTGGATGGAGAGGCTAAAAGATTACAGTTAACAAAGGGTAGCTACTTTGTGCCATTCTGACCTTTAGCTAGTGTAGGCTTATTTGTCCATTTGTAGAGAAGAGAGGAGAGATGTGATAGAAATAGAGAGCTAAAATCTTGAGTCTAATGTGGAGTGGCTGTTGTGGCGAAGCAATGGCAAAACAAGGCTCAGTTCTAAGCATCCTCTTCTGCAATGTGTCCTTTTCCCTTCCAGAAAAGGATACAGACTGTCCAGAGCAAGAAGAACTAGACCTTTCTTATGTTTCAAGACCAATAAACATGCTTCATTTGCATAACTCTTGGCTCAACTTGGCAGCACTGGATTTCTGAAGCATTTTTTTTAGAGACTTTTGTATTGAACAGAGCAACCCATTTTTGCAGTACAATCTTTTTATTTTTAACTGGTATTCATAGTAATTTATTCAGATTTAGATGACTTTAGCTGTTGGGATAAAAGATTTTGAACACTAATTTATTTTATTCTCTGGTAAAACATAGCAATGTCCCAAAGGCAACAAAAGAGAATTCCCATTTTAGAACGTGTCCAGATGAAACGAGAACTGCATTGGCCCTCTGGAGAATCTCTGAAGTCCCTCTGCTGCACTCCTGTGCTTTTAGAACAGACTATCAAACTGTTCTTGTCTTTGAGTGTAAAGTTATTAAACCAACAGATCAAAGAAAATATCTCAATAAAACACTGATAAAAACAACAAAGAATTCTGGGACTGACTGAGAAATAAGTCAGTTAAGCTTAATGTCTGCCCTTGTGACTGCCATTTCGTCATTCTAACCTTGAATTTGTCCATTAAAGACACATATTTAGAACTTTAAATTCACTGACATGAAAATGACTATTTTTTTAAATCAATAAACACAACAAATCTACTAACATTCCAACATTTGAATTTGAAAAGGCAGGTTCTATACTTTCGATTGTTCATTCTTTACTATGTCATGGCATTTGCTGTTTTGACTTTGACCTCTGTGGACCTCAATCTGTGACCCCTGACCGTAGACCACTCCAAAGAGCTGTTTATGTCTAGTAATTATTTGCAGCTAATCCTCGTGAAGAGAAATGATGGCAGTAATAGCCAGTGTAATATAAATAATACTATTAACTCCTGGCGGCGACTCAGGAAAGAAAGGAGCTGTTTGCAAATAGAAGGGGTCACAACCTGTTCCACTGAGCGATACTTGAGTGGATGTTGCCCTCACACGCCGCTGTTAAAGGGGCTGAATCATCTGTGTTAATGAAGGCTTTATATTTCCAGGCCGCTGTGTGTGCGTCTGCGCTGACCACTAAAGAGCCCCGGCTGCCCGCAGAAATGCCGTCGAGGAGATGCTGGCCTGTCTTTTAGCTCTTATGTGCCGTCTGTGTGTTTTTGTCCAGCTGTAAAAAGAACGTTTTGTCCCTCGTCTTTGTCCCGTACCCTTCGTGCAACTAATAAAGTAATTGCAGATGTAGCAGCATCTTAAAATAATCCTCCATAATCCTGTGTTTACTGCAACTGACAGCCAGACATTATATCTAATCTCTCAAAGTAGACACAGAAGCTTTTGTGAGATGCTCCTGCTCACCCAAAGTGACCTTAGAGAGGGAAATGGTCTGTGCATAATTATTTTTCCCCTTGTTTTTATTGACTTTAACTTTCCATATTCTGATCATTTACTTCTACAAACTTATTTTATAGATTTACTGCCCAGTGTGTTCCGATTGGTCAGTCAGCTCTTTTAGTCTGAGAGACATATTTTAGTGCAGGTGTTCTTATTAAATAAACCCATGCTTTTGTGAAAAACACATTTCTCTATATTTTTATCACATATTATTTTTGTCTCTATTTTTCTATAACATGACATTTAGTATTTGAGGGGTGCTTGGTGGCAGAGTGATGATCTTACTGTGGAAACTTCAATCATTTTAACTAAAAAACTAAACAAAATATCCCTCGGACTCATCCTTCACCACATAGCTTGCATTGATAGATTTGTTTAGTGTTATCTATCTCTTCTAATGTACAGTATTATACACTTGTCTTGCCTAGACCCTTAAAAACTTGGTCTTGTCATGCCTTGGTCTTGGTCAGTGTGGTCCTAACTAGTCTGAACCTAAGGCACTGTACCGAGCAGGTTCTCAGGAAGATGAAAGGCTCTGATACAGTGAGTCTGTGCATGTTCGGGTATCTCTGCAGGTGATGAGCTGATGCTGTGAGTTTGAGGAATCTCATTGTCCACTGTTCGTCCGTCAGCGCTCGTGTAGGAGCAGATGAGCGCCCTGTCCGTCTCGCAGCTGATGGGTTTTATGGAAATGGCCCGTCACGTTGGTATGTGCCGTGCACTGTTTTTACACACTCTCACTCCCTCAGCTGGACCTGTGTTCTGCTTCAGATGACTTTAGCGTTAGGGAAAAACACTTATTCAAATGGAGGGGTATAAATAAGCATCTGTGATGATGAATTTTCCTCTTTTAAAACAGATTCTGTAATTGAGTGTGGGTTCAGGCACAGTCTCTGAGGAAAGTTTTTAGCACAAATAGAAAAAAATAATTTAACATTTGGAGCAGCAGGTATGTTTAGATTTTTACACACATTTAATCCAATTACTCTGAATTGTGTCCATTAACAAACATCAGGTAAGAAGTGTAAGAGTTGCATCAATTGGTGAATAAGAGAAGGAACAAGCTTCTCCACTATGTTAGACCTCACACTGTATTAAAAATAAAGTATGAAATATTGTAAAGTGTGACAGTGTTTGCCCAATTGAAGACATCCCAGCTCCACTTTGTACATGTCTTTTGCATTTTTAGCCTAATATAAGCTGATAACACTAACAACAATGGCAAACTGTATTTGTTCTACTGACATTATTAAAGTTTGTTAGCTGTTTGTATCTTTATTCTTAGGTGAATTACATGTTTTCAAGAAAGAAAGATAAATGCTATATGAGTGTGCCGTACACAGCTTTACAAAACCACAGCATTATTTCTTTACTGCAGCCATAAACCTAAACGGGATGAGCGTTGGATGGAGCTGCCGCCTTTAATAAGGATCTCGTTGGTTTGGACAGATGATGCACCACATGTTTGTACACACTGGGAGTCAGCCGCTGCTTGTGGGCAGCGCTGGAGATAAGACGCTGGGAGCGATGTGTTATGAATGACTCTGTCTTGTGTGATTGTTTGTTTGGATGTCACATTGAACGGATGCATGACACAGTAACGCACAAATCAAATTATGCTCAAGAGAAATAACAGACTGCAATGTCTTCAACGTGTCCTCAGGGTTCACTTTTAATCAAATCTCCTTCCTTCATATGCAAATAAATAAATCACTACATGCCTAAACAGTTCGTTCCGGCCTTTTTACACACGGAGGGAAAAAGGGGGTTCACTGGAGCCAGGAGTTAACTATATTTGTGGAAAATTGCTCCATTTAAAAAGGACACAGTTGAACTTGTGTTGAGATCAAAAAGAATCCTGAAAACTAAAAGCTTGAGAACAGGAAAGCATGAAAATACTAGTTGGTCAAAACACCTCACCATAAATGATCATGTCTAAAACCAAAAAAGATTTAAGTAAACATCTGATTTTGTTGTACTAATTCAACTGGACTTGTCCCAAACGCTCAGCTCCACAGTCTCACAGGTTATAACAAAAAGATGAAAATGTTTGGAAAAATGTAATCTCTATACTCTTTTATCAGTTTGTCACAAGCATATTAATGTCTCTGCATCTAAATGATAAACTATAATCTACTTTTTACAAATCTAGTATTATTTTATACATACAGTACTTACACACAATCCGGTCTTCATGAGTGTGTGTACTAAAACACACATTTAAACGCTCAAAATCTTCAAAAAGTTTAAGCCTGAAGATAAATTATTAATGAAGACACATTAACACAGAGGTGAAGAAAAACGCTGCAGGACCCTGCCTCTGTTAACCACAGTGTTTACTGTTATCAGATGGATGTAATCTGATCTTTGGGAGGTGGAAGGGGGGTCATGGTCGATGGTTGGGGACAGGGGGGGTGGGAAAGGGAAGTAATTGCTACCTGCAAACCGCCTGAGGTGAGCTCATTAGATCTGTTGAAGAAGGCTGTGGGCTTTTAATTCAGTCAAAAGGCACACACTTAAACCCATTGGCTCCAGGATCCGGGTGTAAACATGGGCCTCATGTCACGGCTGATCCAGTTTTAATAAAACAGCTACAAGTGCGTCTCTTCACACCTCTCATTAGACAATCAATGATTTTTTGTATTTTTTAAAACTGGAAATTGCACTCAAAAGTCAACTCGAAACATAACATTGAAACCTATTTGCCATCCGTTGCTGTTTCATGGGACAGAAACCTGGGACAGACCCAGCGGTTTGACTGAACAGGAAGTGAGCCCATACAAAGCATAGAAAAAACAGGCAGCTCATAGATACTTTAGGATGGTCACTATATCACCAAATTCAAAAGGACCTGAAGATTCATTGTGTAAAAGGTTATTATTCATTTATTCAGTAGAGTGTGATCACCTCACTGCTTTTGACTATCTTGGGGAAAAAGCCATTTATTCTGTTTCTGTTTTTCTTACTGACCACATAAACTGTAGCAAAAACTGAGCACTGCTGGACGGGAAACACATTCATGCTTTTTGAACACACAATGATGCATTATAGATTTTGTATGAACTAAATTGATTTTCTTCTAAATCAGACCTATTTCTACAGTAGGGCTACCATAAGCTGTAGAAAGAACTAAAGTGTAAGCTGTGGGATTTTCCAAAACTACACTGCAGTAAAAAAAAAAAAAAAAACACAACTTAACATGTTTTACTGGTGAACACATGTGATTTCTGCCCTGGATATAGGTATGATAGTGTTATAGTATTCTCCAGAAGTGTTTGGAGTGAAATGACCTATTCATGAATGTAATGCACCACAGTTTGTGTTTGACTAGACATAGACAAAACAAGCTTAAAAAAGTCCTGCTTTTAGAAATGAACCATGGAAGAGGAAAACAGGAGACTTGCTGGGTTTCAAAACTTGAACACAGGGCCATTTGGCCTTCAGGTATTCCACTCACTTACATTAAAGGCAAATGTGTTTTTGCTTGAAACTAATCTAAATGTTTAACTTTCACGTTGAACTCGCACATACTTTGCTGCCAGCAGACTGTAAAATGATAGAAGCATTACCTCTGTAAAGCTAGAAGCGTGAAGCACAGCAGCCATCACTAGAATATATCCAGAACTTATATCGACATGGCTGCCTTTTGTCTCTGCTCTCTCAGCTGTGTAATGCTGCAGTGGTGCTTAGGCCCGACTACAGTGTCCCCTGCCCCACCTACCCCCGCCCCGCTCCCACAGGACACCTCTGGTGCCAGGGGAAGTGTAGTTTGGGTTAGCTTCCACAGCCACAATGGCATTAGAGACGTCGTGTTGCGAGAGTTGGGCAAGAAAGGAAATCTGAGCAGCTGGAGTCCACTGAGCTCAGTCGTTTTTTCCACATCTGCAAGAAAAGACATTTGACTTTCGTTCATGTTGTATCAAAACAATAACCGTAAGAGCGCAGTGTTTGTCAACAAGCTGTCGCCGGCTGTTTCCCACATTCACACAGACTCACTGATTTCATTGACTGTGGCCTTGATTATTTCCTACGTCACAATGAGTAAACTCTTTCTACCATTTGGAGGAAATACAGTTTTAAAGAAACAACTCACTGAAATATTGTATTACAACAGCAAAGTCAAACTTATTTTTAGCAAAGGTCGCACTTCAAGATATTTAAAATTGAGAAGCTACAACTATTTATTCAGAGATCGATAGGTTTGAATGAAACACTCAATAGAGTCATGACTTTACTATTCTATTTGCTTCTCATAATGTCTCATTAACTCAGAAGAGGATGTCAGGGATTTAAAAAATGCAAAAATATGGGTTCTTATCACATTTTTTTTTTACAAAGTCAATTGTAAACATTTGACTTCATCGTGTAGGAAGCTGGTAAATTTGAATGACTTAAAGCTCTACTAGAAAAAAAGGTTAAAGTAAAAGCATCTGTTCTCAGATTTCTACTCAGGGGAAACTCGTCACTCTAGAGATAAAGCTCAGCTCTTTCCAGTTGATCTCAGAATTTATAAAGTCTCTTGGAATTAGAGACGAAACGTCTTCACCTTAAAAACTGAGACCAAATGCTTTTACTTTAAGCTTTTTTTCAAGATGACCTGGATGACTGAGAACCTTTACAGACATAAAGCTCCACTACCTGATTTTCTGTTGCCATCCCTGTCTTAGACTCCACTCACACCAAAAGAAGCTTATAGGGACTTCTCCTGCTACTTTTTTATTAAAAAAATAAAACCGGACCGATTATTTTCCTCTACAAAATACTAATACATTTCACCAAACTAAAGTTTAACTAAGCTTAGCTGCAACTTTAGCAGCAATTATCTCTGCCTTGTTAAACATTATGTGATTGAATAGAAAGTACTATTCCACGTTTTAGGCTGCCTCCCTTTTCCCTGTTAAAATATGTAATATTCATTTTTCAGTTTCTGGTCTTAAAAGACATTTTCAGTGCTAAAAATACACTTTTCAGCTATTTTACTTCCTGGAACGTCACATCACCAGCCGGTGTCAACCAATGATATGGCTCCTTTTTTGAGCATGTGATTTTTGTGCATGTGATTGGTCAATTGTTCCTAAGTAACTTAGTATAAAATCCCCTATAATAAACAGTACATGGATCATAAAGCATGTTTCTTTCACTAAGGATTGCTTTTATAATATCCTATTTGCGATTTAAACCATTTTCCACAACTTTTTGTGAAGCTTGTTGCCACTTGTTGATTTTGTTAATCATCAGGGTTATAGTGGGCCAGGAGATGGGAGTGTGTGTTAGTGGAGTATGATGCGTAAATGTCCCAGTCAAAGCACATATCTCTAGTAGAAATAAATGCATTACCACACTATAAAGAATGGGCCTTTTATGGCTGATCTATAATGCTAACAGTGCATAAGCATTATAGACCAGCTCTCAAACACACAGCGCACTCTGGAGTGGAGTCAATTCCAGTTCGAGGGGTTAGAAAACCAAAGAGCCCTTTTTTCAGTTCAGTCCTAACTCTGGGAACCCCCAATTAAAAGAAGTCCTGAGACTGTGGTTTGTTATTAATATATGACCGTAGATGTGATGGAAGCGGACCCAAAATTGATTTATGGATGTAGATGTGCCAATGAATGAAACAGCAAGTGGTTTCCTCTTCGGTATTGTCCAGGAAAAAGACGTATGCAGCCAAATTAAGTTAGGATAAAGTCAAGCTAATGCATGTGTGAATAGGTTTACTGATCTATGCCTTAAAACCGTTACCACATAAAAATATGATCAGGGTTAAAATCCATCTATTTGTTGTGTGCCATTTTCTTCTCGTTCTGTCTGTCTCCATTATTGAGACGAATAAAATTTAAAACAAGGTCAAAGGTCGTTTATCCCACTCCTTAATGAGACTGTAAGTGGTGTGTATCAGAAACACCAACGCTGTAAAGTGACAGCTGATTGATGGATCAGTGATTCAAAACTCCAGGGAGGGAGACACAGATTTACAGCCGGGCTTCTTACGACGCAGCCACTCACCCAGAAAATAATGACCCTTGAAGCCACAGTCAATCATCTCTGGCCACACAACTTTCACAACAGCTACTGAAAGATGTGAATTTATGAGAGTCTCGTTTTTTTTATCAGAGTCTGCCATAGCGCTGTTCTGGAGTAAACTAATATAACTGTCAGGCCGTTTTGTTTTATATATTAATGGCAAACAAAGACTTTGACCTTATTTCCCTATTAAAGTGTTTTTGTTCACTTAACTCGAAAGGACCTAAGACTGTCACATCTAACTATTTGTGTTTACATACATATTACTTTTGTCAAAATGCAAAATGTACAAAATGGTCTGTCATCAAAAGTGACACATTTATTTAAAATTGATAAACCAAGTCAATCCAGTTAAAACCAATGAGAAGTAAGTAAAGTACATTTATATTTATTCATTTAGCTGACGCTTTTTATCCAAAGCGACATTGTTCTACAGTAATTACCAGTGTTACAGCCACTGGAGGCAAGGTGGGTTAAGTGTCTTGCCCAAGAACACAGTATGAACTGTGGGGAAAGTGGGAATCGAACCGCCTACCTTCCGTTTGAAGGACGACCACTCTACCTACTGAGCTACTACCGCCCAGTACATTATAAATAGTCAAATCAATGATAAATCTTATGTCAACAAGTTTATTTCTGAGGAACAAAAGAGCTAAATGTTGACCCACTTTATTCCTGGACTCTTAGATATTTGATAAGAGTCTTATATAGTGAATACAAAGGCCTTTGTTTAGGATACGGCTCATTAACCACTTCACCAAACAAAGAAAGCCCAAATAATGCCATCTATATTCTCGTGTAATCTTGTAAAGATCCTGGCTCAGCGTAAACGACGATGAGTGAGCAGGGTGAGCTTCGGCCTCTGTCCCGTTCAGATAAAACTGTCTAATTAAACAAAGCAGATCCAGTCATGTATTAATAACCCTGGCCTGGAGCAGGCCTGGGCTTGTTTTTACCTCACCCACAGCAGAGTTTGCTTGTTCTTCAATGACTGACGTTTACAACTTTTATGTTTTTAACAAAACTTTAAATTTGTTGTGACGGTATTGCGGCGAGCGATGGGTACAGAGTACGCAGAGTCAAACTAGAACTCAACTAGTCAACTTCTGAACAGAACAGGTGGGTCGATTTCAGACACAGAACACTGATTCATGGGTTAACATGCATAACCTATTAAACTTCCCAGCAGTCATTGCAACCCAGACCACTGGGACGCTACAGTAGGTTATGTTAGTGATAATCACAAGTAAATAAAATAAATTGAAAGTCTCCCATTAAAATTTGTCGTCAGTTAAAAAAAACAAAATTTGTTGTTGATGAACGCTGATGTCAATATACAATTAAAACAGCTTTTACTTTGTGGTTTTGGAGTTTCCTGTACTCATGCTGACATAAACATACTTAAACCCTTTTTTATTTACTATAACCACTTATATCCACCAAGATCCAGAGCGTGCCCGTGTTGTATGAACAAATCCCCCCAAACTTTCAGAGTCAGACATCCTCCAGGGACCTTTAGTGTCAAGTCCGGAGTTGTGAGAACATTTACAGTGTTGTTGATGAGAACACTGTGTGTCTAGAGCTGAACCCTCGGACTGTTTGTACTTTACTTTAATTTTTTTAATAAGTCCTCACATGTTCGAATAACTGCTGTATCAATATTAGCACAATAATCACCATCTCCGCAAAGGACTTGGCTCATTTGTTTGTTAGCTTTGTGTTAGCTCCGTCAAGCTAATTAAGCGTCATCTCCTGCTCTTCTCACCCCCGCTTCTCAGAACAGATACCAAAGCAATTCATGAGACGTATGAACATTAAAAAGTCCTCCATTTGTGGGACTTAATTTGCACGTGCAAACAACGACGTACGGATTATGACCGGTTGAATAACCCTGATTTTGTCAGAAAGGGCATTAAAAACATTCGCCATTCACACATCGCCATGAAGATTAGTCCGCTGTGGCGACCTCTGCCTGAATTTTTATTTTAAACTTGTTTGTAAATAAGCTCATAAAAGTAGAACAAATGCAAATTTTGCTTTGTTAAAGTTTAAGTTCAGGTGACTTGATTAAACATCTGACAAATCAACACAGCACTGAAAAGTACATATGCTCTATTTAGTACATTTACGTTTAATCATTTAGCAGACACTTTTATCCTAAGCAGATTACAAATGAGGAAAACAATGGAAGCAATTACAGCATAACAACAAAAGGTAACAGAATTTAATAGTGCACCAGAAACTAGTCTGTTAATGCCCAGCTTTTAAAGAAAAGAGATAGAAAGGAAGTAGAATTCCATTTTTGTTCATTAGGTGTCGAGGGAAGAAATGTGTTTCAGGCGTTTTTAAAAGATAGCTACAGAATCTGCCACTTTTGTAGGAGCAGGTAGATCATAGTATTTGTATTATGTAGTCATGCGTCCGTTGATTGCATTGGTTCAGGAAGCTGGGCAGTTTGCAGTAAGTACTGTTTGAAAACTATGCTTTATGGTCATAATATGGTATATCACAGAAATTGCTAGAACTAGCACGACAGCTGTTATCTTCAGTCAAACAACAACATGTGTGAGCAGACAGTGTGTGTGTAACTGACTGTTCAATACCGTTGGTGTTGATCTGTGAAAGAAAGCCCTGGGAGCGGTTTGGGGCCTGAGCATGTGGAGACACAGTTTGCCAACGGTGACAGGATCTATCAGTGTTTGCCAAACCCTGAGGCAGATACAATGAGACTGAAGAGAGAGACATTCATTCAAACATGTCCCTGACTAGTCCAAGCTTTTTTTTGATCATTGTTATAATCAGATTTTCTTCCAAATGGTCAAAGTACTGACTGAGGTTTTATATGTATCTTGGGTCAAACTTTCACACTTGTATGTAAAGATTTTGTTTAAAAATCCAGTTGTTCAGATGTGCAAATGAAGTCAGAGTTTTATTGGATTTTTCTGAGGAAGTTTTAGTCATGTTTCCAATAGGGCAGTGTCTCTCTGTGTTACTGTGTCACTGAGAGGCTGTCAGATGACCTCAGAAGACAAAATGTACTCATAAACAATGTTGGTTTCCACGTAAACCGATGGCAGCTCGTTCTTTTCTGACACTTCCAATCTCATCCCAGGATATTTTAAATCACGGGAGTCTTAGATTGTGTCACTATCCGTAACTTTGACTTGCTGTAAACGTTTCCGCTGCAGCTGTACAGTAAGGTGGTTGGCTGTGGTCTTAACAAAAAGGTGCATTTAAATTCTGCAGTTTGTTGATTGGACAATTTAGAATGCTTGTGTGAAAAAGTGAAAAAGAGAAAGGGATATTTTCTCAAAGGGTTTTGTTAGGTTTTTGTGATAAACAGTCATGTTCCAAGGTGAAAGTATACCAAATATGTATTTGATGAGGCCAGCATAGATAACCAACAAGTTTAGATTAAAGTAACATTTTAGACACGGCTGCAACATGTGACTTGCTTTGTGAAATGAGTGTGTCATTATGAAACTGGTTCAACTCTCAGTTAACATTTAAAAAGCTGCAAATATACCAGGAAGAAAAGTTTTTTTTACAATGACACTTGAGCAGAAGCTATAAAGCAAAAAAAAAAGTTCAATTTAGTGTATGTGCGGTAATAAAGACTCTAATGTGGCCAAAGCTAGTTACATAGTAAGTGTTTTTATTAAAGCTATAAAGACGCACCTAAAGAAAATGGTATTAAAACAGAACCTCAAAAATGATTATGGTCATAATTTTTGTACTTTGTAGGGTAATAATGTGTACTAATGTGTGCTTGTATATGTACATGTACTATGTATAAAATATGAATGTGTTTTTATTCTTTTGTCTTGCCCCGTTTCTGTCATCTGTTGAATTCCTGTCCCGTCTTTCAGCCCTGCTCTATCTCCTCCCTCCGTTTGTTTTGGCAGATAAAAAATGGTTTGGTCCAAGTGACACTGCACATTTTCCTCAGCTCTGTCCCCGTTTCCTTGTCTATTCTTGGCTCATGGTTGTTCTCAGCACTTTTTAGGCGTTGCTCTCTCTCCCAAGATATTCGGCTAATAGTTATTCCATTTCCACATCGCTACATCACAGCATCTCAGTGTGTGACTGATTAACGCTACGTGAGCTTGGATTGCATTTGTATCTGAATGGAAATCTTTTATTTACAAGTGATTTAAAAGAACAATATTCAAAGATTATCTTAGATTATTACTGAAGCAAGAAGAACTTTACCAGAAAGTTATGGTGTAGTCATTAAAGCCAAACAAATCATTGTAGGCAGCTGCAGAAAGATTCACTTTTTTTGTGTCTTCTATTCATCTTTTCTGGAGTCTACAAAAAAATTATTATTCTGCATCTTCAATCCTCTTTTACTATTCTCACATATCTCTCTTATTGGGCCACATTGCCCTCCTTAAAGGCACAATGCATTTAATTTAATTTGCATGTGTACCATTCACCAAACTGTTTGAGGAGATGTTTGGGCTTTCTGCACACAAGTATTTTTGCTTTTATAATGTGTGCTTTAGGTTTCCTGTATGTACATATGTGCTGCAGGAAAAAACTTTGACCCAGTTTGTTTTTAAAAGTCATGAATCTGTCTCGATGAAAGTGCTGCACAGCCTGCAGGGCATGTGTTATGTAATTAGCTGCTCGTATGGATGCTGCAGATGTATGTGTATGTCTCTTTACAGCACGGGTGGGGGTTAATGTTTTGGTTTGCAATCCATCTCCAGGGCATCTGCTCTCGATTAGTTTTTAATGGCTGTCAGATAAGAACATGACAAACGGATACAGGGTGCCTCCGAGGAGCTTCAGCCGCCGGGGGAGCTAGAACCTCATTGAATAACTCTTTTAGTTTCCATGCTCTTTTCCCATCAGGGCCCTGACAACTGAGCCAAGTCATTTTTGATGATAATTTTTATGATTTGTGTTGGCTGTGCCTCTTTGCCAGATGGGTGGGATTTGCCACATATAACAATCCACTAAGTGCCAGAACTATTAGACAATCATTTGAAAGACAGTCTGTTGAACTTTCTTGCAGCGGGCAACTTGACGTGACACACCAGTCGCAATGTTTTAATAACATAACCCTCACCTAACCTGCCGCTCAGAGCAGGTTAAAGAACAATATTCGACCTTGGTCTTGTACTTTTGCCGTCTTTTTCAATTTATGTCCTCACCTCAGTCCGCCTTCTTTAATATTTTTGCCACATGTAACGGCCGAGTAATTATTTATGACATTTTATGTAAGGAAGGGATAGCCCAGTGGACACAATCATAAAAAGCTTCATGAGTAAAGAAATGATAAATATCTCAGCATTTTTGGATCACTTCTCATTTTTCCAGATGCTCTTTTCACACTCCATTCATTTGTTTAGACAGCAGGAAGTCAAGCCTGTAGAGGACCCCGAGACATGAATGTGTCCCTCCTGGATGCATGCACGCTCATGGAAATAACTTCGGGATACTCCACAAAGCCAAACTAATGACTTACGGTTTAACTGACCCAGTTTTTACTGCCTTTTAGTGTTTTTCCTTGTCTTAATAATCCCATGCCAAAATTCCCTTTTCATGTTGTGATGGTTTAATCCTCCTACCGCTGCACTGAGCCTTGTACAGTTTGAAGTATCTTAACCAGTTGTAGGCAGTGTGGTTTTAAATTGCAACCATAAAGACGTGTCAGAAATCAGATTCTCTTGAACACTCTTTTCTCTCTCTTGGCCCCCGCTGCTTCACTATCCTCACAGTCTGGTTCTCATTGCAGTTCTCTGTTGAAGCGCCAGCCTACGTCAAACACTCCCTGCGGCCTCTTCAAAAAAATAAAAAAAATAAGACAGTAATGCACAACTTCAACCAAGTGCTATTCCAGTAACCGCCTACCTCAGACACAAATCAGGTGCGCTGCTTAGACCCCTGGGCTGGGTTGTGACCTTTTGAGATTGTTGGATGTAGAAAATGAAAATGACTACTGGGTGTTTGAAATTTAAAGCTGCAGTGAGACTTAAAATAATGCCATGAACAAACAGAGAGGCACAACTGAAAGTGTTTTCCAGTTCTTAATACCACAAAGTTAAAACGGTGGAAGCAGGTAAGTGGCCAGAGAAAATGTTTTTGTACAGTTCTGCAAATTTCTGACATTTTTAAAGCAATAATACCTCCAGTTTTACCAGTCTTTTTCAACTAAAATAATATAACTTAGTTGGATTTTTCAGCTAGGACATAAAGGTGTGTTAGGGATTTTTTTTTAAAGGGTTGTATGTAGCACTTATGAATACACTTATTAGGCCACACATATACTTACCGCTAAACAATGAACACATACATAAAAGTAGTGCTTCTGGACCATCACTCATTAACAGTAAACACTGCAATTCTTTCCTACATTTATTTTGTGACTATAACTAGTTAATACAACATCCTGCAGACTTTTATAACTGCACCTACTCAGTCTTTTTTTCAAAACTTATACTTGTCATGATTTTGACCTATTTTCTCACAGAAACCCATAAACGCAACCACAATCCTAGAAGGGATATGCATCCTAGAAGCATTTCCCCGAGCGCTCACAAATATGAATATTGCTAGAATTACCTGCAGTTTTGATCTGTGCGACCGGAATCTGAAGAACAGGGAATAATCCATTCTTTGTGGGGTTTGCATGTTCTCCCTGTGTGTCTGTGTAGGTTTCCTCTAGGTGCTCTGGTTTCCCTACCACTATTTTTATTTATTATTTTTACTGAATGTTGGGTGTGGAATTACTTTTGCTATTACTAATACTGTGTCCATAATTTATATGTGCAAAAATGTCCCAAGTAAAAGTTTTATTAGAAGATGCTGCTTGAGAACTCAGTGAACCTTTGGATTAGTACAAGTCTGTTAACACTGATTGCAAAACTCCAAACGTGTATAAACTTGTGTAATCAGTTTGTTTATTAGTCACACATTGAAGGTGTGGTAAATGGGGCAAGAGACACCTTGGAGCAAAGACAAAGCTGGGAAATTTAGTGTATTTGTAGGATTGATTGTTGTGTAAACCCCGAAGCCTTTCCAATAACTGAGCTTGTCTGTTAATCCAGATGTTCCAGAACTGTGAGTCCCCTCGGTTTGGAGCAAAGGTGACTCCGGGGACTCATCTTTCACAGCTGACATCTCTGGCTCAGCACTTAGCTTTATGTACTTCAGTGCTGTGACATTTAAATCTGCAAACGATAGATAATTTTGTTGAAATACACCAAAGAAGTTTGCACATGGTGTACCCCAGGTAACCATCTTTGGTACACTCAGTTTAACGCACTAGAGCGGTATTTAAAATATTTCAATGGTACAAAGCATTTTACTAAGCATTACTCTACTAACATTTCATAACTGACAAAGAGGAATGGATGATTCTCTATTAAAATGTTAACTATTGAGCTCAGGCCACTGCAGGAAAATACATCATGTGATAAGTTGCAGGAGGTAGATTTAACCCTGGAGCCTGGACACTGGTGGTGGGTGAGAAGAGGGACATAATAGTGCATGAGCTACTGATGCTGACAGGAGAGTCATGTTTCGGCATTGCAGGAAAAAAAAAAAAGAGAGCTATTTGAATTTTGACTTGTCGGAGAATGATTGGCTGAGAGGCAGAGGTGGTAGATTGAGATTGACTAAAGGGAGGGAGTCTTTCTGTTTGAATTAATGCCTCAGCTTAATTTCTACTAACTTAAATGAATTAAATAAACTTTTGTTATGTTATATGTTTTGATCCCTGGCCTGGTAACCCACACATTTCTTAGTGGTAATAGATATGGCTCAACGTATTCGTCCCTTAAATGAGTAGTCTTTTAACTGAATAATATGTTGTTTGTCATTCTCACTCAATGAATACCGTAGAGCAGAACCTTTACTTGAGTGCAGAGTTTGACTGTCCTACCCTTTTTTATTTATTTTTAAATAAAGGCTTAAGACTTGTGAATATGTGATAACTTTAATAACAAAGGGCATTTAGTGGCAGAACTAATTAAATCCTGTTCCCAGATTTATTTAATGAACAAACATAGACATATTATGTGAAGGATAAAACGCAAACACAGTGACCCAAATGGCACTCGCCGCTCTTCAATCAATCATTCTGTCTCTGATCATTGACTGGTGGGCGTTGTCCAGCTTTTGTCTTTGTTTGTCAGAAAGGCAGATCCTTGATGAGGCAATGCATGAGGTAAAGTTTTTGGAGTGTTTATAAAGAGGCTATAGAGGACTTATGAAGTATTATGTGGGATTTCCAAAGGATTGGTTTGGTTAATAAATACAGACTTGTTGGTTCCTGCTTGTGTGGAAGATAATACACTTTGGCAAAGACAAGTATACCTCTGTGCACATTTGGACAAAGTGTGACTCTATAGATTGAATTACTTCTGTTAGAAGTGACTTGTAGGAAATGTCAGTTGCAAAGAGATGGTTAAAGGTGTAAAGGGTCCTAAAAGTTGTAAACCATAAACATTTTTACAAAGCTTGTTGTTATACCATGTCTTGGCTATAGTTCAGGACAGATAGTGTAGTGTGTGTAAAAAAGTAACTTAATCAACAGACCTCCTCTGAAATGTTATTGGAATCACACACTGTTTCAACTAATCTAACAAAGCAATTTGTAAGAAATGGATCCTGAATTTGTAATTGATTTTCATGATGCTGCTTATTTTAGATTTTTTTTTTGTGATATTGGATATTTTTGCTGCAGTACCATGAGTGGCCACTGGTGATGAGAAGGTAGAGGAGGCAGTCTTACAGATGATAAAATGAATGTCTTGGATTTTCTAATGTGTGTTTTTGGAACTACTTCATAAAGTCAAAGCAGAATGGAAAATCTCAGAGATGAGTTGTGTGAATATATGTCAATGAGATGAAGCCTGTTTGTGAGTCTTGTTTTATCTGATCATTAGAAACCCAGCCACAAACATCTGTAAAGTATCACAGCACCCTTCAACCAGAGAGCTATCGACGGGCTCTTAAAAACAGACAGCAATCACTGTCTGAGAGAAGCAGCAGAGCGTGTAAAGAGAGGCGAGCTATAGGAATAGAAAAATACCACCGCTTTAGATCCTGCTTTCTTAATCTATTGGTCCAAGTCCAAAACAAATCAGAGGTTTAGTTTAGTGTATTCCACATGTGAAGGAACAAAACGAAGTGTCGGGGGGCATCTTTTAGTTCATTCATTTTCAGCCACAGATCAGGATGTCTTGACATCTGAAACGTAAATAACATTTTATATAAAGCAGAGTGTTTCTGGGAAAAATAAAGTGTTTCATAGCTCAGATCCCATAAAGTGTAACTGCACTGCAGCTCCGAGCTTTATTTTGAATGATGCAAAAAATGTGGGCTGTGGATTGAGTGCGGGACGAGCAGCTTTTTTTTACCTCTTCGTGATCCAGCTGTGTCCAGCTGGTTGGTCTGGCCACACTTGGCAGGAAGATGTATTTCCTATGAGTCCCTGGATCAGATTGTGTTGCCTTTCTCTAAACGCAAAAAGCCAGACCATACTACAAGGTTACAACACAGGTTTTCAGCTCAGGTGTAATTGTCCCTTTATTTTTACTTCCATTGCTGATAGAGTAATATTATAAGAAAAAAGAATGCTCAAAGAAACAGTAAAAATAGACACTGGTTTAAGATGGACATGTTAGAAACAAAACAAATCATGTGGTAAGAAATGCAGTCATATTCTGTGATAAGACTGATGACTAATTACAAATTAGGGCCTCGACTACAAGTCCACAATGACAGTTAAATGATGGGCTTTTGAAGATAAACACAGAATACGAGGAGAATGTGTGGCTTGTAATAATAATGTGTGTGTTCTTGCGTGCATGCATGTGTTTAGACTGTGGTCCGCTGAGTACACATTACTCAAAAAACACATTGGCGTTTGGCACAAAGGACCCCAGGGCAGCTCTGATTGGCTGACGAGGCCTGCGCTGATCCACTTTAAATCCCTGCGGAGCGAGGGAACGACAAAGCCAACGAGACAAAACCAAACTGATGGAAAGAGAAAAAAAACAAAATGGAGAAACAGATCAGACAAAGATGGTCCCAGATTGAGAGCATACCTGTTTTCATTGTATATGATGTAAGCTACTCTCCGCCATAGCCTGCTGACCTTTTGTACGAAGGTTCTCAGCTGTTCACGACGGAAACCAGTGCAGCTCACTCTTAAAGTAAACACCGGCCTCAGATATTTGAGTCTTATCTTCCATTCATTCCTGTGGCCGGCCCACACCGTCGCTGCTTGATTAGTCTTTTTTACAGTGTGCTCTGGAGTGTTTTACAGTAAGGGATTGGCCCATGTGTGATTTATTAGGTAATAGCAACTGTTCCACATTTTCCTCTTTCCAAGTGAGTGTTTATCATTAAGACAACGCTGATAACCGCAGCTGAGCCATGTTTTTAACAAGATTAAGCATTTTATAAAAGGTCAGAACTGTATAAAGAACAATTATGTTAAAATAAACGAATAAATTATTGAGCAAACATCAGGATTTCTTGTAGCATATTTGTATTTGATTTTCTTCCAGGAAGGCCAGTAAAGCCTGAAAGCCTGAGAAATGTCTGAATGTAACATGATGTGCAAAATTGAAACCAACAAAAAACGTTTAGTTTTAAATTTTGTGCTGCCTTTTCTAATTTTAGTAAATCCAAAGTAACTTAATCACAAAGTATGCCATTTATATTTGGGAAATGTAAAAAAAATATTAAATAATTGAAGCTGGAAATTATTTGCTTTTTATGTATAATTTTCTGAAGTGAATAAAGTAATTGTTGAGACTGTGTGTTTTAACAGACACAACAATCCCTAGTGACATGGGAAAGTAGAGGACTACTGAACCAACCATGAAAGTCTAAAACCCCAATAAAGATTTTTATGAACAAAAACAATAAACAAAACTGCCTTCAGTTATTATAAAATATTAGCTTTTGAGCCAGTATACACAAAAGGTCAATGTTACTTGCATTAGGAAATAAAAAAAAAACCTCCAAAGTTTCATCATCAGTCGTTCTTTCTTTAGTTCCAGTTGTGCAGTTAGTCCAAGTGATATACTATATATATACTATATTTATTGAAATGTTGCAATACCAACTAGTGACATAAGCAAAGTATTCTTTATTCTTTTTTCTGGCTTTAGTAACTCTTGTGTCCAATGAGGTAGCAGCAGACTGGGCTGCTTCTAGGTTTGAAGATGTAGTTTTGCCGTTTGCCGTTTAAACAACATGGGGCTGCTCTGATTGGATGATGGATCCAGTTGATAGATCCACTTATAAAGCAGTTATATCTGTCAGAGTCATGTTAGAAAACTTCTACATGTTTTATTCTACTGCTTTTGTCCAGCAAAAGTGCATTTAATACCCTTTGATGTGTCTACACTTGGGCCACATTCAGATCTGGCCAAAAAAAAACTGGACACAGTGATTGTATCTAATATCTCAGCCTTAGTGATAAATGCATCCTGACAGATTAAATTGAAGCAGTCTTTGACAGTGGCCTGGTTTTCAGCTGCTCAGAACTCAGGCACACAATGAAAGAAAGTAATAAAAATAAAAATAAAATAAAATACCAACCTTTTTCAATATGTGTCCAGATAGAAAATGCTCTTGGTGTAGCTTTTCTCGAATGCTGTCGTGTTGCTCTCATAAATACAAGTAAAGGGTAAACTGATAGCTGTCAGGTTTGGGTCCAGATTGTAAATGACTCGTACTAGAGCCATCAGACTTTGACTTGGGCTTGTCGGTTTTAACCACACAGTGAAAGCGCCTGCATTATCTCCAGTGGAAGTGATTTAATAAACTAATTTCACAACACACTTTAAACTTCTTATCTGTCAGCATGTTGACGGACGCTTGCATCATCTGTAGACCAGTTTTGGTTTACACATTCCTGAAAAGAACATTCAGACTCATTTTTGGATTTTTATTAGCTAAACACATTAGAAGTGATTTCTAAATGATGGCCAAAGTGAACTTTGTGAGGGGAAAGTACAAATCAATCATGTACAATATTTGATTATACAAAAAACTGAAAATAATCATCTCAGCATTTAGAATTCCATGAGAAATACTTATTCCTGTGATAAAAGTTAAAATGCTATGGCCACTCAGTCTTGGTTTTAAGTTCTATCCCTGCCTTAACAAGCCTCCAGTTTACCGAGAAGTTTGTAAATCAGACATCTCATAAGACTAACATTTTTTTTTACAAGAAACATTATTCTTTGCTGCACTGTTGACCAAATTGTGATACACAGTTGCCATGGAGATCCTCATTTAGTGTGATTAGTGCTTTGGAAGATTGAGTGATGCCCTGCTCTATCTCACCTCATAATATCTAGGGTTTGATCTCACCCCCCACCCCCCTCACAATTACTCCCCCGTTCTTTCATCTGCCCCTGAAGAATGCTTGTTTATCTTTGGGCTTTGTGCAGATAGACGTAGAACAAAGATGCTTTATGTGGTTGTGTTTGCACCAAAGTTTCTCATTTACTGACACAAAGCAAACTATTATTTTTTTTGTATTTATATACTTATATTGACAAGTTACTGAGACTGCAATTTACAGTAGCTATTTACTTTAATTATTTTCAGTAGAAATAGCTTTAAGGAGAGTTTAATGTCAATAACTAATTGGCTTAAGCTGAAGTGGGCCTTCAGCGAAAAAAAAGCTAATTCTTTTACATTTTTAAAACATCTGTCTTGGAAAATAAGAGATTACAACCTATATGTTTGCCACACATTAAAAAACATGCTTAATAAAACAATGGTTATATCTTTTTGCAAATTAAACACAAATATTTGTCTTACTCAATGGTAAGGTATTTATAAAATGTGTTTATATCCATAACTAGTACTGTTATAATTTAGCATTGATTGATTTTGATTGGTCCAATAGGTGTGTTTGGTGAATACGACAATACTCAAGACCTTCTTAATGAGCCTAATGCACTTAGAGGTGCATTGTGGGACTTATCTACATCACTATTTAACAAAAAAGGTAGAACATTCAATAAGCTAATTCAGGCCATTAGGAAAATACTGGTCCATCTGACTCTGAAGAATACATTACAAGAATTGTACAAAGCATTGAGAAAACAGGAAAAAGAATAGGAGTTTTAAGGGGACTCTGGAAAAGGGGTTTGGAAGATATTTGCTCAAAAACATTCTTTGACATAGCAGCACATTCACAAAATCATAAGCCAATCTTCAAAACTACATACCCCGAGCCAAGTCAATCAAACAACATCCAAATGGGCGGCTGAACTCCAATCGTGTGAGTCTTTAATACCTCCACCCTTCCTGTGCAAGTTTTTGTGTGTGTGTGATTGGACGTCTAAGAGCTGCCCGTCCCGTGCGGAGGAAAGGAAGGGGGGCAGGGCTGGATGTTTGGATGGAAGGAGTGTTGATGGAGCAAAGACTGAAGGAGGTGATGGGTGGAGGAATGAGGGGGCAAAGAAAAATGAGAAACAGCTGGCAGCTCTCAGTGGCTGGCTTCATGTCAAATGGAGAAAAGAGGAGAGATGGCGTCACTGTGCACTGTAGCATAGACTGAGTCCATCCGCGGATTCATACATTTATGGGATCTTTCATAACTAATCATTTTATCTTATGTGTATTGGCTAAACAGCTTCTCACAAGAATCATTACACTTTAGGATCTGCTTATGTTTCCCGGTTGAGCTATTGAAAGTTCTTCTGGCCTGTGAAGAAGTCTCATGTCCAAGGACTCAGAGCTTCCACCCAGTCATTAAACATCCACCAGGGAGCCATGTTACTGGACCCTGGATAAGACAACCACTGAGCCAATGCTGAGTTCAATGGGGGTGATAGTTTCATATTTATTCTCAAAGATAAAGAGTGTACAAAGTATTTGAACTCTGTGTTGGATGGTGTACTGAAAGTCGTTTAGCTTTTGCTTCAGTTGAGTATAGCTTGGGGACTATTTACATGACATAAAAACACAAACATTGTCCTTTTCCAATCAAAAGTTTCTTTTAAAAAAAGGTGTTCACAGAACACTGCAGCTGCTAGATTTACAGATTACACTTGAATAAGGCGCAATCATGGCAGCCCACACACTATCAGCATAAAATTGGTAACTTTTTTTTTTTTGTGTGTGTTTATTTTTTCATTTATTTTTCTCCATTGTGAACTCTACATACTTTACATACTTTTCCAGTGTTACGTACATCATCTAGACTCAGTGATAACCCACTAAGATACAAACCTACTGATCAAACTTACTAATGAAAAACAAATGTTATATACGGCACCGTGTGATGTAAAAACCTCAGATGTCAAGAATGACATATTATTTAATTTCCATAATTTATTTGACAAAACCTGATAACATAAAATTTAAACAAGTGAGAGAAATGTTGTAGTCACACTAATGGAGGGTTTATGAAAGCATTCATCACTTACTACAGTGTTATTATAACTCCTAGATAGCATATGAACTTTTGTCCAAATCCAGTATACATCTCCACCCACAGGCCTTTGCTGCAGATGTGAACGTACTTTTTCAACCCTGGCTTTGATATTCCTTGTTAAAAGTTATGTGGTGAGTATTTTTATGGCTAAAGGCTCCAAACTCTAATTTCAGAAAGAAAAATTGAATTTATCACAAAGCGGTGTAGAGCTGTGAATTAAAAATCTGTTTTCACACTCCATGAATCATCCTGTTCCTCGGAGAATACCAGAACGAGAATGGGCCATGCTTTTTTGCGGGAAAAGGAAGCCAAGTGTAGGATGGGGAAAATAAAAGCTTCTTGGATTCATAACGAGGCACAGGGAGAGCTGTTGAGTGACCCCTAACCCTTCACAAATCATAGAAGAGTGTGAGTTTGTTCCATTAGCGGCCAGTTTGTGGTCATAACTCAGGGTTCAAGCCTGTGCACCCCGTCCCCTCCCTGTCCCCGTGCACAACCCTGTAATTACAGTGAAATATCCAGCAAATGTTGTTTTTATTGAATTCCCAATAACGTTGCTGAGACTAAAGTTAAGTGTGGCCAACGGGGGTTTGTGGGAGCCTTCCTGGGGCCGGTGGGATGTTGATGTGGGTGCCAGGATGGGACATGGGAAGGTCATTGGTTGTTTTTTTACACGCTGGAAGGGAAAAGTGCAGGGCAGCAATCATCACATTTATAGGTGGCTCGAGCCGAATGCTGCCAGGTTTAAAGGCAGCCAGCGGGCGACCGGCCACTAATAAAGGGACCTTACCCACAGGGAGCTGTAAAGGCACCATTACTAAACACAGGTCTGTTTATGTGTCGGACAGTGTGGCCGTGCACCACTAATGTTATGGGGACATTTGTCTGTTTCCATCGTCATTGGAGGGAATCTTGGTCACACTAAGGATAATTACATTTGAGGATTAAGACTTGTTTATGGTAAGGCTCTGGTTAATCGTAGCATGAGTTGTTGGGAAAAAATGTGAGGATGACATGCCATTTGTAATAATGATATCTGAAAATACAGCTGCTTATAAAATAGTTGCTTGAAACTTGTTAAATGCCTTGTGTACAGTTGAGATATGTTTTTACAATGTTGAGTTCATTTAGGGTTCAGACTCTTTATGGTTGTACTTTAAGCTAGCTAATATCTTTGCTATGTTTTTTTTACGTATTAATAATACATTTTATTATAATAGAACCACTGGCTAATGCCGCTTCTCTTAGGAATCATTACACTTTGGGTTGTTATGTTGCCCACTGAGCTGTTGCACTTTCTTCTGGTTTGAGAAGAAGTCCTGTGTCCAAAGCCTCCTCCCAGTCATTAATAATCCACCTTGGCAGCCATGATACCAGACCCTGGATGACCCCAACACTGAGCTGAAGCTAACTTTAGTGTGGGGTCAATAGTTTTGGGTTTTAGTCTTTAAAAAACATATTAATCACAAAAAGCAAGTCATGTATGATCCTACCATTGGACATTTAAAAAAGTCCAGCTGGGCCCTTGACTCATTTTTGACCCTCCAACAGTTTAGCAACAACATTTGTGTACGGAGCCCCTCTGGTCTCACTATGTAAAAAAAAAAATATATGTAACTAAGTCGTGGCCACGAGATAAGCTAACTCGTGGCCACGAGATAAGCTAACTCGTGGCCACGAGATACGCTAAGTCGTGGCCACGAGATACGCTAAGTCGTGGCCACGAGATACGCTAAGTCGTGGCCACGAGATAAGTAAATATGAAAGCATGCACGCTAACTCTGCCGCCCATAAGGCTCATACATACAGCCAGATGGAGGTACCGTGACCTAAGCCTAGAACGCCCTCTGCTGACGTTTTATCGTAGACTACACAGACATGCTTTTCCAAAATGTCAAAGACTTCAATAATTAATAAACCAGTCTGCACACTACTGTAGACTATCTTAAAATCATAATCAGAAATACTTTATTGATCTTTATTGATATCGATAACCTTTGTTATTTAAATGGACCCTGTACTGTAGTGCAATGTAATACTTCACATTCTGTGCAATATTATCTGTTTTAATATTCAGTGTAATATAGTTTGCTGCAGTTCTGCTTCTATTTATTTACTAGTACTGTTCATCACAATCAATTCAATTCTGTTAATACAGTAATGTAAATCTTGTAGGCTACATATCCATGGTCCTTTATATCTCTTCTTCATATTTTATAGCATATATTTATTTAGCATATACTTTTTACATGTATATAGGCTACTTGTTTATTTACCAACTTATATTATTATTTATATTTTTTTAAATGTCTTGATGTGCACATCAACTGTGACACAATTATGTCCCCTGGGTTATCGATATCAATAAAGATCAATAAAGTATTTCTGATTATGATTTTAAGATAGTCTATAGTAGTGTGCAGACTGGTTTATTAATTATTGAAGTGTTTGACATTTTGGAAAAGCATGTCTGTGTAGCCTACGATAAAACGTCAGCAGAGGGCGTTCTAGGCTTAGGTCACGGTACCTCCATCTGGCTGTATGTATGAGCCTTATGGGTGGCAGAGTTAGTGTGCATGCTTTCATATTTACTTATCTCGTGGCCACGACTTAGTTACATATATATATATATTTTTTTTACATAGTGAGACCAGAGGGGCTCCGTATTTGTGTGCCTTTTTAGCAGTGGATAAAATGTAAAGGACATTAGCCACCAGTAAAATCCACAAACTAAGCATCAATAAGATTTCAGCAAATGGCAGCCGGTGGTCAGTGTTCTCTTAGCTGCTCTATACTTTGAATAACAACAGTAAAAAGCTACAAGAAAAAATGTCACAGGAACTAAATGACAGTGTGTGTAAGGACTTATCTTGACAGAATGCTGTATATCTTAACAGAGGCACGAAAGATATACACAACATGGCATTCTCTTAGAACTTTTTCCTCTTTATCAAAGACTGTTAAAGAGAGATCTGGTCTAATGTGATAAAACAAAACCTACATTAGAGTAAAAAAAAAATAAATGCTTGTCACAACTACAGTAACACCTTTATGCATAAAATTGTTTCTTTATGCATATTTTTACACAGGCTTGAGGGCTGTGTAAAAGTATTGCTTTTTAGCATTCTTGCAAAAAAACTGCAGGCAACATAGCCTACATGAAGTCCATCAGTATCTCATTAATCTCATGGGGCCTGTGTCTTTCTGCTGATGTTTTCAGTAATAATATGTACAGACTAATACAGTTATCTCACATGGTCCAGATCTCATCACACACCTTGCTACTGGTTGTCAAAGATGCTGTTTTGTTTTCCTTTAGTGACCAATAAGACTTGAAATGTGTTAAATCTATTTTTATTTTTATTTATTTACACAATGACAGTGTACTAGAAAGCAGGCGGTGGATAAGCAATATGCAAATTGTCAAGTGTCATTAAAACATCCAACATGTTTCTTTTGAAGAAATATCTTTCCTACTTCCGTTTGGATATATATGTGGACATATGCTTCACAGGCCTGTTCACTTGTTTTCTGATGTATTTTCTAAAATGTGAGTAAGGACTGAGACATGTGCAAAAACATCTAAGAATAGAGTATAAATATTCATCTGTGTTTAATGTGGATAATTGATTTAGTATGCTAATGGGACCATGTGCGTGTCATGGTGGGCTGCATTAAAGCTGTCTCTTCAGAACCACTTTCCCTGAAGCAGCATGACTCAAACGTTCAGCGTCCAAGGCTGCGTGTCCATCTTTTATGAATTTTACTGAATCACCTCGAATAATTTGTTCCGCAACACTTGTGTTTTTGTTGCCGTTGCTAAGTGACGAATCTATGATTAGCAATTATAAACCAAAGGCCCACTCGGCTCTTTTCAAACACTGACCGAGTGACGTCAGGAACATGGCTGTTATTCATTTCATTCGCTCAATCAGAGTGTAGTAGGCGCCCAGTCTTACATGTGCGTGACTTCCCTCCAACACATTAAGTTCTTCCCAAAGAGGATGGAAATAAAAAAGGTAAAAAAAAAAGTATTACTTGCTATTACTCCATAGTTTCAAATGAGAAAAAATATTATTTGAGGGGATAAATTCGATTTTAAAGAAGCAGACATTATTCAATTGACCAAAATCATCTAAAATAAAATGTGTAACCAAACTGGAAGTCGAGAAGTAAAAATGAACAAAACTATCAAATATTATACTAAATACATTTATCGCCTACACAGAGTACAAGGAATAATTCATAGGGGTGTACCTCTTAAAAAATGATACTGAGTGCAGATGCAACCACTTATGAACAATGAAATGTACACAGATTTTGATTTGCCATGTTGATTTTTGGAGTTGACAGTTTTTAGCCTCTTGACACGGAGATCATTATTCGCCCATTGCTTTGCTTTTATCATCATCACTTGCATTACAATGTTTCCAAACTCTAATTTCTATTGTACAGAGTATTGTTCCTGTAAGTATCCCCTAAATGTTAACAACTATAATATAGTGAGCAAACCTAAGTTTAACATGTCACTGTAATCCTTAAAAATATAATTACCTCTTCAAAAACTACCTTGAAATTTTAAATGATGAAGAATAAGTGCATACATCGAACACAGAAATTCTAACGTAAAAACATAACATAAAATGCTCCTCACTAAGCATTGCTTAGATTATGAACATGACCAGGCGGAAGATTTTATTTGTCAGTGTTGCGACTACTCACCTTTGTCGAGGAAGAAGCCAACATTAAAGTTTCAGCACTTAAGAGGATAAGCTTATTGACTTTTGTGGGTGTTACGTGAGAACAGATGATAAAAGCTCATGTCTGTATGTTCACTTAGAGCAAACTGAACATAAAAACCAGATCAGGCAAAAAACATTTAGCCTGGCTCTACTCAGGGAAAAACAAGGCCCCACTGCTTTACAGCTGTCCAAAGAACACTTTATATCTGTACAATCATTTTCTATACAAACACAAGTTGCACTTTTATGGGGATTAATATATTGTAACTTTTTCTTGGCATACACATGTTTAATGTAAAGCTCTTGCACACATGCATACCTTTAGTTGTGCGTGAATAAACATTTTGGAGCCAGGCTAATAAAGATACAAGGCTAGCTTCTAAATCTCAAGTTTTTGGGTTTTCTGGCCACAAGCTTAAATCTGTTTTTTTGGCATAACTATACTGTATACACTTTGCAGAAGGCATAAATTTCACTTTAGAGGATCCAAGCCTCATTCAGATGTGGTTTGAAATGTGACTTTTATTAGATTTCTCCGCTGCATCTCAAGTGTCTTTGGTTTTTTTACCACATGACACACAGAAAGTCAGCGACAGATTATTAGCACAGATATTGGTTTGATAAAATGGTCTGTGGACGAATGCCAAAATGAATGGTTATTTACTGGAGGAGGATATGATGAACTACCTTAAACAACTACATATGTGTTACAGCAACATGGATATTGAAAAAAATAATATTTAATCTGTGGGAAAATGAAGGGACCATATGTCCAAAAAAAGAGGATCCAAGTCTACAAACAATTTTACTGCTGCTTTTTAGGTCAAACTTTGTGACTTTCCTTTTTTTGATCCAAACTAATATATCAAGTTAAATGTCCACTGCATCTTGGTTTGGACTAAACAGCGGTGTGGTCTGTTTAGTGGTGGTCTTTGTTTGGACCAAACCTATATACAAGCACAGAAAACACAATGCTAAACACAATTTTAGTTTATTCGACAAAGAGAAAAATTACTGTTGAACATTGCCTTTAGATGACTGTATTTACAAATGTCCAGATACAAATACCAGTACTCGCCTTTGGTATCTGTCGTCTGGACTCATTGAACTCCCTCCAGTACTGCTAAAGTATTTTACTCACTGCAGTCTGGTTATTAAATATGTACATCGCAGTAAAATCGATCAGTTAGTTTGAGTATTCAAATTGAAGTGCCTGTTTTGGAAAAAGGGACAGTGGAACGTCCTTAATGCATAACTAATATTATGTGGCATAATGTAACATAATTTTAATCTGTACACACAAACATTTCATAACTATGGGAAATGATGCTTGTACTAATACAGTTTAAAACCAATTAGGTATTTAACAAGAAGTTACTTACCTTAGTTTGGATGGCATGAGGGTAAGTCCGTACGTTGAAACTAAAACAACAATTAGACTAATTGTTGGATTAAATTATAAGGTCTGTTTTTGACTTTTAGATGTAAAAAAAAAAAGTAACATTGAAACAATATTTACCTGCCTAATGGTTTTCATTTGGATTTCTAGAAATATGGCATGAGCTATTTTACTATACATTACCTCTCCCCTGAGTGGATTTTTATTATTTGTTATTAAATATATGATATGAAACAAGGCTTAAAAGCAATTCACATACAAAGTACCTTTCAGATGTAGAATACTGTAAAGTGACTTTGACACATTTACAACACCGAGCAATGTGAGCTAGAAATGGAAATAAAACTGCCAGCAGACCAGAAAATGTGTAACAGCGCCCATATGTTTACAACACGAGATCGTCTGGTCAGTGTCAGGAGTGCGTCTGAGAGTTACAGTCTGGCCTCTGGTGTGTTTTACCCCACGCCACCGTCAAAGTGAACCTCTGGGATTTGACCGAGTTTTCTCACGTTCCTCATCGCTCACTTACATACCCCACGTAGGCCTCAGTGGCACTCGGCGAGCAGCGGTTGGCCAGTGCTCCCCAGAGCCCGGCTTTGGTTTCAGCGTAACATGGACAACAGCGGTGACACTGCAGACACTCGACTCCAGCTGAGGCCAGTTCAAAGCCAAAATGTCTCGACCCACATGTTGCACTCCCAGACACAATAATGTCTCCAAGTTGGCACTGGTTCATACTGTTCTCACACTTTAAAAGACATTACTGAGCTTTTAAAAGAGCTTTGGTTCCCAGGCCAGCGGACCACCCGACCCACCACAGCTGCCTTCAGTGTCAGCCCAGGATCATCCTTCATCTAATCCTCTTGTAATAATACTCAGCGGACGTTGTCATCACTCAACTCACAAACCTCCCAGCAAGATACTGTTATCTAAATGCATCCTAGTAGGGAGTCACTACTTGTTTTAAGTCTGTATGCCCAATTTTCTGTGTCTGTTGCTCCACCTAGTCATGTCTAGTGTTGTCAAAGGTATGTCAAAGTGCCAGATTAATTGCAACCCAACATTTCTGTGTTGTTTAGAGAAGAGCAATACCTTTTAAGCTCTCTTTAAAACTTCCATTACAATGCACCCTGAGACATTGAACCACAAATTACCAGCATAATGCCAGATGTTAGCAAAAAAAAAACAGAAGTTGATGTGGTGACCTGACTTTGAGAATCTCATCAAGCTGTTTAACAAGAATTTGAGATCAAAATCACATGGACTGTTGTCTGGAGATATTATTTTTTACCATAAAAGACATATCCTCAAAGACATTAGAATATACAGTCTTAATGTCATTTTGAAAGTTCTCACATGAAAAAGTCAGTAAAACCTCTCTTTCATAAACCCCAAGCTTCTGGCTCAGGCTGAGTCACGCTACCATCTCATGAGAACATATATCTAGGCAGATCAGTACAACTTTCCTCACATCTTATATCAGATACATATTGAGCTGTAACAGTCCCACAATGAGTTTGAAACAGTGTTGTGGCAGCCCTTTAGAAACAATTATTGGGTTCAAATCTTTAGTGTTACATGTAAACAATTGAGACAGTAAAACATTTTTTATCAACAATAAAACCTAGCAAAACTTCAACTTATTAACTCTTGTCTCTTTCTGGTAAGGAACTTCTTTTGTGTGGGCACAATGTGAAAGGGGCTGTAAACTATGGTTAATCATGGTTTATCTTCCAATGTACACATCATGCAGCAAAACAGCATTATATGATTAACTACGGCAAAGATAATAAAGGCTACATTAGCTTTCTGCTTTGTGTTGACGGGGGTTAAATGGATTAAGTAAAAGTATGTGTGATGAACCGTCTTAATGCAGAGTTTGGTCTATGAACTCCTTCTTAGTAATCACAGTAACACTATTTCTGCCCATTTCAGACTTTGTTCTTCCCTTATTCTCCAATGCCCTTCTCTGGCCCAAAGCTGTGTTTGTGTTTGACCCCTGACCCCGAACGGCACGGCGCCTTGTTGACGAAGTGAGACGATCAGAGCTGGGCTGCGGCCCGTGGCAGTTTCTCAGCAATTGCCAATAAAGCAGCCCTGTGATTTACTCGGTTCACTGCTGCCAAAAATAAGCAGAATAGAGTTAAACTTGTCCTTGGCAAAGCTGCTTGTCTGATTCCTGATTGTGCAGCGGCCAAGAACATCTCTCCCCTGCCTTCAGTGTACACAAACGCAGACACACACTTGAGCCCGCCGCCCACATTTTGTTGTGTGTTTGTGTAAGCGTTTCTCAGACCTAACATGTGTTGTGGCTCATCAAGCAGAACATGGAAACTCTGAGTGGCTGCAGATGTTGAGAAAGGGGCAGAAGATGAGGGTGATTTTTTTCACACTGGTTTTAACATGCTTTCTCGTTCTGCACTAAGACGCCTTGGCAGACCCTTGTCTTTTCCCACAATCACTTGGGCTTGGAAGAGGATCTCACAGTGCACATAGTTCTAGCTGTCCACCAGTTTCCATCTCTGTCGGCTGATCTCCTGAGGATTAGGTGTCTAAACCTGTCTGTACTCACTGCCACAGAAACACACTGGAAGCATGAAGGTACAAATCCCAAATGTGTGCAACTATACAGGTTGTGTGACCCAATGTGAATGGATGCATTGTTGGTATAGAAGGTTCAAGGTTGTTTATACTGTATATCAACATCCATTAATGCTTAATGTCTTGTGGGCAAAAGGTGTATTTTATTTCCACTAGGCTTGTTAAAATATAACAGAATATCCTTGGCATGTAAGGGTACTGCACTCTACTGTCTAATGGCTTCAAAAACCACAACATTTCGGTCGATGTATGTCTGAACTTAACTATAACAATAGTCAAATGTTGTATCAAAGGTCCCATCCCCTGCCTCAACCTGTGTTGAAACAAGCTCTGAAATCATCAACAATACAAACAAATCATTTTTACATATTATCTTTATGTCTGAAGGTTCTCAGTCATCCAGGTCATCTTTAAGAAAAGGTTAAAGGAAAGACAATTGGTTTTCAAGTTGAAGATGCTTCTTCTTAAGATGCTTTTTAAAGAGACTGTTAACTCTGACTTCAACTGATAGGAGAGCTGAGCTGAGTCTTTATAAACAACTCTCACATCAGGAGTCACACTGCCTTTTCAAGTTAACGACTATGAGACCTGAACAGCTCGGTCCAATCAGAGTTAGTTTCCGGTCAAAGCCCTTCCTCTAGAGATATAAGCTCAGCTCTCTTACCAGTTGAACTCACTTGAATTGATAAACTCCCTTGGACAAAGGATGAAATGTCCAGATGCCTTTGTTTTGAACTTTTCTTCATTATCTTGATGGAAACTGAATGATTTTCTGTATTTGGGATTCACATAAACCTCCTCTGGCAACATTTTTTGAACACTCCATTGATGTGTTAACTTTGTGCTGTTGGGTTTTGCAGCCATAGCTCCACTTAGCCTTTTTTTTAATATTATAATTACATTGTAACACAAACCCGTCCTCCACTTTGCAAAGGTCTTAAATATAAAGTAAAAAGTTTATGCCTCTTGTCCCAAAAATGGATGACCTTTCAGTATGAGAAAGTAAAAAACAGAAATTCCTCCAGCGTGAGTGGGCGTTCAGAGCAGACAGTAGTGTCCATTGATAATGCAATTAGCAGACACTCATGCTATCGGCCATCATGACTAATCCTGAAATGTCACACCGGCCACTGGAGAATCCCGCCGCAGTATCCCCGTAATAATCGCATTGGCATCCGGATGGACAGCCAGACCAGGTCCGAGCCGCACAGAGGGGCATTCAGCAGACGTGTGGGAGAAAACGCTGACCTTGGAAACCATACGTTAAGCCTGTGGTGTTAGCGCTCTCTCACCATTGTCGGGGGATTCTCACACTCCCCCCAAAAATGCACCTGCTTGAGTGTGTTACTAAGAGCCGGCTCGGGACTTTAACATGATGGGGCCTTTCTGAGGGTTGTGAGGTCACGCTGCGTGGCCCTTTTACTGACGGAGCAGTTGTTGTGTCTGCAACGTGTGAATTCTCTCCAAATAAATCATCACTAAAGCTCTTGGTTTTTTATTTCACTGAACCACAGCACCACATTTATTTTGGATGTACCGACCACAGAAGGACTTAGGGGCCAAATATCTGCAAAACTATTCTGTGATACAGTGAGTCATGGGAAGGCCTCCTCTAAGGCTCTAGTTTCTTGTCATTTCCTGACACCATCGGTCACAAGGAGCTTGTTTGGCAGATATTTTACTCAGGTGCACTCAAAAGATCCAAAGAAATCTGATTATTAAAGTCTGAAGGCTTGTGTGAAAACAGACAATGCCCTATTCTGCAGCTCTAAAAGCCATTGGTTTCATTATGATTTTTATTTTGATTCTTTTCCAAATTCCGCGACATGCTTTTCTGCAATTCAAGAGTCCACTTGAGCTTTTTCATCCAAGGGTTTTATTTTGATTAATGCAATCTCTGATGGAGCTCAACATAAACGTAACACAGCCCCCTTTGCCCAGAAACATGAAATTAGATGGTAATGGTGTGCACATAGTCGAAAACTATTTTAATATTGTGAAAAAGCTACAGTTTGAGCAAAGACATAACATGCAGGATTGGTTTTAGCCAACTTTAGCGAAAAGGATTCAAAGGAAGATTGCTTGTGCACATTACGGCAGAACAACACAAAACAAGGACAAACAGTCTTTTCTAACGCCATACCATTTTTGGGAGATTAAAAAAAAAACTATGAATCCAAGATTTGATCATTTTATAGCATATACTGTCAGCACAGCACATATTCAGTGAGGCCAGGTTACCCTGAAAGAGAAATGAATAAAAGATTCACTTTGTGCCATTGGAATGATGAATAAGCTTTTTGTCAAAAACATCTGTGTGTAGAATTTTAAAAAACCTGTAATGTTTTACATTGACTTTTCTCATAGAATTAAATTTTTTTATCTTTTTTTGTCTTGGATTGGATTGTGACAAAAGAGACAAAAAAGCGAGCTGTATGTGGTGTATGCTTTATTCCTCTGGCAGGTTTTAGAGCTGGATGGTTGTCAGAGCGCAGGCCTTGGCTTCCAGGCTGCTCTCCAGAGGCTGTGGCTGGCCCTGGGCTGCGGTGTCTGGTACTTCCAGACAGACATCTTATCAGCAGCATTTGGATGATTCAGTTTGATGAATCAGATCGGGGGGAAAACAGAGCAGGATGACTGGTTTCACAGCAATCTGGAGTGCACTTACTCTCTTGTCTGACCTTTTTCGCTTGATCATTTGAGTTATTTCCTTTTTTCTGTTTTCTATAACCACTGAGTCTGGCTTTTACTGCTTCTTTTAACTTTGTCCATTTTACATATTATAATTGAGTTGCACTTTTTCATTTTATTCACTAACAGGTATTTTACAATTACTTTCAGTCATTTATCTAAAGCATTTAATAAGTTACTTCAAAAACTTTATCATTTGTTCAAACAAGGAGCATAATTAATTCTTATCAGATTTTTAATAAATCAGACTGTAAAGAAAAGAACTGACAAAGCTTCCTTGATGAGTCCTTAGATTCATTAAATTAAGAAGCAGCTAAGGAGTTTTTTTTCATGAGTCATAAACAAAAAAGTCATCACCTGAAACCATTAAATGTGTCTTGGATACAAAAACAATTAACAAAAGGACTTACTAGACTATTTTCTCTGTAACAAAACTACACTTTACTGCCTTCTGAGACTTTTAATGTCTTGTGTTAACCACCCGAGAACAAACAGGGCTTTTGCAAATTTGTTTGTTTGACATGTTTTTTAAGTCACAAAAATGGGTCCAGTGCAGAGGTGGGTCAAGTCTAAAATTTTGAATGCTGTAAAAAATAAATAAATAAAAAGAACTCACGTAAAAAGTCAAAAAGTGGGAAATATATTAATTACTTTTAATACCAAAACTTGTGTACTCTTCCAGTCAATCAAACCATGACCACCTTGTGTGAGTCGAGTCGTACTAAAGTGCAAGATGTCCGTACATCTGGATATTGCACTATGATAAGAATCTGCTGTACATTTCACATTGTTGCTCTACAGCTGCAATCCTAAATTGAGGGTTCTTAATTTTTTTCTGGTTAAAATGATGCAGCTGCCGATGACAAAGCGCGTAATAAGATCAATGACACGCGCTGATTTATCTTTCACTGCCTCTTTTCAGCACGATGCCCCAGTGATTGTCTAATAATGTTATTTTAAAAACCTCACAGCCAAACTATTTTACCTCTTGGACAAATAAAGTTAAAACCCGAATATTCCAAAACCCCCGTCTTCACCCTCTGAAACTGTCCACCTTTCACAACCTAATGAGGCACCTATTTAGGGAAATCAAGTTAAATAAACTGTGATGTGAACTCAATCCAAATAGAAGGACTCTTATATAAGTCGAGGTTGCTTCATAGATGAAGAGCTCTTGGATTAGCCGCAGATTCCCAAGGCCTGTATTTATTTTCATTAGTGATAGCATAGCTTTGCCTTGGAGCTCTGTGCCAAAAGTGAAAAAGAAAAAGAAAAAGAAAGAAAATTGTTCAGACGTATTTCACCTCACAAAGTCACACTCACAGCTTGAATTAGATGATTAGTTTTTAAATAAATCAACACTTTTCCATGTCAGGTTATCCAGGACCTACAGAAAGATTTATTGTCAGATAAATCTCACTGATCCAAACAACCTCGATCTCAGGGTGCAGTGTAGGATTGAACTCAAATTCCGACAACAGATAGAGCTCATAATGCCGAAGAAATATAACTTATGATGATTGTTGCATGATTTGTATCAACGTTATGCATTTTTATGAGGGTGTGACGCATGAGTCTGTCTTTGGTTTAACGACGAGGATTTAAATTTTGTATTACTGGAATCCAGACATTGTTTCTCCAACAATACTCACCAATATATCTCTAATATTTAGAACATGTGCTACTAATCCTTCTCTAATAAATACATGAAATATGTCGACTCTAAAGTGGAACAAAGAAACAAGACCTGGAGCATTATCCATTTCAACTTCTGGATGTTAATTTCGGTTTATGAATATATATTTACATGAAACAATAAATTTAGTTTGTAACATGAGCTAGTTTCTGTCTCTAACTCAAACTTAAAGAGGAACATTACAACACATTGTTGCCATAAAAGCAACTTCTCTGGGTGTACTGTAAAAGTACGTTTGGACAACAAAAAGGTAAATGTGATAAAATAGAACAACTGAACTCTAGTCATGAGGAACATTTCAAAAGGATTGATGCAAAACTGGAGGCCCAAATAACTTTTCTTATTATTTGATCTGACTGACATTAGAACAGAACAGATCAACCATTCACAGTTGTAGTTAATTGATTGCTCTCTTTTGCCAGTGCTGCCCTCGGCCAGTTTGACAGTTGACATTGGTTAAAGATTTGTTTAATGATAGCTGTGTTAGTTCATCATTTTTACCACATGGTCATAACTCATAACTGACTGACACATTATTTACACGCTTCCTAAAATTGTACAGTTGGTGTTGGTTTGTTGAGCAGTAGGACTAGTGGGTGTGCGTTTAGACATAAGATGATTTATATCTCCAAAGAGAAGTTCTGACGTCCGCTTTATATCATTCTTGTTGTGGGAACAGAGATAAGGGAGGTGTTGACAGGTTTACCAGGGTGAACAGCACCGCACCGTATTCAGATATATTGGCTGAGTCATGTCCACTTCTGGAGTCTGTCCCATGTAAGATTAATCTGTCTTCGAACTCTACCTCACCCAAATATTCAGCTTTAATCTGAAAGAGGCTCCAGGGACCTAAACTGGTGTGTTATTTTCTACAGCAATGTGAAATAGCATATATTAAACTGTAATTAATAGAAACATTTTTTAAGTAAAAGGGTTAGAATCAGTAAAGATCTGCGTCAAGAGACTGAATAGGAGCTGATGTTTATTGTTGTGTTCTTTGGTTGGAATAATCTACAAAATGATTTTTGATTCTTAAACTCAGAATAAACTATCCCCCATTTTGTGTCTGACATTTGACAAATAGTGGGTTCCGGAAAAAACACAGATAAAAAGGTGTTGGTGGAGATTTTGGACTAGTGTTGTCTGAGGACAACACTAGTCCAAAGGTTTCAAACAGTTGTCCACTGACACTCTATTACAGACTTCTAGAACAAAAAGAACAAAACGACTTTAATATATCTTACAAAATAAGACCCAGGTGATGTTGTAGAAGCATTAATCCCATTTGCTCAGTCCAACCTTTATCCCTACTATAAGGGATGAGTTCTCCATAACAACACTGTGAGTTCTTTCTATAAAGTAATGTGGCAGGTTGAGATGGGACATGTGGTGATATGTTTGATTTGGGTATTGCACCAAACCTTGATGTGCTAATCTTTAGCACTGCAGCAGAGCTGTGTTATGTAACTATCACAACAGCACAGGGACACAGACAGAACAGTATCTGTGAACAAAAACATGGCTTCCTCCTCTTCTTCCATCTCTGTCCAGGGTCGCTTCCTGAAGTTGAGTTCAGCGCTGATATGTGTATGTCTGTCCCGCTGCGCCGACCTCTGGCCTAATGTAGCGGATAAGGAAGTGTCAGTGGGAACCGTCAGGGTCGGGTCAGGCCTCAGCCCTGGGAGCTCTCTCTCTGTGGCTGTGAGGCTGCAGGTCTCTTACTGTATCGAGCGCTGCACATGTGTTTCCTGTTGTTTTTCAGAGTAGCAGCACTGCACGGGGCCATCGCACCAGAGCTGGGGCCTTTTCCTGAAACTTTGTTTGGCTTTGGCCTCTGGGAATGCCCTAAATTTAGGTGTACAACAGAGGTCTGTGCCACAACCAATACAGCGCTTCCAGAACGTGTTTGGAGCCGGGTATAAAACAGCTGTTGCTGATAATTGTGACATTTGTTTTATAAACAGTACAACATTTAGCATGAGTTCTTCTTCACATATAAATATATTACAAGAACAAGACAAGCGTCATCTGATAAAACATAGCAGGTTCTCCTTTTGATTGGGATTTTTGCCTCAGATTCTCTTTCACTCTTTTAACAGACTATACTGTTAAGCTCCACCCAACTGTACATCACTGTTGGAACCATGTCAGGGGTTGAGTGTGATGCATTGTTTCAACGGTTTGGGCTTTTGACAGTCTCTAAAACAGTGCCGACTGACCTGACCTGTAATGAACCGCTCGAGTGTAAACTTCATTAGGTGTAAAAGTCTATTTTAGAACCTTGTCGGCATTAAAACTACTAAAAATGTGGAGTGTTGCTAACATGTGTTTTCTCTGGACATTAAAGTGATTTGGTGACTCTAAATTGCCCGTAGTGAATGAATATAAATGTCTGCCAGAGTGTGTCTCATAATGTTAGCCCTGAAATTAACTGGGGGTTGTCCATGGTGTACTCTTAGTAACTGAGATAGTCTCCAGCCATGACAGAAAGAGCATGATGTGGATTCAAATTGATTGAACTTGCAGCCCTCTACTTTTATACTTTTACCATTTGACATCAAAAGGATTTTTACTTTCCTTTTCACAGCTCTTCAGGAAGATTCCTTCTCTGCTGAATAGAAAGTCCACTTCTACATCAGATCAATTTTACAACCCAGTTTAGCTGTAAATTGCTTCAGGATGTCCATTTTGGTTGATGCACTACTAAAAAATGCTGTGGGCTGCACCAAAAAGTACTGGACCAATTACTGCAATTGAGTTGATGCTGAACAGCGGCTGTTTAGCAACACGCAGCTTGAGGAAACTTTAAAAAATGCTTTTTATCTTTTATCCAGATATAGTCCATTTAGAAACACTGTAGAGTCCATGTGTTTTATAAATGTCCTTACAGCTGAGACCAATGTTTCAATAAACTTTTGTGTTTAGAGACTCAATATTCACAACAGATTTTTTTCTCAAACTTTAAGAAAAACAAATAAAAACTTTGGACTTAGGTAACCTATTCTTTACAAATACAAATGTATCTTTATTCCTGAGAAGTAATGTTAGAGACGTAAGGCATGTAACATCACATGAAAGATACGCGCACACACTGCAACAAATATTTACGAGTGAAAATAAACATGAAAACTTTTGTTACTCGTGTGTTTAAAAGAATCAGTATTGTACTGATGGTACTGTAATTGTACTTTAGTGTGTTGGCTGTTGTGTCTTTGGCAGATGGAGCAAGACGGATAAAAAAAGCTTAAGTCTTTTTGCAGAAGAATGTGAGTGCTACTTTACCTCATTTATATTTGTCTAATGTCTCCGTCTATGATAGCATAATGTACATTTTAGTCACTGTTATCTCTCTGTCGTTGATGCTCTTTTGTTTAGAGAAAATGTGTTGCAGTGTGCTTAACTTTTATGCAGCTTATGTCGTAACAATAAAAAGGTCTTCACACTGTATGTAGGTGAATGTATATCAGTATGTAAGACCTACAATTCCGACATGCATTTTGGGCAGCTCACATGGAAATGCAGCCACACAGAAATAGCCATTCAAGATAGATCTAGATCTAGCAATAAACTCGTTTTATCTTTTATTAAACAATTTCTAATTCAGTTGAAATGAGAAGATCCATTTATCAGACCTGGCCCATTCCACTTAAATATTAACTGCTGGAAATTGCAGTTCTATTTTTAACAAATTATCTCCAATGAAGTGCGAGGCCAGGCGGTTTGCCTCTGATTTTCCGTAAAGGGAGGAGTATCTGAAGTCTTTATTAGACACAGCCTGACTCGACTCATCTGCTCTCTCTCAGGCCGTTCTCCTAGATCCTCTTCTGGGACCTTTTACCACTGGAGACATGTTTTCTTCATGGTCTTTTTTAATTGAAAGGACACCAAAACCCTCCAAACCGCCCCCTGCCCCAACAGAAAACACTCTCTTCTCTCTTTCGCTCACATTTCTGGGCTCTCGGGAGGCCCTTTGCCGTTGCCCCCCACATGTTTCCCATCAAGGATCCAGCACGCTAATTTACAGTGCGGTGAGAAAAAAGTGGCGTCTCAGCAGTTTCGTTTTACCCCCTCCCCCGTTCATGAGTGTACGTTCCCCTCCCTCTCCCACCGTTCTCGTTTTCTCCTCCTCTTCCCTGACACAGCAGAACGATGCCAGCGCGTGACATCACAACGCTCATCTCCAGAAAAACGTCCAAACATGAGCAGAGTAGGCTCAGAGCAATGGCTTCCATATGCAGCAGCCCTCTGTCGCTGCGTTTCCACAGGCTTCAGGACCAAGACAAAGTTTACAGCACTGCAGAAGTATTACAAAGTATCTCAACCATGTAAAAGTACTGTCCTGGACATAACAGTCTCCCATTAGAAAACTGGTGTCGAGTGTCAAGCGCTACATTTATAGACATTAAAAATGGACACATTTTTCTGTTTAATGTGCTACATACTAGTTTGGGTTCAGAGAATTTAGCAGAGTTTGAATTTGGGTTGGGTTGGATGGAGATACGTATGTTTGCTTTTTAATCTTCTTTGATTAGTCATGCTCTTATTACATGACCACATAAATATCCCAGTTTATAGTATTGCTTCAGCATGGCTTAAATTTACAGGTGTGTGATTGTCCAGAGCACTTCATCTTAATCAGACTTCAGACTTAAAAAGGACTTTTATGGGATTTACACAAGCCTTGGTGATTGAACAGGGGAATACCCAACGCTGTCTGAGTCCTGAAGGTAAGTGGTAAGTCATGAGCTATAGTTACATATTGAAAAGTCTCACAGCTCTGGCATAACAGATTTATTGATCAATCTGAAGTGTCTAAAGAGATGTTTCAACCGGAAACTTCTATCAACTTCAACAGAGTTTATCAAACATAAAAATATTTGTGTATTTATAAAACTATAGGATTGAAATTTTAAAGTTAATTCCAGTAGTGTTTAGTTTAAAGAAAGCATTAACAGCTAACAACATTTAAGCACAGAACAAAGCAGCATTTTAAAGAAGCAGCAACCATTAGTCAGATGCAAAGGCAAAGGATCTGGAGTTCATAGTTGTAATTTAAAATGCAAAGAATGTGTATTCAGTATGTTGTGTGTATGGGAACATCCCAATTCATCAATCACTGCAGAGGAAGATAATAAACCTTTTGTCTTGGCTTTCATTGTACTAAATTAGCCATATAAAAATGTATGAAGTGCACAAAGCTTTGATCTTGAGCTGCTGCAGAGCTGGCTCATAGGTCCATCATTTTCTCATGTGTGTTTGAGCGGACAGGAAAAGCTGCTCATCAGCTCAGTTTCTCTCCTGAGCTGTGATTGAGGAAACGGTAACTGGATCACACTGCTAGGTCGCTCTGCTCCAGGCTGCCACAGGTTTGGCTTGGCATCCATCCAGACAGCTGCCTGACACTCCATAGCATGGGAACATCCTGCCTGCTGGACCGACTAGAGCACATGCACCAGCCAGGACACACACCAATAAATTATTGATCCACATCAATGAGAAGAGATGCTAAAGAGGCACTGTTTCCATTTGAGGTTGGGTTTAGATCTCAGACACACAAGACATTTACACAAAACTACAGGATGGATGAATTAGGAAAAACTGAATAGGGGGCTATTGAGTAACTGATTCAACCAGTGGACACTCATAATACTAGAATGGAAAAAATCCCCTTTGGTTCATATATATATATATATTTATATATATAAATAAATATATAAACAGTCTCAGAAACGGTCACATATTGGATCTTTTATCTGTTGAACAATGTCTGGGTGACCAAAAAGTAAGTCCCCCCCCAGCACTAGACCACTGTGAGAGTGGAAATGTAAATTCCCAAACCAATGCCCCTAAAAGTCTGGCCCAGAGCACCTATAGATGTCGAAGCAAAGGTTGTTTTGGTCCAACATAGACATGTTCTCTGTTTGGTCCAACACAGAACATACTTACAATACACCAAACAGCACAGAGACAAGCCTCAAATCTTCTGGAACAAAGTCATTTGGAGTGATGAGATTGATGATTTATGAACTATAAATGTTACATTTGGAGAGGAGGCAACAAGGCCTATGATGAAAGTTACACCATTCCTTCTGTAAAACATGGAGGTGGATCATTGATGTTTTGGGGATGTGTGAGTTACAAAGGCACTGGAAAAGTTGAATGCACTTGGACGTACTTGGACGTTCCAACGTGACAACGATCCAAAGCACAAGGACAAGTCAACCTGTCATTGGCTACAGCAGCATAAAGTGTGAAGGTCCACTCTGGGGAGATCTCAAACGTGCAGTTCATGCAAGACAGCCCAAGAATTTACAGGAACTGGGTTTTTTTTGCCAAGAAGAATGGGCAGCTTTACCATCTGAGAAAATAAAGAGCCTCATCCACAACTACCACAAAAGACTTCAAGCTGTGATTGATGTTAATGGTGTCAATGAGTATTAAGAACTGGGGTATGTAAACTTTTGATCAGGGTCATTTGGGTAGTTTCTGTTGTCATTGTGATTTAAAAAGAGTAAACACAAATGTTTGACAATAAATGGCTTCATTCAACCTCTAACTATGAGCGAAAACTAAACTACTGTATTTATACAATGCACACTTTTATTAAGACACCACAAAATTTTAGGTGTATCACAACAAGAAATGTAAAATGAAATGAGCTATGACTGTAGTCTGTAGCTTGCTTGTTATGACTGGCTCAGGCCCATAACAAAAAGAGGAGACCATGCAACAAGCAAACAGACGTTTATTGTATTTTATTAGGCTAAATATTATTAGGCCAACTTCTGACAGTTTGTATCAAGAGCATATTGGATTAGAAAAATATTTATGTGAGGGGGGGGGGGCGCACCTTGCCCAGTCGGTAGACCCAGTTTGAGTCTCACTTGGGTCATTTGCCCAATGTCGTTCCCCTCTGTCTCTCTTACTGTATATAATCCCCAAAAATGCAAAAAGACCAACAAAAAAATGAAAATATTGATGTAATGTTGAGTTGAAAAGTTTCAGGCTGTGCTAACACTGTTAAACAAATGTCTCACCTTTATGATACAGCATGTATCAATCCAAAAGGGCTAAAAAGATGGAACCTGTTCGTGTTTATCACTAACAGTTTTAGTTTTGACAGAATTTGTGAACTAAGACATTGCTCATGATCCGTGTAGAGTCAGGTAGGTCACATTTGAGAGTTAGGGCACTGTACTCCAATACAGAGTGAATAGACGGCTACACAAAAAGATTAATGAATGTCTGGCCTTTGTTCTGCTTCGGCCCGGGGGGTTTATGGCCCTACAGTTTCCCCTTAAATCACAGCCTCACACACACATCAATGCACACTGCTCCTTTATATCTCCAACACAAGGCCAAGGCTCCTTCTTTTCAGGCCTCTGTGATTTATAGGTTCCCTGTCAGAGTGACAGGCGGCCCACAGATGGAAAAGTGCGTTGGGAGTGTGTTTGCCTGTGTGCGTACATCTGTGTGTATGAAGCAAGTGGCTTCAAAGCAAGATGCCCTAGAAGTGGAAGCCTTTGTTTGACTGCCTTGTTATTTCTCCCATTAATCATAGTTAATGTCTGTTTAATCCATCCTGTGCTGGCCTGATTGCTGGCCGGGGGGTTATCATCGACAGACTAAAAAAAATTACTCGACAAAGGGGCACCATACTCCAACCCTTGAGCTATTGTTCTGTTAATTGATCAGCGCTGATTGGGTTAAAATTTCAGATACCGCAGCCATGATCAAAGACAAATGCCCTCAATTAAACTTTTGCTTGAAGGGTTAACACATTCTTGGCTTGATGTCTGCAAACACTGTGAATAATGAAAGGGGAAAAAGGCAGTTTATATTTTAAGGAGGTGGGCTGGTGAAGCTGCAGGTGACCCAAAAGAGAAGTCGCAGAAAAACGTCCAGCAATCAAGTGGGCTTAGCGAGGTTTTCTTCCCTCAATGAACTCCTTGTCCCATAGAGTGCATGAAGGGGGCTGGAAATACAGACTTTTAAACATCAATATTGTTCCATTGGATTTCGACATGGAAATTGTGTAAGTCCCAAACATGATGATTTTTCCCAGGATGTGTGGCAGGTCCTGAGCCAGCTCCATGTGTGTTAGTGTGAGCCAAGCCTGATTCCCCAGGCACAAACACGCAAGCCTTTTAATTTAGTGCTTAATCAGGTAGAAAAACAGGAGGAAAAATGCTTCAGTGTGTGGGTGTGTGTGTGGGTGCACCTGCTTGGCAGCCATTCCTCATGGGTACACTGTTAAAGAGTTTTAATTACTGTGAAATATGAAAAGGCTTAAACGGTATATCACCATAGCAAATGCACTGAGTTACCTATGGATGTGGAAACAATATGTAGAAACCACATATTCTAACTATTCAAATGCAATATATTATTAAAATGAATAGGAAATGTCATTAAGTGTACTGTTTGTTATATCATTGTAATTGATGTTTAGCTGGTGTTTCTTTTGGAAAATTTGAAAAGTTACCTGTCAAATGTACTGTACACTGAACATCTACAACATTATAACTAAATTCATAACTGAGGCTGGGTCCCCTTAACCTGGTAAAGACTGGACTCCTCTGAAGGTGTGTTACGGTACAAAAAACCTTGTTTCCATAGGAACACTTTGGTATTGTTTAGTATTGTATGTATGCACAAGTCGCTTACCACCGCTGAAAACCTTCTGTTGTAGTAAAGCCACAGATGCACCCCTCGAAGGCATATGTAGTGTAGTAAAAAGTACTTGCTTCTATGAACACAATGGTCCAATATCTAGACATTGCTCTGTTGGTCAAGTAAAAATGGGAAGGTTATGTTACACAGAACCTGGTCTTAGATTGCTGTCAGTTGTTGATTGTCATATTCTTCTGTCCACTGTAGATTTATTTCTGTAATCACTGTGTCACAGCCTACACAAAAGGCGCAGCTGTAATGTATCACCCCACAAACTAGTTTTGGACATGCCCTGTCTTAGGTATGGCAGTGTAGCGCTTGTCGAAGTTGCTCTACTCTTTGCCCATTTCCTCAAGTCTTCATAAGTAAAAGTTTTTACAGCAACTACTCCAAACAGGGCAACCATTTAATGAATTCTGTTCTTATTGGTTTTTAACTGCATAAAACACACGTGTGTTGGCTTCTACTGTAAACTGAGGGATATCTGGAAATGAGGGAGTTGGTGGATAAATGGAAAAAGTAAACTATGCAGAGTCCAATGTTTGTTCTAGCAGAGCATTTTCACTTATCGACATTAACTGAGAAAGCGTAGGTGGAGGACAAAAAGAGGTTAATAGGTTTGATTTCCCAAGACTCACCCCAGTGTCTGGTTTGTTTTGGAAATGGCTTTGAGAGGCATTTGGCTGTGCTTTTTGCAGCTCGCACTCATTAGATCGGGAAGTGAATCAGAGGCGTCACAAGTACAATAAATATTAAGGAGTTTCGTGTTGTTACATTGATGAAGATATGTTGGCAAATAGCTGTTCACGGGAGGATACGCAGAGTTCTGGCGGGCTGCATGAGAAAGGCCTGCTCATGTGCTGTAAAATATGTTTCTCACATTAAACGGCGATCCCTCGGTGCCTGACTTCGCTGTCACTTGCCAACAGCAGCTTTGCTCATTATTGGTACTAATATCAAATGTTGACATCTCGCAGGTCGATGACTTATATCTGATATTATGAAAGCTAATTATACCTCTGCGGCTCAAAAGGTTAATCAGCAGTGTGTTTGTGTTGGCTCTAATCCCGTTTGGGCCAATACCTGTGATGAAAGACTGATCGTTAAATGAACAAGCCTAAACATTTACCTGAACACTATCTTCTATCCTGCAGTAGGCTATATTTAGCATTTCCCATGACACATAAGGCTACCCAACAAAAAAGTTATTCTGATTGCACTGGAAACATTGTTTTAGCACATTATACAAGCTTAACCGGTACAATAGATATTAAGCAATAAATGTGCACTTTATTGTTGATTACTAATACATTGTACAAGTTTGGTGTCTCTATTTTATTTGAGCCTTGTGTCAGTCTTCAACTTCCCCCTTCCTTAGCTAGAGGTATAAATCTACACTTCTGGAAAGGGATTTATTGTTATTTATTACTAAATGGACCAAATGAAAGCTTTATATGTTGTTGAAGTAAGTAAGTATTTCCATGATACTACAAACTGATCAATTTAGCTGAATTTACAGATTTTTCTTTTGTGCAAACTATATATTTTATGTGGCTGAGTCATGTTTGAGTATTTTTGACTTATTTTGACTTGTTTTCTTTGTTTGAAGCACTATTTGGTCCTGAAATGTAAAACAGATATTTCCCATAAGATAATACCAGAAGGGAAAACTTCAAGGAGGCTCCATGAAGCGTAGGAATGAGGTGGACTTGGCTCTACCTGCCAGAGGCCTGGGTCCAAACCACCACCATCATCATCATCATCAGCAGCAGCAGCAGCAGCAGAAAAGATCTCCCCATCTCCTCTGCACAGCCCCATCTGCTCTAAGTGGAAACTCCCTCATCACGGCTCCTGATATGATAATAATTGTTATGTCCAACATTTCCATAGCAATCATGAACAAACAGGCTCGCCAGACTGCACAGTGGAGAAGATAAAACCTTCACTCTCCTACATGTGCGCCTGTTTTAGAGACATGTAAATTATTTCTGAGACAAGGGCCTTTGCCATTTGGCTTCATAGACTCTAATACTAGTGAGTCAAAGTAATCTAAAGCTGAGGCAATTTCCCACCACCACTTTCCAGATGTGATGTAATATTGGAGGGAAAAGCAGAGGCAGCAGTGTGGATCCGAAAACACATCTAATGACTACAGGAGTTCTGGTTGTTTCTATTTATTAAGTGTGAACTGTGACTGGTTTAAAGGTGGCATCTTTAAACTTCATACCCCTTGTTTCTACAGCCTGTAAGCAGCCTGCTGTTGTCGATGGAAGGTAGGTTTTTCAGAAATAAAATGTATTACTTTAAAGAACAATCTGAGAAGTGGTTGGAAGTGTTTGTCTAACATAGATTCAGATACGTGGGTGAATTCTGGTAGGACACAAGTTCAGGCCGGATCAACCTCAGCTGAGTCACCTGAGTGAGGGTGTCTGATGTTCGAATATATGTTATTTTTAGGCTTTAAAATACTATTGAATATATTGTTTGTACCAAAACCCTTTATTTTGTTCAGTTACAAAATTGTACAATGTGTTCATATCAACAGTTCATATTATGAGTTTAACTCTTTTAGGATAATGCTGGACAATGAGCTCCATGTGGATTTTCTTTTATTATTCTTTTATTTATACAAGTTAGTCTTGTTTGGACACAAGGTCTCATTTTCAAGAGAGACCTGTTTTACACATGAAGACATTACAATCAATCAATAGAAAACACTATGTCACTATAAACATGTACTATATATATATATATGTATATATATGTATATATATATATATATATATATATATATATATATATATATATATATATATATATATATATATATATATATATATACATAATATTTTTATATAGTGCTTCTCCACCTGTAGCAGGCACTCAAAGCACTTTACATAAATTAAGCTGTTTACCAGTGTTACAGAACATCACTGGAGGCAATGTAGGTTAAGTGTTTGGCCCACGGACACAACAACAGTATGTGGGGAGAACGGGATGTTATAGCAGGGCTCAAACCACCCACCCGCCGGACAAAGGACAGCCGCTCTACCCACTGAGCTACTACATCAGATACAAGTGAGGGTGAGAAAATAATTACTTAAAATGGGAGCAAGTGCTAACGAATGTATTCTCCAGTTCTTTTAACAACAGTTAAAATTCCCCCAGTGTGACCAAAATGGACAGCTTCAGATCCAGCTGAAACGTGTTCTAGGAGCAGGGGCCAGAGCAGGAGAAGGTCTTTTTTACCCAGCTCACTAATGGAACACTGTATAAGATAAAAGCCTGTGAGCGAAGGCTGTGATAGTGCTGGACACATATGATGGTACCAGGCAAAGAATGGATTTGTAAAAGAATGTGTACCAATGTAAGAGTCTGCGGATGTGTAGTGATGACCAGTTGATCAGAGAGTCAGAGTCAGAGATCTGCTGCCTGTATTGAATCTCAGAGCTCCATGATAGACAGCGTTTAGAGCTGGCAGAGATGTTTTCTTTTGCACAATGTCACCGAAGAGGCAAGAAGGTGGCAGCAACCAGCTGTTTTCCTGGCTTTAAATAAAAAACAAGATTTATTTCTAAAGAAGAACCACAATTTTAATCAAATCTTCTTTTGCAGGTTTTTAATGTGGGGCTTAAATGTTAAATCATCATTAAATGTCATGCCAAGATATTTATATGATGTTAAAAAGTCAGTGGGTAGCCCCTGTGTGGTGGTGATAGTAGGAAGGGCTGCTTTCACTTTCTTATAGTTGGAAAATATCATATCCTTTGTTTATCCTTACTGGCATTTAGCATCAATCTGAGCTCTGTTTGAAACAATGTCTATTAATTCCAGTCTATGGTCTTTCTTTAAATGCATGGATGTCGAGCTCTTCCCAGATTTAAAGCTTATATCAATGGCCAAAACGCAAAGCCTCCAATCTGCAAGATTTTCAAACAACATTGAAAATTTATATTTTTATTTTTCTCAAAAGAAGTGCATTTTTCAGATAGGAGGTTTTGCGCTTTGGCCATCAATATCTGCTGTAGATAAGAAATTGAAAAAACAAAACAAAATTATGCTGACACTTATAAAAAACACATAAAAACTGACCTTGGTCTTTGATTTGACCTTGGCCATACTTGAGACAAGACTGTTATAGAGGTTTCTGTAACACATTATATCCATATTACAGCCACATCTGGACGGCAGAATATTATCTGAAATAAATGTGAGAACCTGAGGGGTAATCCTGATCAATGTTTATCCCAGTATCCCCTGCTTCTCCACAGCCCCTTGTATTTGTGTTTTAAGGCTAGAGGTCAACCTATTTAGCACAGATCATTGAGATTTTCTGTGCGATTAAGAGCATAATTGCAGTCACGAGGGAACCTGTTACAGTAAAGCGCGTCTGGACCACAGGTTGCTCTTTGTTGCTGCTGTCACACACACTTTCATAGTTGAGAGAACTCATTATTTTTTAAGAGCTGCACAACTGCTCCTATTACATCTCAGCGAGCACTGGGGTATGTATGCCTTCATTAAAGTAAACCAATGTGCGTGTGCTATTGTATTTAAGGTTTCATTCCTACTAGGAAAGCCGTGTACTTTTTGTTTTGAGCATGCTAATGGAACTGCCCCATGTGAATTACAAAAATAGAACTGAAGATTTGGAGGCTGTTGTTTCGAGAACTGCTGCTATTTCAAGGGTCCCATTTTTTTCTTCTTTTATTTTGAAGCCCTACTTTGTGTTTTAAAAGGGCATGTTTTTAACATTTTGTGAAACTGACTAACCTCTGTTTTATGTCTTTTTAAGTCTGTCATTATTGGCTCAGATGTTCTCCTCTCTCTCATTCATACAACTCTATCTGAATAATTGGAATCTTAGCTTCCCCTTTGAACTTCATTTTCCCTAAAGGCCCATTCTGTTACTTACTCACTTTACCATCTTACAGATTCATTTACTGAATCCTTGTCAGACTGAGTCATCTTTGAAGCAAACAATTGAAAATCGGTGGTTAAACTTTACACTATATCACAAAATAAAAGGTGACCAATCTCACAGTTTGCACCTAGTTGTGTTGTGACATATTTCCTCTTTTGTGATAGTTGCTGACACCGCCTGTTGTTGACCATAATTGAATTGTAACCTATGATTCTTTGAAATGACATCTCTGTCACATTGCTCAGACTGCTGTTTGAAGCTGTTTCAAGTTGAGGTGTGAATGTAATAATTGTAAATGATTGCAAAGATGTGTGACATGGACTAAGACATTTCAACACACCTCAAACAATAACCACGACTGACAAAACAACAGGCCTTCTGGCTCTAAAGAGAAGTAAAGTGGGAAAATTAAACCACGGCGCTCAGAATTTTGGAACTGAACCTAATAAAATTAACTCCAAAGCCTACTTAATTAATCGTAATGAAGCATGTAACGTCACCCATATGTATTTTAATAAAGTAAAGTCATGTAATTGCTGCAGGAGTACATACATCTGTGTTCTGTTAGGGCTATGACAATTTATTCAGATGGGTTTTGTCTCAAAAAAAAGCTCACATATCTATTGCAGTATTAGTGCGTTCAACATGTTTTTTATGTTGTTTTTTTTTACTTTGCCTGCTATGAACAGTGTGTGGAACTGCACCTTTAACCACTTTCTCAGGCTCAGGCCTCACGGATTTACAACTGTTGTTCCCTGTGTACTCGCTTTCCAGCCATATGTCTTAAATGTTAGATGTGTGTCCTCTGCAGTAAACTAAGAAACCTCCTAAAATTCATCTATTTGTGACAGGCCTAACGATAGCTTGCTGATGTTAACCACGGTCACCTTGTTTCTTCATCGTGTGCTCAAAGACTTTTGGCAGAGTCTTCACAACAGCAGCCAACATCAGAAAAACTTCACGTCCTGGATTCCTTTGTAACATTTTCTCTACAAATGTGCAGCAAGCAAGTTCAATTAGTTCACAGAGGCATAACTAATTGGCTGGTACGTCAAGATTGTGCAATGGCGCTGACACACACATGAGGGTGAGAATAAACAGGCAGATATTCAAATGTAAAAGTGCACAGAGCGGCGCATTCCTGCAGCATGAAAGTGCTTTCATGTTTACAGCAGAGCAAACAGAAGAGGGCTTCACCTCCTGTGTTTATCTGTAAAATGCTTGTTTCCATGACCGCCTTCCCTCCTCACAAGACCAAACAAAACATTTGCTCTGAGTTTGTCAAAGGAGAACAACTTTGTAAATGCTTCAAGTGGATTGATGTGTGTCAAATCAGAAATACGATCAAGTTTTAAAAAGGTTTAATATGGAGACCAATGATAACCCTTATTTGTCTCAAAAGTCATTTTCACATTAATATATAACAGACTTAGAAAAACAAAGCAAGTTATGTCTCATGCCAAATGTCTCCCAGTCTACTGTTACTATTTTTGTCAGTCTTACCAGTTTTATCAAACTGTTTCCAGATGTAGCAGACAGATGTTTTGGCTTAAAGGCTCAGATTAATGCACTGTAGATAGTCGCACATTTCAAACAATGGCTACAATGGATGGGAATAAGAAATTTGTTGAATCTGTTGGAATTAATTGAGGTTATCAATCCTGTTTAGTGACTTATACATTCATGAGCTATCTTGGTGGCAGTGGACTGGAGTCTATTCTATATGATAACAAGAGCACAGCAATTATCCAGTCGCAATGCTCCTACAACCAAATTAAGACGAGAGAACAAACTCTACACAAGAAAATCCTGCTCTGTCAGCTGGAAATTGAACCGCTGGACAAACAGACCACCTGGTCCGAGAACAAATGTGGTTAGTGGTAGTGCCTGGGAGACTATACATTAGGTATTGTCCAAAGACATTCAGTGAAAACTTATTTTTAGCCAATCAGAAGCATGCTTTTATTTGCTTATCTAGCTGCAAGGTCTGAACAAGGCCTGAGCATTCTTCAGTCAATGTTGTTATTAAACATTTATGTTAAAATTATCAGTTTTTATTATGAAAAAATAAGACTCTGTTATTTGTGGACACGAACAAATCCCCGTGTCCTTATTGATAAAGATGACAAAAACAAACTCCAGATACTGTTTTTTTACTGGCAAAATTTATCAAGTGATGGAATGAATACGTAATGGTTTTATCTGTCTCAATAACGAGAATGATATTTTTATTCAAGGCAAGAAGCCATAACACATCATCAAGTCAACTTTTAGGTCTGACCCTGATTGAATAATAAACTGTTTCTCCTGGAAAAGAGAAGATCTACCTCCCCTCGGTGACTTAAAGCTACTATATGTGTGTATTCATGACTCTAAAAGACAGGCTCACTTTCGTCCAAACCTCATTGACTTTGTTGGATTGTCACAAAGCAAATGAAGGTAATGCAATAAGTACAAACTGGCAGCGGGGCCTGGGAAAGTACAGTCCTCTGCTCTCTATCGGTTTGCAGTCGGTGGATGTGGTCGGCAGATGGGAGCAGTGGGCAGAATATGTGTCTTTCTTTGTGTGTGTGTATTTACGTGCTTTTTTTCTAGAGGCTCGGGCCAGTTCTCGCTTCGCTCCATTTGTTCCAAACCCCAGCTGAAATCAAGAACACATGGGAGTATTTCTGAAGCTCCCCCATTGTAGGTCCCGGATCAAAACCTTCCCCCCTCGACTTGTGACTGTCTCTGTTCAGATCTGCGCCCTTCTCTCGCCCGACCCTTTGTATTCGAGACCGTTCGCCCGGAGCAGGCAACATTAATTGACCTCAAAATTTCCATTCGGAAAACCAAAGAAAACCAAATAAACAGATGATGAGTAAAGAAAAGTGAAACAACTTTTGCGTGCATGGCAGGGATGGAGAAGAAAACGCCGTGCCAACTGTGTTTTAGTTGGCAAACCTTGAAGTGAGTGAAAGAGAAAAACAAAGCTGGATCAATGGGCTGCTGTGCAAAGGGGCTGCCAGCCTTTTTGTGTTTTTTTTTTAGAATTTCACATGGTTGTACTTTTCATATTAAAATAATGGGGGTCTATCAGTGTTTGAGATGTACAGATGGGGGGCCTGGGCATCAACAGGGCGTTTACGGCGTTATTGAAGCAAGCATGTGTGCTGGTGATATTCTGTTTCACTTGATAATAGCACGTAATAGTGGCACTTGAGAACAGCCACTACTCTGGATAAAGTGTGAAGAGGAAAATACAGTCCTTGAGCTCTGTTCTCCATTTCAGCATTAACGCAAAGTACTTTTAACTCAAGCTCACCAGTGAACATCGAAGACATGGACTCACTTTCCCCTAATTCTAAAAAGACTCTTGCCCATAAACTGAAATCTTAAATATGTCTATAAATTGAAAGTAAAGGCAGGCCATGGGTATTACAAGAAGTATTATAGTAAAGAAATCCCCTGTTTCGTCTTGCTGTGTTTTTTTTTTCTAACACTGGTCCACTTTGTGCCATTAAAACATCTTCACAACACACATTTCTCTGTCTCCTGAGCTTTTAATTCTGTTTGACTTTTAAGTGCTTATGGTCAACAGGTGCTCTCATTCTGTGGGTTTTTGGTTTTAGGGAAGGTGAAGTCTTGCTTTGTTAAATCCTCAGAATTATCAGGTAGTGACCTCTGACCCTTTATCTGTGCTTCTACAGCCTACACTGGTTCTTATGGAAAATGCACTTTTGTCCAGTTGTTTGAGGGTTTTTGGAACCACAGGAGACCTTCACCTCAATTAGGCTTCATTCTTATCATTTATAAGTTTAGCACGTTCCGAAGAGGACCTCAAACTTAATCACAGCCCACCTTTTTGTTGCACATTTCAAATGATATGATACTAATGTGTGATTGTTTTTTCTCTATGGTTGTAACCTTTGACGCAAAATGAAGATAACCCTATTGTTGTTTTTGGTCTTTAGTGAGATGCATATTCTGTAAAAAGTCTCCAAATTCCTGGAGGGACATGCAGATAGCGCAGTTCTCTCCTAACAATTTTATTTCTCCTGAGAAGGTCCTGTTCACTGTTCATTCTGCTTTTAGCTCTACATAGTGAGGTAGTCAAATATCACTGTGGGCCTCTAAATAATGAATGGAGCCCAATAAGAGAAGTCAAGGTTCTTTCTGAAATGATACAGCCACAACCGTCACCGGTGTGTTATTGGGATGGCTTAAAAACACACAATCATTAAGTGTGGATTTCAAATATACCTATTATATAAACCCTTACCCTCTGAAATGACATTATCTATTGTTTTATAGAAGCCACATGAGGTTGTAGTCTAGACTTGAACAAATGACAGAAACTATATAACACTGCCTCTGATAGAAGAAAATGATAAGTTTGATGAAGGAGTACAAGGAGCCACCAGTAAAATTATTGTAACCTAATAATGCCACAGGCACTGGCAAGATGGGTTCAAGTACTAAGACAATAAACCCTTTAAACTGCATTTTTAAACAGACTTTAAAAACAACTGGACATAGCCATTAGTTGTATTTCTTCATCCAATTCTTTATTCTTCTTGGTCTGAAAGGTTAGGCAAATGAATTGATTTTGTTTCCAAAAATGTGAAATGGTCACCTATATTTCTATTGGGTTTGTTGATAGAGAATGTCCCTGCAGGGCTACCATAGGTGTTCACAAACATCATTTAAATGGACCATATACCTAACACATTAAGCCACAGACTGTTCTTTGGAGCATATGGCGTCTTATACAATGTCACCAGCGCCGGTTTGTGGTTTCACTGTTGTATGCTTATCTGTGGGATATTTTAGCTCTCGAGACAAAATTTTTAACTTTAGGCAAACAAAGAAAGCTGTGTGTGCTGCTTGAGACATTGGTATTTGCTTTTGAGACATGCCAATACAAATTCTGTTTGATATGATATCTCTGTCTTGAATGAACCGCTAAGACAAACACACATTCACCGACACATGTATCAGCAACAGAGATACGTGATTATATTTCCATACTTCCAAGCCCTTTTTATTACCCCAGACCCAGGCACGTGCAGGCTTCACACGTCCTTCGTAACACTGTGTGGTTTGAAGCTTTCTGTTTGTGGGATTAGATGTAATAATAATATTCACTAGGGACATGGATGAATAAGAGGAAAAAGGAGATGTTTTAACTTCAGAAAACTCCTTGAACTGGTCAAAAAACAGATGTCATCTCAGATTAATGACAATGCTTTTTTAATTTGCTCTTGAGGGGTTTGAACGGTTTCGAGGAACCTCAGGGGTCACACAGTGTGTCGTACCTTTAAGGGCAATGTCAAACTAGATTTTTTGTAAAAACATGAAAATCACTGTGGTTGGTTACAAGGTTTACAAAACATGTAAAAGAAAGAGGAGGTGTTTCTGGTGATGTGGGGGACATGGGAGGGAGGTTACTTCTCACTGGAGGGAAGCCAAAAGAAGACTTGGCAGAAATGGTTGGATATCTGTGGTTTGGAGCAAGGACTAAAGAGCTGGAGGCTTTTTAAAGAGTGACAGAAATGTGACCTACTGTACATCCTTGAGTTAGTTACAGAGATGGGCAGAGCAGTCAAAGTCTGTGCTGAGTAACTTTAGATAAAAAAGTTAAAGTAGTGAAAAGTAATTGCTTGTCCTGAGTTATTGCATAAAAAGGACCATATCAAAGCAGATAAAAATAAATTATTTGACAAATAATACTGAAAGTTGCTTACATTTATAAAAAGGAGTGGGGAAAATAATAATGGCGCCAATAATCCTTTCATAATTGATGAATCAAATGTTCAAATCAAAAAAAGTATTCAAGTACATGTTGTGGTACCATTTTCCAGAATGAGTAAGAGTATTGGTAACTGACTTGAGCAGTAAACTATTTCACAAATTTTAGAACCAAATTTTCAGACATTTCATGAACTGGGTCGCTTTAAATTACATTTTCATTTTTATTTGCATTACAATCATTCATTTTTTTGACAATATTAGCTAAAACAACAAAAACTGGCACTACAGTGGGTAAAATACTCAGATGGGGCTATCTGAGGGGAATAAAAAAAGTCTGCATGAAAGAGACTAGAGTAATAATTTTCATAAGTTTCATTTTCTTCTTTAAACAATAAAACACAGTCAGTAGTTTATTAAATATCTGTAGAGACCTCAGTGTAACTAGTCCCACTGTGTTCTATCATTGAGTCATGCTTTTGTCACAGTCTTTGGTCTCGCCTCCGTTTGTTTGGGTCTCACATGAGGTTCAACTCTTCTGTGGTGGGTTACAGTGAGGGATATGTGTGACGATACGAGTGATCACTTGATTCTGCGCTTGTCATCATCCGAGAGGACCGTTTGTGTTTGTGGCCGCTTGTGATTGATGGTGGTGTCGTCTGAATTCATAACTTACAACAGTATCATTAAACTCTGTGGTTCGAAACATTTTCCAAGATGTTCAAACCAGTCTGGTCGCTGTTTGAACGATAAATCAATGACTGTAATTACACATAAATGTATGTTTGCACGTTCCCTCAGAGTTTTGGTTCAGAAGTTGATGTTTCTTATCCAATAACTTCAAATAAACATGTTTTCTTGTGTTTGTGTGTAGCTGCTGAACACTGTGTTATGTTTGCCAAGAACTTGCTAACTTCATTGAACAGGCTTTAAATCATTCATTTTATTAAAGATGATATTCAAAATCATTTAAAGAATTAAATCCATCGAGACAGTGATTGGCAAAATGGCTTTAAGTTTACATATTGTCAGTTCAAACCACACATGATGCGTTAAACGTGCTGGTTCACAAAAGTAATGACAACTGAAATTCAACATGCATTTGATAACACAAGGAAAGAAAAAGTTTGTTTGTGTTGGTCAAAAAAAACCTCAAATGGCTTCCTGACTGATTTTCCATTACCAACTCTGTTAGAAATGAAGATGTCCAAATGATAGATGCAAACTTCCAACATACCACATGTATTAATCACTTCTCTGTTCAAAGAGTCCTGACATCCTACGCTGGTTTATAAAGCCAACAACTTGTAAATGTAGATTTCTTGGTGAAATCTGTGACTGTTTTATGATGAGGAAAGACTCTGACGCCAGTCTCATCAGTTATTAGAGTTAGAGAGCTAGAGTCTATCCTAGTTAGCTTTTGAGTGCACTCTGGACAACCAGCAGGTAATTAAAAAGTGGAGCCAAAAAGCTTTACATTTTCTCCAAAAGAACATTTAGTATCGCTCACATTGTTCTGAGGCTATGCTGCACTAAATAAAGACATTACCGGAAAGAGTTTTTTAAGAACAAACGTTTAAGAGCAAACGTCCCTCATGTTACTTTAACAATGTTTATGCTACTTAAAAATGCAATACATTGCTCACTGGATATATAAAACAAAAAAATCTGAATTCAAGCAAATACGCTGACATGTTGAAAACATGTTCTGACCTGTATTTGGACATTGTTCCTCTACTCACATCGTGTCAGCCAAAAGCAGCTCTTTGTTTTTAGAATGCCGTTCTCACAGTTTACATGACATCCCAGCAAGGGATGTCAGGGAATGCTAGAAAAAAACACACACTAACGCGCTTTAAGTTTGCATTTTCAAGGAGTGAGAATGCGGTTGTCATCGTAAAGAATGGGGCCAAAATCTAACGTCTCTGTCTTACACTGTCTTTGGAAAGTAATGCCAGGAGATTTGAAGCATGATGTATTTGATGCTAAGCTGATGTTGGCCCGCCTGTCCTTTGTCTCCTCTGTGTAACCCGACCACTGGGACAATCATCATTCCTCAGCTATTAGCACCAAATCTTTGGCCTGCCTCAATGTGAGGAGATGTTGTGTTGTCAGCTGGAGGGCTCTGGTTTCTCCCCAGATGAGTGGAGAAAGGGGTCAGTGACGCCTGTCAACGACCCCCGACGGCCCCTGGCTTCCTGTCCAGGGACCACTCAATAGCCTTCATCACGAGTCTCTGAAGAACCAAAATGGCCCCTGCTCTAGGTTTCCACCCAGGAGTCTTTATCGTGATCACTGTTTGGCTGAAAGAGTTTTCACAATGACAGTCCACTGGAAGGAAAAGCAGTTGAAGATATAGCTCAGATATACTTTTACTGATATCGGTAATTAACTGTGAAAGTCAATGAGGTTCTTTGTCCAATATCAGAGGATGGAAATCTTTTCAAAGGTCTAATTTTTCCAAAAGTCAGAGGTAGATGATTGTAACATTAGGAGGATTGGGGAGGGTTGGCCAAACAGTCGTTAATGCAGGGACTTTAGAAGAATAAGAAATGGATAAGTAAAGGCCACATCAAAATAACATGACAAAATCCAAGCAATTGCATTGTGTGTTATGGCTCATTCAAGCCTTTAAAAGCAATATAAATCACACGCTAAGAAGGTATAAGCTAATTTAAACAGATCTCTAAATGTGGGACCGTAGTCAGACGAGGGTACCAGCATTAATGTGTCTAAAATATATACACACGTTTTTTTTATTGTATTGAGCACGACTGGTAGTGTTTACTAGACAATGCAACTTTTCTATTTGATTGATTATTTAAAAAGAAGTTCAATAAAAGCAATCCAATGTATTTCAATTAGCGTTAAGCCTTAATTTTAGTCTAACTAAAAGGCCTTGAATTTGCACAGTCTGTCCGTTTTGAAGCTGTGTAGATCTTGCCTTTCACCAAAACTTAGAAGGTTCATCTCAAACTCAAAAAGGTTGTTGACCACTAGCCTAGGCAGAGACCACCTCTGACATAAGCCTGATATTTTACAGCTCACATTCTTCTTCAGATCATGCAGGGAAGTCCAAAAGTCCAGAAAGTGGTCTGTGTGAAAAGCACCTTCAGCCGGCAAAAGACTAGCAAAGGTGAAAATTGAGCTCAGCTTTATTATTGCTTTTTGGTGGCTTTGAAGAGAGCTCCAACGTTTCAGTTTCCAGACTGAAAGTGCTTTCTGGTAAAGTGGTCTAAATTCAATCTAAATATAGCATCACGTCTCTTTTGACAGTTCTCAAAGACTCGCATTAGGTCCTGAGCTGTGGTAAAGACATGCTAAGCACCACTTTGCTTTGGATAGTCAAACATTAGTGTGACGGTTTAATAATCAGAGTGGCGCTGCACGCTGCTGTAAATGTCACAGTAAGTTTAATGTGAGTTAAATGACTCGGCGGAAAGTGAAAGGGGCTTGAAGTTGTCTTGATGCTGGAAAAAGCTCAGAGAAACAGCTGTGGACCTGCAGTGTGACCTGTCAAAGTGCTCAAAATGAACTGTTCTGTGAAACAGCAGTAAGAAACTATCCTCAAGTAACATCTCCTAACTCCACTTATGTTGTTGTCGCTCTCCTGCAGCCGCTCGTTCTCGAGTCAGAGGGCCAGTATTTGCCTGACCTGTGTGGTTACCTACCTTTTACTCAAATACAGCCATAACCACGGTCAAACTTGGCCTTGCTGTTAAGTCAAAGTTTATCTTGAAGGTTTTAGAGGATTGAGCAGAGGGAAACAACAATGGCAGCCATAATCAGGATTATTCATCTTGCATTTTACCAATTTTACATCAATTACACAATTCTATGTAACCCCATGGTCTGAACAGCTTTGTAAAACTGTAGCAATAAAGGATGTGAGATAACACAGAACTAAGATGGATAAACCTATTTCCTATGAAACTTTTTCCTTTCTACTTGACTTCTTCTGTTGAAATGGATGATAAGAAACAATTGTAAATGGAAATATTTCTTCCAACTAGGTGACACAGAATTCAGAACGACTATTACTGTTCCAATTACTTTCACATATATCACATGTCTGAGTGCTTACAATGCGCTGTTAATAATCCAGACTGTTGTGACCTGCTTTAAACAGATCTCCAGACTAATAAGCTCATTACTGGTCGCTGTAAGAGCACTGGGTCAGGAGGTCACAGAGTGACACACTGCAGCTCTTAGAAATTTAACATTTCTGCAAATACCTAATTTGTGGAGTAATGTTGTTTTGATATATGAAGGATATATGGTTTGATGCAGTGATTTATAGGCTATTTGTCAGTGGGCAATCCAATAGAAAATATATATTTCTACCAGATGTGTGGAAAAGATTCAAGCATATACAACCAGAAAGCCAAGTTAACAATCAAATCTCAGGTACATTTTACTATTATTTGGTAAGTTCAATCATTAGGAGCATAGTTTGGTTTAAAAGAGAAAGAAGGTTTGAAAATGGCATCTGGACAGAGTTATAAAACTTGAATTGGCTTAATTAGACCATCCATTTAAAACACAAAGTGCTTATTGTTGGTTTGTGTGCGTCCACGTGTGACGTGTTTTACAGAAAAAGATCATTCTTAAAAATGGGTGACTGTATTAACCATGATTTGTCCATTTGTTTGATGCAGTAATTGAAACCAATCAGAAGGCCAACAAAGGATCGTCCTATAGACTCTCTATCCACATGACCCTCACAAATTCGTCCAATAGACAGGCAGATTACCTTACAATTTTGATTGTACTGCACAGTTTTTGTTTTTCTGCAGCTAACCCTCTATTTGGTTACAAAAGGTCAAAAGGTACATTTTCCAGATACATGGAACATACTGTATGTTAAAATTGGAAAAATGGATTGCATTATGTACACAACAGATAGATAAATAGTCAGTAACCTTTCTAGTACCTCTGTATTCAACTGCTTGCTCTGGTCAAATGACTAAAATTAGAAGTGAAACCACAGCCTCCTGATTGTATCTGTGGACCTTCAGGGTCTCTGAGTGGCTGCTCAAACAAACGGAGCCGGTCCATACGAGCCTGGCTCCACTGTGGCGTCACATAGACATCAACACAAACACACTTCCCATTTGAAACAGACAATTTTCAAGTAGAAACCCTACCCTTCTCTTATCCATTCAATCTGGAGTTGTTCAAACACACACACAAATGTATTTTACTGTGTTTACTTTATTGCACAGACCTGCCAGGACTTGTGTGTGACATTACTGATGCATTAGGCCATTACAAGGAAACAGGACTAAGTAGTGCGACTTTATTAAAACACTTTTCAGACACATTTTGGCTGCAGCAGGCTATAAACGCAGTCTTATCATTTGAGTGTTATTTCTTACAGCTCTCCACTTTCCATTGGCAGTGGGCTGCTCTGATTTCTGCACTGACTCATTGACTGCTTATATAACTCAATGAATAATGTGGCCAGTACACGGTTTTCTGTTCCAATTACACAGCGCTGTCACCTGAACTGAAAGATTTTATGTAACCGAACATCTGTAGGAGAAGCAAACATGGATATAATTTTGTAATGCTGATCAATTGTAAGTCACTTTGGATAAAAGCGTCTGCTAAATGACTAAATGTAATGTAATGTAAATATGTTCTACAAATTATCTTCTACAGTTCAGACTTATGTTCACATTTCATTGCAGGATGTCTGTCTTAAGTTCATCTAACCCCGTCCCGAATGGTGTCGTTCTGGCATTACAGGGTTGAGATGGACGGAGACAGCTTGAGCATAAACGGGACAGCTCAGCTTTATAGAAAGCTGATGGCATATTAGGTGTGAGCAGAGCAATGCCCCAAAACAAGAATAGCATGTGTTGCTGTTTATCTGTGCAAATTGGCCAGGTGCAACTGTAGTGAGAAGCTTGTTTACATTTGTGATTGAAATGCCAGGATCTGCATAAAAGGGGCTAGGAATTTTGGTGTGTCACACACTGAGCATAAATGTGGCACAAAGCAGACTCAGACAGGGATACGTAAGAGAAGAATATTTTAAAAAGCAAAAGCAAGAGCAATAAAGAGCTGAAGAGACTAACATGACTATAAGTTAATTTAATAATGTTTCTCTACTTTCTGGTAAAAATACCTATTAGAGAAAAAAACTAAAATGTCACACTGTGGTTTGGTCACAACTGGAGTACAAAACACAGGGCTTAGTGTTTTTGTAAATCGCAAAGGTTTAACAATGTCCAACACAGCTCCTAAACTGCTATAATTGAGTGTTTTTCAGAGATTTCTTTACAAAGATAATTTCAAGATGGCACAGAGGTCATATAATGTGTAGCCGCATTTTAAATATTGCATGTGAGCACATTATGTAGAAATAGGTTTTTGATTGGGAAGAATGTGGGCTCGAGTCCTGATGGGAAATGTTCCGGCCAACACCCCTGGCTCTAACATCTTTCTGATTTTATGAGGGTGATCAGATTGCTCAAACAGACAAACATTAGCCACGGTCCAGAATGGAAAAAAGCACGAAAGATGAACATGGTAAAACACAAGCCAGGTATAGTGGGATGAAATCACGATCTTAAAACACAATGGACGGAGATTAAACAAACTTGTCAGTCACACAAAGCCTTTCTCTGAGCTAAATCTTTCCAGATGCATTTGACCCATGTTCCTACAGGATTCGGGGGTCTTTGAAGGGCCAAGCTGCTGTCATTTAAATGGAACAACTGTAAATATAGCTGGGATCTTATTGCATGAATCTGACAGTGAACCGACAAGCATTTTGTATAGAAATGCTGCGTTGAAAGCTATTTCAGGTCTTAAATTCATCAAAACCACCGCTCAGTGACAGCGGCTTGGCGATCTGTGATGCAAAAGTTCACTGCAGCCTTGAATGAAGCTCTAGTCAAATGAACGTAGCAGAAGTTCACCAACACAAATCTATGAATGAGAGATTTATTTTATAGTGTATATTATTTAAGATTGTAATGGCCAAATATACATTCTTATTAGTATTGATACAACATAAAGCTACATTTAAACTGATCCAGATATAAGCTGCTTTCTCTGTCTTGGTCAGGATGAAGGCTGCATTATAAAAACACAGACTTCTCAGCCTTGTGAGCCTTACTTTGTAAATGATGGAATATTATTTTATTTGATAACTGTTGAAAGGGCCTAATTTCTTTTTTTATATATATATTATCTTTCTGGCTTTTCTTTATTTATTTGAGAGGCAGGTAACAGGGTTATTTTACATGTTTTTTTTTTATTCCTTGTCTTGTTCCAATAATAACATTAATTGTCAGCAGTAAGTCACTGTTAATTTGTCATAATATTTGATTTTCTGTTTTTTTTTTTTTTTTTGCATAATGGCAATGTAAACTGTTTAAATAAATGTTTTAAATAAAAAAGTGTATTTATGTATGTTAAGACCACTGTATTTGAATAATAATATACTGTGTATGAATGGCATTTATGAAACAAATCTTCCTGACCATAAAGGCTTTACTGCTACAATAATAAAACACCTGAAGCATAAACAGGACCCTGCTGAGTCACTCCAAGAGCCTCTGCCACTGACTTTGTGTTTGAAACTATCCCAGGGCTGTCGGTCAGCTGGGTATAGTATTTGGAGTATTTTAGTCATTGACTGTATCCTCAAAAGCCTGTACAGCGCGGCCTGCAATGTGACCTTTGACCCCGGGGCTGCTGTAATGGCTCTGGACGCTGCTGTGGGAAAGTGGTGCCGGTGATAAAAACGAGGAAGATGAGTCAGATGAGTCGCGGTGGCAGCGTATCTTGTTTGGACAGCGGTTTCCTCAGCCATAAGACAGTATTGGTCGGGTTAACTACTGCTGCCCTCGGACATCGACAAAGGATGTTTGTCTCTTTCTATGACTCACTTTGAAGCCTGTGCTGTGCTCTGAGCTCTGGTTTCTCAAGCACTGGATTAGTCATATTTTCCAGGATCTATCTGTTAACCACCATTGTCTTAGCTTTTGAGAAGTGGTTCATTTTGGCCATCACTTCAAAGTAGGAAGATCTGGGAATGGGTTTTATTATAAGGTTATAAGTCCAAAAAGCATGAACCATTTACAGTAGATAATTGATTTATATATATATATATATATATATATATATATATATATATATATATATATATATATATATATATATATATATATATATATATATACATGATTTTACTGCCTGTACTTAATTAGTTTATAAATGAATGAAACTGTTAATTTTATATCCTACTGAAAATTGTAACCCCGCCGGAATTTTATAAACAAGCAGAAAATGAAATGAGAAATGTGTAATCATTGTCTAGTATTAAGTTACTTCCTGGAGACTTTCCTAAAAACAAAACAAATCTTTGTGGAGTCTAGCGCTTGCACTTTCCTGGTGATGAACTGTGAAAGTGCACAAAGGTTGTGGCCTTAGCGTCACCCTAACTTAATCAGAGTTAGTTCATTTCTAGTGTTGTCTTTCGCAGACCAAAAGTTAGCTTCAGACTTTGGACTTTCAGGCGTGAAAACAGACTTTATGTTGGATCAAGCGTAGTAATTTTGATTCAAGCCAAAGTCAGCTGGACCTTTCACACGGGCTTTTCTGGATCGGCTCAAACGTGACCAAAATCTGGACCAAAGATGAGCATCTGTGAAAGAGCGCTCAGGCAAAAGCCACACGTACATAGATATTTTTATAAATGGACCTCTTAACAAGTTTTAAATCTCTCAATGTTAGTGTCACTGCCATTATTATTTATGAAATCATTCTATTACCATATACGCTCATTAAGCAAATTTACGTACAGTAATTAACAACAAGAACAGAGATATTAATAAAACCTCTTTTCTTTTTACATGTCTCTTCTTCAGATAGGTAGCTCTTTCTTGTAGGCTGAAACTGGAGACAAGACAAGAGGCCCATACAGAGAAAAGACATTTGAAAATATCCAAGACATGATAGCTGTAGCCTAGACCTCAAATTGAATCGCCTTTTTTATGGATTTCAATTGTGAGTCTGATTCCAGTCACCTTAGCTTTTAGTAAATAAGTTATTACTTAGCTTTCACTCTTTAGGTTTGTGGAGTTATTTACAGTAAATAAATAAATGTCGGCTCTTTTACCTCACTCTCATGGTGTCCCTACTAAAACTGCCGATGTGACCTCAGCTCCCCTGACTCAGAGTAACACGTCATGGAAAGAAGACTCAGTGCGGCACCTCACCTGCTGTTTCTGACATTAGCCGCTGTAATCCCAGGGCCTTGGACAATACAAACACACACACAATGGATTACACTGGTTGTTTGTGTGTGAGGGCGGGACAGACAGATGAAACAGAAGAGGACTATTCCCGGCACAGCGTAATCCATTTGTGACTGGACTGTACATGTACGTGTTGGTCTGTTTCAAACGTCATGGGATGTCCCATCCCATGACGTTTGGTCATTGGACAACCTGGTCGAGTATCCTGTAAGGATGCAGTAATCGATCTGTGTTGTTTGTTTTATTTACTGCATAAATAAATTGTATACTGTATATGTAGACTTTATTAAACTAATTTTATCTTTCAAAAACAATAGAACCATTTTGGTATTCGAAGGAGAACTTCAGCCTCAGGTGGCCAAGTACCTGGTTTTATGTCCAGTGTGGGTTTATTTATTAATTATGTGATCACTCTGACTTCCCAGGATGTATAGTAGCATGTTTACTATATGCTCTAAAACATATAGCTACATTTATTATTGCAGGTATAAGATACTATCTTGAGATTGATCTTGTAGAAACAAGCTGTTACTATCTACCTTTTATCTCTCAATCTGAAAGTAATCATACTGCATTTGCACATAGTTAGGCTTTCTGTGTGGACAGGTGATGGGGTTGAACTCTTGATAAGCATTACCTTATGCAAATAGATATTCACATACTCATTCAAGAAACTAACAAAGAGGGGCAGGTCATATAAGACTGATCTTATTCCTGTTCCTTTTTGTTTAAGGATTCTGGCAACTGTGCTTGTTTACTAAGTTTTTTGACTTTTTATTTTTTTGGTTGTTTATTCTGTTTTGTGGCCAGAGTGGCATGAGCCTCATAGAGGACAACATGTTCCAGTGAACGTTGGTATATTGCTTGTTGGGAATGAGAGCAGGTTGGAGTGCCTCACCAGGTTTTACCTTTTCATCACTGACAACGTGCTGTGTGCTCAGGGCTTACAGTCAATCCCCGGCTCACACACACAGCTCTCACATAACTGTAAAGCAGAGGGCCACCCAAACGCAGCTCTTACATCTGACAGCACTTTTTCCTTTTACAGATCATCTCTTTTCAACTGAAAATGAATGCTGAAAATTGTGGGAAATTGAAATGCTTCCATACACACACATTGAAAGCCCACCCAAGGAAAACTGGTTAATGAAACATGCAAATATGCAGCATGTTCATCCAGGTCTGTTTCCCGCTGTGTTTCATTCACATGCATGAGGACCATCAATGTGAATGGCAAAGGGCCTGGACTGTACGCTTCATTTGGATGGTAATTCTTGAGAAAAGGCCTATTGTCTGGCTGCTGTAGTAGATGGGGAGAGAGTAAAGGAAGCGGTTTGAACATGTTAATGAACTTGGGTGGTTTATCTCTGGATCAGGACAATAAAACCTGTCAGTGTGTGCTATTTGGGGGATTAGCTTGCTCACAGAAGCGTTTCCAGTCGCTTAATTATTGTATTTGGAGGACAAATTATCCAACTGTAAAATGTCTTTATACTTGTTATACCTTCTATAGTAACACTTTCTACAGTTGTTATGGTAATTTTCAACCGTTACTTTATTGCATCACATAACTTTGTTACATTAGCTGCATTCATGGTACTGTACTGAGCTTTAAATAGGGTAACCATACGTCCCCTTTCAGCTGGGACAGTCCCGTTTTAAAGCCCCCTGTCCCATGTCCCAGGAGATATCTGCAAAAACACTCAAATGTACCAGTTTTCCCTTCTCTCTGTCATGAGTTTCACATTTTCATACCGTCGATGCCAATCATAAAGCCAAAGCAGCGCACTTTGCTTGTAACTCATTTGTCAGTAGTCACTCACAGAGTTGCCATGGTTAAGGCGAAATTAACCTGTAAACTGTTTGTAAAACTGTTCAGTTCATGGATTTAATATTTTACTGGTTATTTTACTTATTTTCTGTCACATCATTTTTAATTTGCAAAGATGCTGTTGTTGAATTTTGTGTAAGTTTTAGGTTTCCCGCTTTCTAAGAAAATAGGGTCACCCTACAGATAAAGCTAGCTTGCTGTTTGGAAAAAAAAAATCACTGTTGTGCAGCTATTTAAAACAATTATAGTCAGTCTTTACAAAACGTGCTTTTAAGTACAGCTTTTACAAGTGTTCCCAAGAAGTTGACACAACATTCAAACCTGGTTATTTTACTTCTGGTTTACACAACATGGCATCACACCTGCAGCCATGTGGCCTGTTCCACCAGAGGCATTTCAATGAAGAAATACACAGTGGTTTTATTTTGAAGAGTGTTTGGTCACCTGTAAAGCTTACCTGTTTGGAAATGCACCATACAGTCTATGTGCAATTGACGTGTCATCAAGTCACCCCTTTCATTTTGATTCTTTACTAGACCTATACTCACAGCTGTCTCTCTTAAGGCTATTTGACAGGCATTTTGGACTTTTTGTCTCATTTCACACAATGGCCTTCAAAAGTCACTACGTTTACATGAAGGTAGAGACAAGCAAATTGATCCCTTAGTCCGATTATAATCCGAGTTTTAAACTGATTACGGTCAACACAGCACACTGAGCATGCGCCTGCATCAGCACAACATCACACCATGAGAAAAACACGAAGATCTGTGTTTAGAGACTCACTCACTCGTTTCTAGATCAACAAAGGCATATATAAATAAAGGCGTTGTTTTTTTTGCTCTCTCATGTCGTATAAAGTTTAGAAGAACAAGCTAGTTTGCTTGTATTTTGATGTGTTCAAGTGCTGTCAGACCCCGCAGTTACAGAGTAATGGACGCTTTGTTCTTAGTTGGTTGTGTTTAGGACTCGCTAAGATGGTGTGTTATTGTTGTTATTTATTAATAACTCGATGATTAAAGTCAGGTTAAACGTTTCATCCTTTTAATGATGGCATAATGCTGTGAAATACTAAAGACACATGAGTTCAGCATCAGTCTGAGCGGACTGAGTACTTCGGTTCTCTCTCGTGCATGTATACACGGACAAGGTTTGATCGGAGTAAGGTCTGCGTGTAAACGTAGTGAGTCACTATGTTGACATGCAGACTTACAACCATACATACATTCCAGTTGTTGTTTGTGAACAGAGAGTGACATCATTCTCACACCAACACTCATATAGCCCTGCATACATCTGAAGAATCTGGGCTGCTCTTTGGTTGTCCTCAAATTCACTTCCAACGTGTCTTTAGACACCTATGCACAAACTGTAGTTTTTTATAAAAAAAAGTTTAGGCTCCGAGTGTCCAAGTGTATTGATATTCTAAACCTGCCTTACTAACCGGAATATACAGTAAAAGCATGTTGATCTCCTCATACAGGCTCAAACGTCTATTCTCCGAAAACTAAGCCTTCCCTCTTCTGTTCCAGGACCTCATTAGGACATCTTGACCCAGACAGCTGCTTGTGTAGGGGTTGGATGTGTCCAGTGTCCAGTTATTCTCTATGACCCCGGCCCGACACAACAACAACAGCTGAAATGGTTTGCAGATGTTGCTCTGTGCAGCTAATAAATTCTAGTCAGCAGACATGGGGGTTTGGCTTTGGGTGGGGGTCTGGACATGGAGCACGTTGGACCTTTGGGGGCTGTTTGCGTGTGTGACTTTGGATGTGTACATGTGGTCTTTTTTTCCACTCCATGTTTCAGTACAACATGAGAATCGGTCTGGGTTTCCAGGTCTTATTGGTTTGTAGCTATTTCTTGAGTTGAGAAATGATGAGGAAAACCTGCCACTAAATTGAGAAGCATTCACTTATCTGCACATTAAAGTGCAACAAATGCAAGGTTTAGTTAAACTGTCCATTGAGAATAACACTGACACCAGCTCACGCACTGTGTCCAGTCATGAAGGTCTTCATTTTGAGTGTGACAATGAGAGGATTGAGAGCATTCACTTATTAAAGCAAAACATGCCTCTTACCATTGTAACATTCAGTCTAGCATTGGTTCAATGAGAAACAGCTGCTTTATCAGTTTAAGATATTGGAAGATGAATTCTAAACAAGCATACAGTACATATTTCTAAGATAAGATTAGGTCTATGTGACAGTGTCTGGTTGTAATTCATTTGGCCTTTGTTGTGTTGGTTCCAAAAAATTTAAGTTTATGGCAATTTTTACAAAAGTCGTTTTACTGTCTTCCTAAGTCGCAGTTGTAAGTTGTAATGTGTCGCCCGTTAAGAGCTCTACAAATGTAAATGCAGCTATTTTATTTATTTTATTCTTTTGCTCCTGAAAATATACAAACTAAAAACATTTTTGGATGTTATTTGAGCATTCTGTTGCGCTTACAATCGGGGTAAATGAATCACAGATGATAGTCGTTTACCATTTAACAGGAAACAATAGACTGAAAGTCTCTCAAAGAGCATTGTCTGTGTTTACACTGTATCTGCCTAGTCTTTTGTGTATTCGTCTTGACTTACTCATACAGTTTTTCTTGCTTATTACGAAAATATCAAACCCAAGACAAATAGATCTGGAGGTAAATGGAAGTTCTGGTGAGTCTATGAGTATTTTGAAGTAATTATCCTCAAACCAACAAACTACTTCACTTCCTTTAATCCGACGAACCGCCGCCAAGAGAAACCCAACAACAAAAACTTTTCTGTCAGAGTTTGTTTTTCCAAAGATGCTTTTATCCAGTTTGACTTTGACATTATTTTTTCCACATCAGGAGTCTCAAAGTTTAATGAGTGATATTTGATTATATGTTGTATAATCTAATGATATGTGCACTGCTGTGAGCCATCTGAGTCATGTGTTATTTTACTGTACAAAGCCGCTGTGGATTTAGTCTGTCAGCGCTCCGATTACACCGCCGTTCACATTTTACATTAACCACACACAGGCAGCCGCAGAGCACAAATCACCCACCTGAAGCCGAGAGGTAGAGGGCCGCTGCTCAAACAGGCTTAATGTACGAGCACACAAACACGCCGAGTGCTCTCACAGGGAACGCTGTTTTTTTTCTAAACAAAACCAAAATGCTAAATTGTGAGCATGTGCCAAGACACTGGTCTGTCTGGTTTTACTCAGACTAAACCGGTCTTTAAAAGAAGTGTAATCACAGTCTGGGGCCCCTCCACCAATAATACACTCACTTTTCTCACACAACAACCCAGCTTCTCAAATATAATGTAATATGTAACGTTCCCACAAACCACTGATACGTAAAATATCAGTTTGTCAAAGAAATAATATCTTGCATCGAGACATTTCAGATACATGTTTATTTATGTTTTAACAGAGTGGGTCTTGAGAAAGTATCAGGGAGAGGGAGATTTCTTCTGCTTTGGCCTCGGGGCCCTTTGACTGTTTTAATCAGTCTATATTGTTTATGGAAATTCTCAGTCATCCAGGACATCATAATGATAAAGAAAATGTCTTCTATCTTTAAAACTATAACACAATGAAAACATTTTTTAACAGACATAGTGTGGCGTTCCTTGTTTATGTAAAGTATAATAAAGATGGGACAAATCTGTGCATACCATTCAAGGGATTGTAAATGAACAAAGCCTGATTTCTAGGGGCAGCATGCTAAGCTTTGCAAACAATAACCAAACTATAATTACAGTTAAAAGACTTGTAAACCTAAAATGCCTACAGTGCAAAAACTTAACCGTGTCTGCTGCATATGTTTATTCTAAATGAACATCCAAAAGTCCCATTTACAGCTTATCAGTCTAATGGTAATGAGCAGATCCAGTTTGCATTTGCATGATGTGATTATGTTTTTGTAGTGACGTAGTCCTCAAGACCAGTCTTGGTCTTGTCTTAGTCTCAGACATCAAAACCAACCAGGACCACAATTTGTCTGTTCTTGGAGTTGAATGAAAGTGTCATTCATTTTATATTTTTAAGTTTCTCACATTTTAACGCTTCCTCCTTCATTAACCCTTCTATAAGAATGGACTTAGTCAAAGACTGTTTGGAATTTTTATCTGTGTATCATACACTGGTTTTGGTCTTGACTCAGTCTCAATAGCAACTAGGATTCGTCTCGTCTTGGTTTTGATATGTTCTAGTCTTGGACAGGACAATTTAGTCTTGATTACAGCGTGTTCTCACAAACTACATTTGAGAGGAAAAGGTCACTGACATTGTGCCAAACAAGTTCAGACATAATTATCTTCTATTGGAAAGAATTTTTTTTTTTTTTTTTAATGACTTAGTCTACTCTAAAATAAATAAATAAAAAAAATGTGCATTGCAACCTTCTGAGTATCACAAAACTTTGACTGACTTGTCATGTCCTAGATTTCTGCCACATGTACCTTTATCCTGCCTCTCGAGAAAGAAATGGTCAAATAGCTCACAAAACATTCTTTGAGCTTGTGCTGCACACACTATGATAGCTGTTATCTGCCTTCATCCATGTCTCTTTGTTTCTTATGTAGAGGCCCTGTGAGAGTTTGTGTGTGTCCGGGACAGAGAAAAGCCTTGGTGACATTAAACACGGTTGACATGGAGTGGGCAGAATAAACAAGGTCCCTAGTAGAAAGTCTGCCCTTCAAACACAGTGTAGTCACAGCTTAGGCCCAGGATCAGCGGTGTTTATCAAAGACCGGGGGCGACACACACAGACAGACAAAGGCCAAGGGGGGTGGGGGTGGGGCAGAGTTCAGGACAAGGAAAGGCGCTGAGAAAACTGAGAAATAACATGGCTTTGAATCAAATACTGGTCTAGACTCATTTAACGACTAATGTTAATCTTTTACTGCAAGTTAGAACACGTTTTAGACCATCTACTTTCTTTTTCTAAAAACTAAAACCAGTGCACAAGGATTGTGAATTTTTACCTTCAATTGATAAATCAACGCAGTATGTAATCTGTCTTTTTTTTTTTTTTTTGACACTTTTCTTATTAGTTTCTTTATTGTAGGGTAAACATAAGCAAAGCAAAACAGTACAGTTGTAAACACATTAACTATCTAGTATGTTTGACATTTTGTATTTTTGTATTTTGTCAGGTTGTTAATTTACCACATAATGTATTGGAAATGCCAGTGCCTCACAAACTGGGGCTATTTGCTTCTGTTTAGTTGATGGTGCAGACATTTGAAATCACTGTGCAGTGGATTTCAAAACCTAGAACCAGGCCTGAGAGCTTGGTTTCCAAAAAACAAATCTCTATCAATCTTTTTGGATTTCCGATGACACTGAATACCTAAATTATATGGGAATGTTTTATTTTATGGTGGGATCCAAATATTCAGTCAGAATAAATATACCCTAAACTCAAAGTATAGGGTAATGGCCATTAACAGGATACCATCATACATTAGAAGCTGATGATGAACTGAAATGTTTTTAGTGTGTAAGATGTCTGTGGATGTTCTCATTCATCCAGGACATCGTAAGGAAAAGGTTAAAGCAATTGCATCTGGGCGTAGGTTTCAAGGTAAAGATGTTTTATTCCTTGTCCAAGGGACCTTGCTTTAACCTTTGCTTTTAGTGTGTAAGCATTATTTGTCCCATTTTGTTACTTTTTAAAATGAACTCCAATAAAATAAAAAATAAATAAATAATATTATAATATTAATATTAATATTAATAATATTTTAGCAACATACAGATCAACTCAGCAATCAAGATGTTGGTCCTAATACACCAGAATTTGTAGGTTTCCAAAAGTTTTATGAAAGGACTCCAGATTTTTTAAATCTGTTCTATTTTATTCTTTTACTGTAACGTTAATATAGGCCTCTTTCTAATGCCAGGGTAGAGGACAAATCGTTTTTTTTCTCAAATTGTTCCAAAAACATTCTCATTGGCCATAAAAACTAATATTTTTTTCATAAATAAAGGCAATGACATTTGGTTTGACAGTTAACAGCGCTTTTCTATAATGTGCAATGTATTTTCCAGTTTATTAACCAACAATGAAACAAAACTAGAACACTTAGCACAGAAAAGTAATGTTTATTTCTGTTGACTGCAGTTCCTTAATTGCTCACCAAGTGCACAACTATATATATATAAGTATAGTGCTATATATGTAAAAACAAGAAGAAGAATTTACTCCAGCCAAAAGCAAGGAAAGAATCAGTTCAAAGTAGAAAAAGGTGGAAAAATGGCTTTATTAATTATAGTTCAGAGGTTATAGAGGTGCGGGATAAAGTAAATAAGTATCAAAACATTAATGCAAAATATGAGACGCTATCCGTTAAGTTGGAAGCCTAATGCATTGAAATCCAAAGTGTGATAATATACGTAGCTCATGATATGTGGCCAGTTCTGGAACAAAATTACGTTACTCTGACGTCTTTACCATCTGTGTTTTACATCCCATCTTTAGGCTGCCTTTTGTCCGCTAAGTCTGGCTGGATTTGAACATTATCTACAGTCAGTTGGACCTTATAGTGCATGTAATCAGTTGGTATAACAAGTGTGTCATATGTACAAGAGTCTATATGCTCTGATCTCATCCCTTCCATCATAACATTTATTCCTTCGAGAACAGGAAATTGTGCAAGAATTAAAGGTTTATTACCAAAGCTGTACTTCAAAGCACAGAAAAGACTTGGATAAATCTGTACATTTATGAGAGTGGGATCCCTCTTGTGGCATACATCACTCCAGCTCTGAGAACTGTAATACCATTGAGAAAATCTGAACTCAGCAGTGAGCCTCAGGAAGTGAGCCTCCACAGTAAAAGCCTGAACTGACCTGTTTAACTGCTAACCACACCTGTTAAAAAATCAGGTCACTGGATTTACGATCACAACAACATATCTGATTTTATTTGAATCTAGCTATGGGCGTAGTTTAATAACATAAGACTATCTTGGTCCAGTGCCATAGAGTTGTAACACAGACTGAGCCAATGCCATTGTTGGCGTGAGAATTAGAAAACAAACTTACTTACAAAATTACTTTACATTACTAAAAGAAAAAGAAAAAATACCTTGAAAGCCAAAAGCTGAGTCATGTTTTCTTAAAGCCAGTTTATAAAGTAAGTATTTTTATAATAAGCACATTCCTTAAACATAGCTTGATGTTATTTACAAAAACGTATACGAATTTAATACAAATTTATTTTAACACACAAAATTGTAGAGGTTTAAAAGATAATCATTAGGTCAAACCCAGGTCCCTGTCTGTTTGTTTTTTTTCTGTGAACGGAACAGCTTCACCTTCCAACATACGTCCCAATACCGTCTTTTTTTAAAGTGATTAATAAAACCACTGTTAAAAAACAACAACTAAAATAATAGCTAGCCCACTGTTAGCACATGATGTTGAAGATGTTCTTCATGAAGGTTAATACATTTATATTGTATTATACCAATGTTTATATGGCCTGGTAATTAATACGTTTTATTTAATTATGTGTTGACAACTTTTTGGAATTTCCTTTAGTGTGGATTTCTGTGTCTCTCTGTGCAGCCTACATGTCAAAGTAACTGCTGTCAACTGTCATGTGCTTGATGACTTTAATTGTTAGAAACTTGTTTGAGGAGTTTCAAACCTTGCACAAGCTGTCTGAAAACTTCATGATGAAAAACACAGATAAGAACAGAACTGGTGTCAGGTTTCGTATTTGGAACACAAACAAACAAACACATAATTTTCCAGGTGTTTAATTGTTTGTCATCTAGAGAACGCTTTATCTCTGTATTTCCGTGTAAGGTTTTTTCTTGCTACTTTAGTAGAGGTCACTGGAGGTCTAGGTCTGTAAAACAGATTTTAGATCACTTCTTGAAGGAGGCGAGGAGATGTGTATGTTTTTTTATATAGTTTTTAGTTTGTGTTTTTTGAAGTGTACAGCTTTACACAAGTGCTCTGTGATTCAAGGAAGTGGCACATTCATATTTTCCTTTTCTGTAAGTAGGTTACTTTATTGTAAAGGCAAACAATATGTATTATTCGACCATGAGAAAGCTGTAAAAAAGATACTGCTGTACCTACTATAGAACCCAAACTAATGTCCATCTCACACATACAATACAGTATATATAGTAGAAATGGTTAAATATAGCATACGTCTAAGAATCTGAATCCAAAGTCTAGTACAAATAATACATTAACAAAATACCTTAACCGGCCACTTTATTAGGTACACCATTCTTGTACTGTGTTGGACCCCCTTTTGCCTCAGAACCACCTTAATTCTTTGTGGGATAGATTCAATAAGGTGTTGAAAACATTCCTCTGAGATTTTGGTTCATATTGACATCATAATTTTCCGGCTGCACATCCATGATGTGAATCTCCGGTTCCAGCACGTCCCAAAGGTGCTCAGTTAGACTGAGATCTGGTGACAGTGGAGGCCATCTGAATGTTGCAGCAGAAATTGAGACTCATCAGACCATGTTACATTTTATGCAGTCTTCTAGTGTCCAATTCTGGGGAGCCTGTGTGAATTGTAGCCTCTGTTCCCTGTTCCAGGCTGACAGGAGGGGCACCAGGTGTAGTCTTCTGCTGCTGTAGCCCGTCTGCTTCATGGTTTGACGTGTAGTGAGTTCAGAGATGGTGTTCTGCAGAACTTGGTTGTAACAAGTGGTTATTTGAGTTTCTATCATCTCTAACCAGTCTCCTCTGACCTCTGACATCAACAAGGCATTTTTGTACACACAACTGCTGCCCACTGGATATTTTCTCTTTTTCGGACCATTCTCTGTAAACCCACAAATGGTTGTGTGTGAAAATCCCAGTAGATCAGCAGTTTTTGAAAGACTCAAACCAACAACCATCCCACGTCCAAAGTCATTTAAATCCCCTTTCTTCCCCCATTCTGATGCTCGGTTTGAACTTCAGCAAGTCAACTTCCCCACGTACTATATTGATGTCTAAATGCATTGATGTTTGGCTGATTAGCAATTTGAGTTACCAAGCAACTGAACGGGTGTTCTTTAAACAAAGTTACAAACCTACTTTAAAAATCCTAAAACATTACCTTGAAGGGTTTTATTCTTGATTTCTGTTTTAATTCACTGATAACCCCTCCCTCCTTCATTACACCAGCCGTGTGAGTTTTCTCCTTCGTGCCTCCATAACCCAGCCGTAGTTATCAAAGAGTTAATCATAATCCCCAGACTTTGCCGACACACAAGCCGTCTTTGTTTGAGATCAGAAAGGTTTGGTGCAGATAAACAGAAACATCTTAAGTCACGTTTGAGGCCAATTAAGCTTTAAAAATATTTTAAATGAGCTGTACTAAAACAGGTTCTCCCTACTTCAAATGAATATCCTCAGAAGGCTTACCCCCGCGGTAATCTGCAAGGCTTTAAGTGTTTTAGTGGGGGTTGCACATTAATGACTTGTGCATGTGTGTATGAAACTGCCCCGTCCTGCTCTAAGTCACAAATGCAGCCTGTGAGAAGATACGGGCACAGCTCCAAGACAAATACAACATATGCAAGTTTAATTTACAGCAGGTTAAGTGCACCCAAAGCATACCATAGCTGTCCTTTCTGATGGAAGAATGATAAGACTGCTCTTTCCGTCAATCAGAGCTGCAGGTGCCAACAGGTTCTTAGCTGTGTCACATGTCATCGGTGAAATATATCAAACTACCTGCCTTCACACCGCCGCTGCTATTGGACGCCTCCTTTCACACATTCATTCAAGAAAACCAGATTTAATTTAAGATGCACTTCACGTGAACTCTCTGAGACATTTTCAACCATGAGGGAGTTTTCACCTCTGTACACTTGTTTTATGAAGTGAGTATTTAAATTTGACCTGCTGCGTCCATTTACACGCACTTAAAGGATTATTAGGAACACCATACTATTACTGTGTTTGACCCCGTTTCTCCTTCAGAACTGCCTTAATTCTACGTGGCATTGATTCAATAAGGTGCTGAAAGCATTCTTTAGAAATGGTGGCCCATATTGAGAGGATAGCATCTTGTAGTTGATGGAGATTTGTTAGATGCACATCCAGGGCACGAAGCTCCCGTTCACCACATCCCAAAGATGCTCTATTGGGTTGAGATCTGGTGACTGTGGGGGACATTTTAGTTCAGTGAACTCATTGTCATGTTCAAGAAACCAATTTGAAATGATACAAGCTTTGTGACAAGGTGCGTTATCCTGCTGGAAGTAGCATCAGTGGATGGGTACATGGTGGTCATAAAGGGATGGACATGGTCAGAAACAATGCCCAGGTAGGCCGTGGCATTTAAACAATGCCTAATTGGCACTAAGGGGCCTAAAGTGTGCCAAGAAAACATCCCCACACCATTACCCCACCAGCAGCCTGCAAAGTGGTAACAAGGCATGATGGATCCATGTTCTCATTCTGTTTATGCCAAATTCTGACTCTGCCATCTGAATGTCTCAACAGAAATCGAGACTCATCAGACCAGGCAACATTTTTCCAGTCTTCAACTGTCCATTTTTGGTGAGCTTGTGCAAATTGAAGCCTTTTTTTCCTGTTTGTAGTGGAGATGAGTGGTACCCGGTGGGGTCTTCTGCTGTTGTAGCTCATCCACCTCAAGGTTGTGCATGTTGTGGCTTCAAAAATGTTTTGCTGCATACCTCGGTTCTTCTATCAGCTTTAATCAGTCGGCCCATTCTCCTTTGACCTCTAGCAACAACAAAGCCGCATACTGGATGTTTTTCCCTTTTCACACCATTCTTTGTAAACCCTAGAAATGGTTGTGTGCGAAAATCCCAGTGATTAAGCAGATTGTGAAATACTCAGACCGGCCTGTCTGGCACCAACAACCATCCTTTAGGTGAGTGTGGAGTATTAATGTGAGCTTGAGCAGGCTACCAGTAAAACAAATACAACCAAACATGAGCAGCAGCCATTATGAGTGACAGAAACATTTTTCTCAGTAAATATGAACAAAAATATAGACTGATTTTTAACTTGCTTAAAGGCATCAGATGAAGAAGTCTAAGCTAGACTAGTCACCCTCACTTTCAATTTATTGCAACCGAATCCAATTTTATAGTCTTCCCCTTAAATCATAGTCTAATGAAATGTCAAAATTAGCAGATCCTGGTATCAAAGCCACTTGATACGGAAATTGATCATTGTTCGACCTCCTTTGCATTTACCTTTATTATCTATTATGCACTCTTTGGAAATATTTAAAGATGAGTAGAGCAAATAAAGCAAATGAAGTAAAGCAAACCAATAAATATTTTCTTTTATGCCAAGAAGCCCAAAAATGGTCTTGTTTCAGAACAAGTCACTCATATTTATTGTAAAAAGTTGCTATGTTATTTTTTTTTTGTTTTGGAAAAAGTGGTATCAGTTCATCCCTTGTAGTGGGAGAAAAAAGCACTGTCCAAAGAGAACCCAATACAAAGTCTTACTTAAACAATAGCTCTAACCACTATGCCACTCATTTATGCTAAAAAAAAAAGTTTCTATATTTTTTTTTTCATATTTGTCTGTGGATGTTTTGTCTCTTCTCCAGAGATGTTGACAGTCTACATTGTAGCAAAAAAAGGCCAACTTTTGAGGTTAGTGTTACATGCGGCTTTTCTTTATGTTTACATGCTGTTTTTTGTAATTGATGTGGGTTGTGTAAATTGACTGCATGTGTTTTTTTTTTTGTTTTTTTCTTGTTGACATGTTTTATATTGGTTGGTGATAAAAGATACTATCATCATATAACTTCAAGTAAAAAAACAAATTTTCCAAACTTTGTATAAATCGCTTGGGCATTGAAAATGGTTGTCTGCTTCTTTCTTTCCTCCTTGTCTCTGTCACATTAAGGTTTTCACTCTCCCATGGCGTCTGTGTCTCAACTTGTCGGGGGCTTTATCCCGCTGTGTGTACCAGGAAATTGCCCCATTCTTTAGGGCAGACCACAAGTTTGTTTGTATGGTTGCCTTCTTACCGACACAGCTAACCACACGCCCGTACAGTAGATAAATCCGTACACAAATAAGCCTGCACAGACCTGCCACAGTGCCCCCATGCCTTCCTTCACACACGGCAGGTATGCACTCACATACTTACAGGAGTGTGTATTTTTAGGGCTGGACATATTGTTCTGTTGAACCATTGGGAGGTCTGATGACGAAGTGCGACGTCCTGCGACCCGTTTCCTGTTTACACGGCTCTGCACAATAACTGGCCAGCTGACGCATTGTGTGTACAATAATGTGAGTCTTGGCTTGTGCGATCATGCCTGTAGTTTGCGTCTGCCATGAGATTTGTTGCCTTGTTATGTTATAGTCTGCAGTTGCTTCATGCTAATTCACAAGGAAAATATTATTCCTCAGATAACTGGACAATTGTGAGCCGTTTTGGAGCGGCGGTGTTTGTCCTGGAAGCGGACTGCGACACATGAGGAATGATAATAGAGGCTGCTCAAACTGTCTTTTATTATTGCACGGATCAGCAGAAAAATAAACTATTGTGATATTACTGTCAGAGTGTGTTACGGTGAGGGTTAGTTAGGGTTAGTTCAGCATTTGCCCTTCGCCAAAGGTTTTCAGTGAAAACATAAAAATGCGCTGAAATAAATACTGACTGGGGGTGAAAATGTAGCCTATGGTTGTTGAATGTTGTCTATAAAAAGATTGTCTTTAAAAATAACCAGGCAGTGAAAATACACAGTGTGCTTTTTAGAGCCATTGTGCAATTTATTAAAGTGTTTGTATGTGCAAATACTACACTACATGAGGTAATGACTAACTTCTGGGTTTTGGTATGGTTTTAATTGGACATAATCAAACATGATAACTGCTGTTGTACATGTCATAGTGTAGGTACCTGTCGAACCCAAGCAAAACCTTAACCTAGCAAACGTTTAGCCACATTATCTTGGTGATTACGGGGAGCAGCACAAGACCAAGCGTTCCCACTTTAATGGCAAATAAATGAACCTTACCAGTTGCATGTGTACTACAGAATCTGAATTATGCATTGAGCGCTAAGTATTGAATAAGGTAAAATGCAGGAATGGGATTACAATTCTAATATAAACTGACAAATCTGTGAATGTTCTCAGTGATCCAGGTCATCTTGAAAAGCTTGAACCTTGAATGACAAACAAATTGTCAAACGTTTCTGTCTAAATAAGTTCATTACACAGACAAGTTCAGCCTAGTCTTTACCTTAAACTGTCACTGACTGGTTGACAACTGGCTTTGCAACTACATTTAGAACAGTTAGTCAGGATGTTGATTTGTCACTCCCAGGTTACAAACAAAGCTATCATTCAACCGCTTTTCTTCCTTTGACAACTTTCCATACAATATACCAGTGAACTTGGCCAACTTAAAAATACAAATATCTTGATTCAATTGACCCAAATGGTGCTCAAATAGCTTACAACAACAACAACAACTACCTATTTGTCTCCGACAGTCAAGAAAGATGGTAAAAGAAGGAAGCTGGTGCTCAATAGTAAACAAATATGGTCAATGTCAATATTTTTCACTTTTGTGGCTAGTTCAAAATCTGTGGAGCAGCAATAATAAAAAAAGTGTTTGTCTGAGCTGCAGCTGTTTTTCTGGCTTTTAGGACAGAAACTAAGAAAGGTCCCATCAGGACACAGACCAAATGTGTTATTGTTCAAAAGAGACACACTCTCTGAAACTGATATGTCACATGTGTCACATTTGTCCAATCTTCAATGTGTTTTTGTGTCTTTATTACATTGTATTTACTTTATGAGTTACTTTTGGGATCAGGGTTTGGGTTTGTATGATTAGATGCATGTCCATGTTCTAGCCTCCGAACAGCGAATCAAATGTGACTATGGTATTTGTCTGAGTGTGTGTGACAGTTCACCAGCTGAGTTACAACATTTATGATCAATCAGCAGAAACAGCTGTGTTTATGTTGCATTCACTCCACTTTTTAAAAATTAATGTCTGAACATGATACATTCTTCAACATTCTACGTGTTTTTACTGGAGAAGACTAAAGACAGCATTTTATCAGATGAAAGTCTTAAAATCCAGGTGTCCATTATTTAATCATTGATCCATTTCTCTCTTTTTTTGCATTTTGTCTTTATTTGATAGTAGGCTGTAAACAGACAGGAAACATGGAAACATGGTGAAAGAGAATAACATGAATAACGCCGTCCACCAGAGGGCAGGCTCCAAAAGTGGAAATTTAAGGAGAATCCCAATGGCAACTTTACAAGTGTAAAAATCATGTTTTCTGCCTGGTACAAAAGATGGCTCTAGTCTTTGTAATGAGATATATGTAATGACAATGTGAACAGGGGACCAATGGGCGGATTACATCCATTTTTCTACAATCGATGGCCTCGACCCGTTTATCTTTAAGTCTGATGTTTCAAAATACTTTTAAACTGTATTGTTCAAAACAATCCAATCACAAAATATAAGAAAAAAAAACATGGCACTAAAAGCTGAATATGGTTCATAAATATTTGCTACTTACAGTATCTGTTTAAGTAATACTAAAACATCCCTTAAAAACGTACAGTGACGGCAATGAATATATAGAGACATCTTCAATGACCTCTTCATTGCAGAGGCAACAATTTAAGGTCCAACACATGAGGTCAAACCCAAGTGGACCAATCTTTGTAGTGCACCTTCACATTAAATATATGGGACCTTTCTAGGACACAAGCTCTTAACAGTCTTGGCTCTTGCTAGTCTTCACTACGACACTTTAGTTCAGACAGCAGTTACCAATAATACCTGTGGAGCCATTTAACAATCTCTCTCTGTTGACTTTCTCTTTCTACCCTTTTTGTTTTATTGTTTCCTTTTCTCCACTTGCTTCCTTTCTTTTGTCTCCTTCTTGGGGTTTCTTTTCTCCACTCTTTTCCTTCTGTAATGTCACTCTCAGCTGAATTTAGGGATGACGGCACTTTGATTCCTTAAAACAAGGACTTCTTTTTAAACCGCCCTTCATCGGTCCATCTGGAAGAACTTTACCATACGTCTAACAATCTGCCAAAAAATCTTTAATAGGTGAAAGCAAAAGCAAAAGAAAAAGACACACATTGAATGAAAAACGAGAGTTCACGCAACCTGTACGAGGTGTAATGGGTGTCGCAATCAGACCGAGTTGGAAATGTGGGTAGTGCTGATTGAAACATGTTCTCATTTAGATGGGCTGCAAAATCCAATCACACACTTAATACAAAAGTGATATTTATTTGGAACGTATCTGTAGACTTACCAGATGGCCATAAAGAATGGAAAAGTCATATGTTTTTTGGATTGTTTAAAACAAGAGAGCCCTGGTGGAGAACAAACATATGAGTCAGTGAAAATAGAAGACGGGGGGATTGTTGAAATCAAGTTGTTTGACGTGACAGTCGGGTTGATGGGAAAAATCCTGCTCTTCCCTCTTCTCTGTTTATTGTTTTATGTAAGCCAATGCAATTAATCAGCCCAAAGCCCTCTTGAATGCACACATGTGTCCAGAAGTGGTCTGGGGCTGGACATTTTTTAAAAGAAGTGGACATAGAAACTGTCCAAATGTGATGTAACCCATTTGATATAAGGTTTTAGTTTAAAAATTGGCTGTTCACAGTGTTCTTTGTGCCTGAAGTGAACACAAGGGTGGAGTTTGGACAGCATTCATGAAAGTTAGAACACCCCAAAATGTGTTCTTATGCTAACATTTTCAAGTTATCAAAGCTCCCAGCACACAAACAAGTGCAGCTGTTTTTTTTAATAAATCTGTGCACAAAGATTTAGCATTATAGGACATCATAAAGGAAAGCCAAAATAATATCTTAGAGTTGTATTTATAAATCAAATGCCCTCTGAACACAAAACAGTAAAATTATATCAAAAATACTATTAATGCCAAGTTGTCAATCACAAGTGTCAATCAATGGCTCTGAAATGCTTTACTTAATTATGTAGCATGAGTTAGGACCAATTCTTGAAGCTGCATTAACAACTTGTCCTAGTAGTTAATGTGTTTAAATCTGAGAAACAAAATAGTAACTTTGAGCCTGACTTTGAGCCTTTGAGCAGGACCTTTTACACTTTTCAATAGTGATTGATGACAAAAATAGTTTTTGACTTTGACAATTTGACTCCCTTTTAGCTCTTATTTGAACAATATAGTAGGAACCTTGCTGCAGCCTGCAAGACTTGACTCTTTGGGAGACGCACTGGCGACCTGTGCGTCAGAGCCAGAGGTACAAGTGTTTAACCCAGCTCAAGTGTTCACTTATAATGCAAGTGCGTTCCAAGCCAAACAGTGGGGCAGGTTTTGATTTCAGACCTGCTACAGCCTTTAATGGCTAAGTCAACAAAAAGTCAACAGCACCATATTATAGCTGCTGAGCGCGGGCTGCAAACACCACGGGCCGGGCCCTTCACACTAAAGCTCTTGTGTGAGAGTGTGTGTTGACGGATGTGGAGCACTCAAAGCACATTGATAAAGCATTGTTTGGCTTGGATTTGAAGTTGGTTTTAAATATTTCTGCTATGTTAAATCAAAGGTTAGTAAAACATGCCAGAGCACACATGAGATAAGAGCAAGACTGATTACAACTTTAACTCTGTGTCTCTCAGATGCGTTTTTGAAGTTTTAGCTAGTTTGTCTGAAAGATAAGAGCTCAGGTATTCATAAGCTGTTTTGGTGAAAAACAGTGTTGGAAGTTTACTAAATTGCTCAAAGTCAATGCTAATGGTGCAAGACAAAACTTGATCCACACTGTTTTGGCCTTGCGCTGCTCTCCTCCCCCTCAGCTGCTCTGGTTTTCACCCACAAGCCGTCAGTCATTACCAGGGAGCTGTCTACCTGTGAAGCAAAACAACGCCTCGGCCTCAAGAGGCAGTTTTTGAACAAATACAGCCCAAGGGAGATTGTAAAGTTGCACATACCAGCAGTCTGATTCATTATAACTGAGCACTTCTTTCAGAAACAGCTCTGATGGCTTGTTTTAGGTCACCATAATACTGAATTCAAACTAAAAGCAACCCCATCGCTTGTAGCAGCCCTGGTCATTGTGTTGCAAAACCTAGTTCAAATTAAACAGTTTAAGTTCTTTGAACTTATTCCTCGAAAGGACTATCCAGAGAAATAGTCTGTTCACAGGATCAAAGGTTGAAGTTAATTTAATTTAAAACAGTCAGGGCTGCCAAAAGGGCTGTACAGACTTTAATTACAGTCTAATAAATAGAAGAAATACGATAGTGAAATGTTAGACAAATGCTATTAAAACACATTAGTATGAACACAGAGCAATAAAACAATTTAAATATACTAAAATTAATCAAATAAAGCCAAAAGGTCAACTCATGATGAAAAGCCGGTGCAGAGATGAGAACAGGTTTAGTTTTTTTGGACATGGACTGTTTCTGGTTTGGTCTTGTTGAAGTCTGTCCAAAAACCACTCCTGATTTGTCAATATGTTGCTTTTGCTGTGAACATGGGAACATTATTACAGATGAGATTATTCCATTGATTATCTTGTTACCATGACGCCAGCAGATCCTAATTTTTTCCAAAAATCTGTATAAAAATGATTCATTAAACCCTGTCAGCCTTGTCGTGTATGTCCTGCCGATAAAAAATATCATGTGATTAATTCATTTTGTGGAACAAAAGGGCAGAAAAAAATGTTACAGTTCTAACCAAAATTATATTCTTACATATCATTTTTATGTTATCATGCCAGTAAAGCACCAAAAAACTGCCAACTCTTAGAACAAAAATGTTTTGTGAACAATCCCAAGGCCTGGGTGCAGTTTGTTTGGTCAGTTTGAATTTCCTGTATAGTGAATCCATAACAGTGTGAATAGTAATGTAAGGTTGGTCTATAAGTTTTAGCTGATGTGTATGTCGTCTCAGGCTCAATGCAGCTGGGATGGGCAGCCACTGGCGACTTAAATAAGATGATTGAATGAAGGAATGAATGAAGATTAGGATGGTTTTTAGCTTGAAAGGTATTGTGGGACACCGACAAGGATAATGTTGTAATGGCTGGATGTCTTGGTTCCCAGTTTGCAGTGGACAGCAAACAAAACTGCTCTCAATAGAGAACCCAGGAAATCATTACACTAGGTGCTAGAGCACATTCCTAAGGTTCATTCTTTTACAACAAATAATGGACCTACACAATCATTATGAATATTAAGTTTAGTCAGATGCCGGTTGTTCTCTCTGCACAGCAAACAAATAAAATACAACTACAGCTAATGGGTCACGGTGCTGAAATGTGGCCTTTACATCCACTGAGCTCATGCCTTGTTTATAGCTCTACGCTGTACACCTCATATTCCTCTGTCATCATATCCTTCCCCCACACTCTCTCTAATAACTCATAGAGGCTGTTACTGATAGAAGCCAGCCAAGGCCCCACTCAAATGCACTTTTACGTTCAGATGTGTGCTGTAACAGGCCAATTCATACGGTTTAATAAGTGGTGTTTATGGCACAGCAGAGAGTAAAGAGGGGTCTACTGAAGCTAATATATTTCTAACAAAGAGCCTCTTATTGATTGTTGGACCAAATGGACATCTGCGGACCATGTATTCACATAAATACACAAAGCAAAATAAATGCCAGAAAACTGGGCACGCAAATCGAAAAGCAGAAAATGTTCCCTGTTAGACAAACGTTTCTCTTGTATTGTATGTCATTGTATGATATACACTTTGATTATGTCTTTTAAATTGACTGAATTAAACGGCTGTCTGTGCTTGTGAGACTCATGCAAAGCTAACTGTTTGTGGAGGTTTTATTCAGGACTGATCTGTGCTGGGACTTACTTTGTCTATGGAAAAGAAAGTACCAAAGGTGTTTATAATACAACACTAATACTACAATATGAGACACACTTCTGTCTGTCTTAGAAAAAGAGACATGTCAAGCCCAGTGGAAGCTTCATTGTATGTATTGAACATGTATCCACTGGCTTTATTTCTGATTTCAACAAAACATCTAAAAACACAGCCTACCTTTAAGTAAAACCAAACTGATTTGTCACTGAACTCCTGTTATCTTTGTTTATTTATTCTGAACAAGTTTTCTATATTGCTACAAAGCAAAAACAAGGTGCTAATATACGTATGTTAGACTTTGTCCCAGTCCATTAAATGTTTTTTTTTCCTCAAACCACTGAATACCATTTAATGGACTGGAAAATAGGTAAGCAATCAAGATTCGGAATCAGTCCCAGAGGACAAAAGACCAGGATGAGAGGGGTGTATATTCTTTCTCACACCTGGGATGCTTTTCTGAAGAAGTCTGTCTACAGGTAGGAGAAAAAAACCTACATAAATCAGCTAAAAAGACACATCACAGTCACATCAGGTGACTCGAGTACGATACCCAGAAACACCGAGGACCGTCTTAGTGTGAGGTGAGGGTGCTGACTACCTTGCCCCTCTTTTACCCCCTTGGTTTTTTGTTTTTTTATAGACAATATGTGGAGATAATAATAATAATAATAATAATAATAATAATAATAATAATGATAATAATAATAATACCAATAATTATTATTATTATTATTATGGATTCTTTTCCCTAAATATTTAGCTTCAAAACCATATTTCATGTCTGAGGTTTTTTCTCATATGGTGTAATCTGTCATGACCTTTAACTCTGTATACTTACTCATAAGTAGATAAATTAACACTGCAGTCCCGGAGCAAGGCAGAGGCAGGCAGACAGACAGTAAGTGGACAGTAACGCAGACGGGGAAGGTCAGGTTTGTGAGGGATTGAAACATATTCTCAATTTTTTTCCCCCTACAAACAAACTAGTACAGAATGTTCTTGGCCGACTGCCAGCTACTGAATGAAGAGTCTACTCTGAGCGTATGTCTCTCAGCCCTGGGCCCCTCCTCTCCCCAGAGTCACAGATGAATGGTTGACAAAGGAATGGAGGAAACATCCAGCCGCCAGATTCCTCAGCTCTTGTAATACCATTCACATCGGTGGGAGTGTGTCGTTGTGTGTGACTTCATTTGTGTCGGCGTGAGACTTAGAAGTAAACGTTCTTTCACACATTATTATAAACATCCTACTGATAACCTTTGTTTTACAGCTGTGTGTCTCGCTGTAGTATTGGGACTTGCTGGCTCTGCAGTTGAGTCTGCCAGCTCTCGATAAACCCACTGCAGAGGGGACTGGGCCATGCAGCACGGGCCGAGGAAACACATCAGGACATGTTGACATAGTGCATGCCCTTGCTGGATTGGCATTTATTGTTTCGGTGTGCAGAATGCAACTTTCTGTATGGTCATGCGAGTAGTTTTCAGAAAACCCTGCACAGGCTGGAAGACCAGAATAAGGTTCAGAAGTTAATCCACAGCTGCTGGTAAATGTTCTGCTGTGGTCTACTGTTCCCCATGGCTGGCTTTGATCCTTAAATTCTAAAACATTTTTTGAAGTAGTATTGTATGAGTTACTTGTGAATGGATAGACTATTACCCGTGGAAGATTATGGTGAGATTTGCTCCAGTTTGGAGAACAGGAAGGAAGCCTGTCTGAAGCAACAGGCTGTCTATAGAAAAGCAATTTTTATTTTGTCACTGTAGCATATAAGAGGACACATTTTAATTTAGTATATAATAATACATATAAGAGGGAAATTTTACACTTTTGTTTTACCAATGAGGATAAAAAATGAAGTAGAAATGGGCTTTTATTGTAGCAGTGTCCCGTGGCAAACTTCATTATTAAACTGATTTATTTTGCCAACTTAAGTCAAAATAATTTACTATAATTGAGCTATAACTGTGCTCATCTTTACTATACATAGAAATCTATTGCATATTCCTGCGACTTGACAGACTTGAGTTTAAACTAAAGAGCATCAGGTTTGCATTACATTTGAACATTATAGGCCAGTTCAGTTCTTGTTGTCATACTGCCACACTGCCACTTTAATCGTCATGAAACAAAGTCATCAAAAGTTACCCACAGAGAGGTTAATAAGTGTCCCCATGGGTCAGTGTGCATTCAGGTCATAGTCCCCGCCAGGATACAAGAACAAAGCGCACACACACAGCCCTGGGCCAGCAGATAAGATTTGTAGCAGTGATTTTCTCATTCATCAGAGCCACTGAGCTGTGACTGGCCTCTCTTCTGTTTGGATCTCTGTGCAGCACATGATGGGTCTGTCTTTGGGGAAGAGAAGGAAACAGGGCTGTGTTTATAGGAAGAATATTGTAATACATAATTCCTTTGGCTCACGTTTACGATCATATCACATTTTTAACACTTGAGTGATGGTTGCAGTCAATTTTCTTAGCAAAATGAATTTCTGTGAAGGAAGTTAGACAATGATTTTCTTCCCATTTGAACGACAAAAATATGCCATCCCCAGTGTAATGCATGAATGAATCCAAGAGAGGAACATAAGGAAAGAAAAACACGTGTGTGAAGTGACGGCTGTGTTTGTCGCTGTGTGTGTTCTTCCCATTTTGGGCTCAGAAATGTATCCAGGGGCCTCTGACATGAGGGCAGTATGAGGTTAAGTTGTACATGAGAGAAACAGCTCTTACCTCAGGCCACACTGACTCCCCTCGCTCTCTCCACTCCTACGTGTTTTTCACCCACTTCCCTCAGTTTTTTTTTTTTTCACAACTCAATCTACTGCTGCTTATTTGTGCAGGTCTTTCACTAATCAGCCTAATGTTTTGTCTTTGATTGGCTGCAGTAATGAGGTCCAGGAGGTCAGCGGGGCAGATCTTTATCCCTGTGTGGATCCCTCTGTGTGTGAGACCTCTTAATGAGGGTATATGACTAGTATGAAAAATAGTAATAAGACAAATATGCATAATGTGCATGTTCTTTATCAATGCAATGAATTATGAACAGCATGTAGTCATTAAACTGTAGGCAAAGTGTGGGAAAGGTAACATGTATGAAGTGACATGTCCTTCCATATTAAGCAATTAGCACGTAGCCAAGGACGTCCATCCAAACCTCACTTCCCAGTGGCACATACCAAAAACGGCACAACTATCAAACAACATACCTGATAACTTGAAACAAACAACAATCAGCACGTAGCATTTGCCCAATCGAATCTACACAAAACAATACATAATGTTAGCGTGTTAGCATACATTGTTGTTGGAACGAAGCTAAGTAATTAGCACCATCAGATGCCACAACAGCGTTATAACAGTACATGAGTGAGTGCACGAACAGTCATTGTTAGAACAAAAGAGATTAAAATAAAGATATAGGAAATAAAAGGATGAATATGGATTATACACTGACCTCAAAAGGGAAGAGGAAATGTCACAGCACTGTGTTTTATCACATTTTTGGAACAAACAAAGATGAAACAAGGTGGACCTGGATGACCCAACCCTATGCACAGTATATAGGAGAGACTCGGGATCTGGATGTCAGGTATGAATAAACAGTAACTGAACTAAATAAACAACTTATATGGACCAGTTACACATGTGGAAACAAAACTGAGGAGGGGCAAAGGCTTAACTAGGCACCGGAGTTTAAATATTGCCATAATCATTGGTAATACAGAATTAATGCATTCATTGAGCTAATTTTAAAAGAAAATTAAAAAATTGCTGTGAGTAAATATAAAATCTAACCTCAATATTTCAATTAATGTAGAAAGGTGTGCAGAAAGGAAATTGCAGTAATTGATATTACAAAATTACTTATCCAGCACTGAAAAAGTCTTCAATGAGTTTCTAGACGTCCTTTACCTTCCAAACAATGTCCAAATTATTCTGTCATAACCTTTTTCTTTTATCCAAATCTTGTGTAAATTGTTATGCTGACAAAAAAACCCTGCACTTTTTACTTACTGTGCATTCATGGTTACAATTGACATAGGAATGAAACATACTCTTGTGCATATTCAAAAGCACGCACACTGATTGATGACTCAGTTAATGTGGGTGTGTGAAATGGAGGAGACCACGGCAGGTCAGCGCCTTGTGACGTTCATCCATCAGCATCTCTCACTGGGGGACTATTGGAGCTGCTAAGTTAAACATACACTGTACTGTTAATGCTCGCCAAAATGAATAGATTCTGGAAAGTGCCACATAACCACGTCTGACTCCGGAGGATATGCTCCAGGTCAGAAGATATGAACCAAAGACCTACTTTCCAGAAACAAACATGCGCCAACAGAGGTGCATCCCATCACTCCAACCTGCCAATGGCTTTATAATCATCACCGTATTGTCAGTCCTGGACTGCGTTTTAGGGAACTGTCACATCATCTTTACTCAGTGAAAAGCCGTGTGTGAACCTTGGCCTCTTAAGGAAACTCACATGCCACACCGACACAATGTGGAATAAGTACAGACATACCAGAACACTCTGAAAGCTGACGGAAAATCTGCATGTATTAATAATAGCTCAGTAAAAGTGTTTGAATCATCAAAAAAAAACACTACATAATATTGTACCTGAAATTAACAGCCTTAAAATGATTTTGATGGAGAGAATACTATGTACAAAATAAACCCAGATAGTGCACTCTATGTTACTCAATGTTTCTGGGATGGCAGGTTTTACCTTGTGAGAAGTCTTACTCTAGATATTTTGCATTTAGAAATTGCAACATAACCTGCAAACCTGAGTGGGCTGTATACAACTGAACATACAAAATCCATCTAATGCTATTGAATGTCTTCTTGTGAGTTTTTCAACCTTGCATAGCCTCAAATGCCCCAGCTCAATGTACTTTTGAACAACGTGGCCACAATCTACAGACAACATGGTAAAAGAAGACATTTCTTTTCAAAGAGCCCAAAAGCAAACTCTGTCCTGAGACCGTACATCAAGGTGAAGAAAAAGAGAAAAAAAAGTCTGAGTCCAAAGAGTCCAAAAAAGAATATGCACAACACCATTGCACACACAGCACTTTAAGCTTTAACATAGGCATTTGGTTACAATGAGGAAACAATATAAAGATCATCCTGAACGTAACCTGTCTGTTTATATGGACACTCAGCAAAGTCAGTTTCATTGCATTTTCACACCTCAAAGTCTGAACAATTGTTGGAGAAGATCTTGTTAAACGCACAGTGGTAAACATATCAAAGCTCTCAAGAATGGAATTACTCACAATAATGCGGTTAGATGTGTCCACCTGTTTCTAGTGCTCCCATCTTTACTCTCAGAGTCGTAAGCGTTAACATCTTAATATGGTAAAGTCAAATCAAACCTAGGGTTGCTCGGATAAATATTTCAGTGGAGTTGTCAAACAGAAACTGAACAGATGTCTCTGGTGTCTCTTTTTTAACTTGAGACGTAACAAAGTTATAAGTGTCTTCAGAGAACAAAATCGCAAAAGCCAATAAAGTTGATGAAAAGAAAAATGTGAGCACCGGTCATAGATAAATTTTGTAGCCGTTTATTTGAAGACATCTGCAAAGCTCAGATGGACTAATAAACTATAATAGATGGACTTTCTGTAAAAAATGCTGCCCAGTCCACATCTTTACTTTTAGGTAAACATTGTCTGAGCTCTTCAATCAATCAGATTTCATCCATGTCATCTTGAAGAAAAAGTTAAAGCAAAAGCATCTGGACTTTTTACGGTGAAGACGATTTATCTCTAATTCTAAGAAACTTTATCAATTCAGAGATCAACTGGTAATAGAGCTGAGCTCAAATTAGCAGAGCTTATCTAGAGGGAGGGGTTTGACCTGAAACCAAACCTGATGGACCAGGCTGTTCTGGTCATTGGCTAGAAATGAGTGTGACTCCTGATGTAAGAGTCGTTAAAGGCTCAGGTGAGTCATTAGTTTAACGGGGGCGGCAGTGGCTCAGTGGTAGAGTGATCGTCTCTCAACCGGAAGGTACTGGGTTTGATTCCCGTTCTCCCCACAATTCATACTGTCGTTGTGTCCTTGGGCAAGACAGATAAGATAAATGTGTAAGAATGTTCAGTGAATGTATGTGGTGATGGTCGGAGAGGCCGTAGGCACAAAATGGCAGCCACGTCTCTGTCAGTCTTCCCCAGGGCATCTGTGGCTACAGTTGTAGCTTACCATCACCTTGTATGAATGAATAATGGACGACCTGTACGCGCTTTGAATCCCTCGGGAGAAAAAGTGCAATATATATTCAATCGATTATTATTATTATTATTATTATTATTATTATTATTAACTGTTCCATTCAGGTGTCGTTCTAGAGTCAAACTCTTTTGATTTAGGTTTCAGAACACTGTTCTGAGAATATTAGTTAACATGAATCTGAGGCCACCTCCTCTGTTCAGAGAGAGCTTTTTGTTTTTAACAGAAATGGCTTCCTTCACACCCCTCTCAAACCATCAGGCCTCTCTGGCCAGAACTCAGAAAATGCTGTACTCAAAGGAATGCCCTTTTCTTTGAGGTGGAGGTGAACTGCAGACTCGGGTCCACCAGGATTGGCTCTTCTTCATAAACAAATATCTGGAAAGACATGTTTTAGTGAATGGGAGCAATTCCACACAAATCTACACTTTGTAACATTGTTTTGGAATGATAAGTTGAGATAAGGACACTGGACAAAATGACAGAATTTGTGTTTTTTAATTTGCAAAGACTCGGTGCCATCACTTAAAACGGCCACATGGAACTGATCAAATAAGGCCAACACAATCTTTTTATCTTTCACCATCCACACACATCTGTACAGTACACTGCTGCTCCCTAAGCCCTTGTTGTTCTCTTAATTTTGCTGACTGAGCACATATAGTCTGGGAAAACTCCTTGAGCCAAGGACAAGAGGACTTAAAGTGTCATTATCACCTCCACATCTGCTGGTTTCACTCATGTCAAGAGCCCCTCGCCTCTAAAACTTGTTTGATAACTTCAGACATGCAGAGAGAGGGAAGGAACTGCACCAGAGTGGGGCAGGAGAGGCTGGAGTTGTACCTACACTAGGGGGCAGTCTAACACAAAGCATTGGCTGAATGAGCTGCTGAAGCATGAAGGAGAAGTGATCACACACAGGCCTGAAAGCAAACACACAAACACCAGATTTAGCTCGCATGAAGCCCATAACTTTTTAAATCCTCCTAGAAAACAAAACCACAAGCCAAATCGAGCTCAGACGGGCCTCTTGTCGCTATCTTCCTCTGGTTGTTTGTACACACAATCTCAAATTTTCTCCATTACATTTAAACACGGTCATTTAGACTGTAATTGCACAGTTTAGCACTCATTAAGCCATTAGAAAGTGCAAGGCAGCTGAAAACTACACAGGAAATAAAGCCCCCTCGCCCATTTTGACAAAAGACAATGAAACAGACAGCTTTAATCTGCTCCATAGTCTTCACTGTTCTCTGCATGGTTACATAAATACTGTGATATAGCCAGCCACATCCTACAAGTTAGATTCCATTGAATGTGCACATAATGACTGTGGTGGTCTCTGTTTCTCTCAAAGTTGGTGGGAGCCAGCGGCGGTGCTGCTAAAGCGTCTGTTTAGCAGGGAAGCCAGTGCTCCTTGATGTGGCTTCAGAGGAATGAGCGGCTCGGCCACAGAAAGAGCTGCACAGGGCCTGTTCTGCGGGCTGTAATCTGAGTCAGACAACACCAGCAGGCCCCTCCAGCCATATCACACTGTGTGTTTTCTCTGAATCAGGATAAGGCTCTGAATGGAGTGCACATGAAACCTGTCTGTATGAACTTGCCATGTTCAGTGCATTATATCTCACCTAGTTTAGGTTGTTAGTTTAAAAGTTCTTTGAAAGTTTTTTTTATGTATAATTCCTTTATGCAAGGTTTTTTATCTTTAAGATGTTCTAGAGAAAAAAATCATGAACTCAGTGAAAAACAACAAAGCTGGCATTTGATGTTGACTTTGGTTGAGTACATTTTTTGGCAGAAAAATACAGTCACTATTTCCTTTGTCATTTGGTTTAGGGCATAACATTGTCAGTATACAAGCTAGAATTAGAAAGCGGTTATGTGAACTGCAGATCTGATTAGTCAAGTTTTGTTCCTTTCTTGAGTTTTCAGTCTGTGTTGCACCGTGTTGCCGGTCATTGCTATTCAGACTGCATTCACTAGTGCACACTCCACTGAGGGAAGGACTTTGTGTTCCTCACTTGACTCCAGGCACATGGCTGTGTATCTATGTCAGTTGGTGAAATTCACAAGGTAAGTGCTGTTGGTGATGGTCCCTAAGTGAACTGCATGCTTTAGGAAAGTACTGGTAGCTGGTTGTTATTTCCAATGGGACTCTCTAAGCTAACAGTGGCTTGTGTAAACCTCTAGAGGGTACACTGGCTAGCTGAAAATGTGTCCACCTTTTAAGGATTAATCAACTTTCAGTCTTAATCAAACATCTAAAGTCACTAAACTAGTTTTGATTTAATAATAAACAGTTTCATACTCTGTGTTTGTACAGTTCTTCCTAAACATAGCCTACTTACATGCTTGTATATACTTTACACACACAGTCACCTGTTTCAGGACGTTTACATCTGTGTATATGTGTTTTAGTATCAGAGGAAGTGTGGTTAAGATAAGATGAATGCCATGACTGTCCAACAGGAAGCATGTCTGGGACGGCCACGTGCAGCAGGTGTCTGTGTTTGAGCATGACTGTGGTCAGTGTGGTGCAGGAACTGTCAGGTGAAGGTGTGTTTTTGGATCAAGTCAGCAGAGATTAAAAGAAACATTTTTGTCATTCCACACAATCCTTTCTGTGACACTAAAGTGAATGTTCTCATTACAAAGGGTTACATCAGCAATTTGAGCTCTAGTTGTCAAGGGGCATTGTGTCTAGTTGTTCCAACAACGACCATCTGCAAATATTCTGTAACATTATAATACCAAGACTAAATGCAGACACATGCACAGCTGCCCTGTGTACAGCACAGTTGATTCTACTCAGATTCATACTTGCAATGTTTGAAACCCAGCCTTGTTGAGGATTTCTTGGAATAATTTTGGACAGAAAACCACAGTAATATCTCAAATTCTTAAATGATCAGACATTAATGTTAATTATGCTCCTTTAACCAATGTTAAAAAGCCCAACCTACTTACTGCATACCAATAAGCCAGTTTCTGACTGACCTGTATGGTAAATAGTATTTTCTGCCAACATTAGAGCTAAAGTGTCCCGTTAACCCAATCACGTATAATGTTACATGCAGCAGTGTACAATGGGACAAGACTTGGGCCAAGTTAGAGTCCAGTGTCTTGCTCCAGGACACTGTGACAGCATAAACAAAAGGAGCACATATTAAACTGCCAACACTGTTCTCTACTTCCTAAGCCACTAGATGTGGATAACAACAATAACTTAAAATGCATAGTTTTTCTCCTTGTCAAATTCCAAGAATATTATTTATCCAAATGCAAAGCACTATAAACAGATGTTAGCCAGATTTCTTTCCAGAACACCTGCAAATACTGGAGTATACAGTATTATAGATACATTAGACACCAGCAGGCCTATTTGCAAACATTTGGTGAAGAACAGGGAAGTCTTGCTGATTGGGTCCTCAACTCAGCTTGAGAGTAATTAAACTCTCTTTTGAGGCTCCTTTTCTGCAATCACCAACAATAATATATATATATATATATATATATATAATATTGACAGGTGTTAATGATAGAAAAGACGTCACAGAGAGAGACCATCTGCATGGTCTGGATCATCTGTAAACAATAAGCTGGTGGTTCTGATTTGTTTTAAATGTCTGCCTGCTTACGTCTTTAGCGCTGCAGAGAACGCCGCTATCATAGTGTGTGCAGTGAGAGGTACATGCTAATGTTAGCTGCTACAGGAGGGGCCCCTCTCCAAAACAAACATACACTTAAGGCAGTTATCTCCACTCAGATCTTGCGTTGAAAAATACAGCATATATCAAAAGATTTGGCTTTCTTTCTGTATTTGACTGACAATTGTAATTTCATGTATGCATCTGGCATGAACAAATTTCTGAAACACAGGAAGTCTGATTAATATTATTACTTTATTTTAGGGTTGTGTAGGGTTTGGAGTTCATAGCCTTAATCTTTTGGGGAAAGCATCATTTCCATTGGCTGATTTTAGAGACTGATTAGACGGATGGCCTTTACTCCACTTGTGTGTTATGTTGACATTGGCTTTACTTCCTCATCGCTCGGGGCCTTACTGATTCCACAGATACATGTGGAATATTAATAGTAACATAAGGAAATGATCACCTTTCAACCCTTCACTGGTCTGCACAGATGAAAGCACACATCCAATACATTGGATACGTCAACTACAGTGTGGTCTTGTGGTGTTTAATTTGGTTTATTAATGTGTACTACTTCTACATTTTTTTTTTAGAACAAACCACTCCTGATTTCATTATTAAGCTTCCTTTATGACCAACAAAAATGGTATGGATGAAGGCTCTAAAACTGCTCCAGAAGATACATCTTCCAAGTATGAATCTATGTTAGGTGAAGCCATTTATTATCAAACTGTGTTTACTCTTTTTAAATCTTAATGACAACAGAAACTACCCAAATGACCCTGATAAAAAGTTGACGTTCCCTGGTGATTTTGACACAAAGGGGTTTAAATGGCTACTTAAGGTAACCATCCTCACCTGTGATCTGTTCGCTTGTAATTAATGTGTGTGGCTAAAAGGTCAGTAAGTATCTGCATCTCCCATCCAGGGCTGCGCTGAAGTTTCTAATTTTTCTCTAAATCATGGGAAAAGCAAAATAATTGTCAAAGGATCTGCGGGAAAAGGTAATTGAACTATAATAAAACAGAAAAGGGATATAAAAAGATATCCAAGGACTAGAGAATGCCAATCAGCAGTGTTCATATTCTAATTAACAAGTGAAAAATGAGGGATTTTGTTGAAACCAAACCCAGGTCAGGTAAACCAACTAGACCCAACTCCCAGGAAAATAGTTTGGGGTGGAAAGAAAAAACCCAAAATAACTTCAGCTGAAATAATAGACTCTCTGAAAAAAGGTGGTGTGTCTGTTTCAAGACAATAAAGAAGAAAATTGACTGTATGGTTGAGTTGCCAGAAGAAAGCCATTACTACGCAAATGCCACAAACAGCACAGCCTCGAAATGTCTGAAACAAAGTCATTTGGAGTGATGAGACCAAAATTGAACTTTTTGACCAAAACCATAAACGTTACATTTAGAGAGATGTCAATGGGACCTATGATGAAAGATAGGCCATTTCTACTGTAAAACATGGAGGTGGAACGCTGATGTTTGGGGGATGTGTGAGCTACAAAGGCACAGGAAAAGATGAATGCAGCATGTTATCAGAGAATACTGGAGGAATATTTGCACTCATCAGCCTATTTTTATCTGCCCCCCTTCCTTGCCTTCTGTTGTCATTATAATTTAAAAAGAGTAAACACAATTGTTTTGCAATAAATGGCTTCACCCAAGCACTAGCTATGAGTGAAAGAAAAGTTTTTGTGTTATCATTCATATTCTCTGAAAAATAGCCCAAAAAAAAAAATTAAATATTCTGCCAGGCTAACTTATGAGCACAAGAACTGTATAACATGCATTTTTTTTGCAATGTTAAGATTATTGTAATTTTATGCACTACAATTCAACTGGTCACAAAATGCAGCATCAGTGTGCATCAACTTGGGTGGAGTTTATGTGCTTCATAAACCAAAACTGAACAGTTATATGACTGTGATACTGGGGAAGCTGATTGAGGTGATTGATGGTAATGTGGTGCTGGTCTTTTCATCAACAAACGCTCCTCTGTGTGTTGTTTTGAAACCATAGCTGCTGTTGTCCAGCTGTAAACTGAGCTTTTAAAGAGCTCTGAGAATTCAGCCGTCCATGCTCAACAACCCACCTCCACCCCAGCTGAATAGAGACAAGGAGGAACAATCGTGGACTCAACCCTTCAATAAAGATTTCAGGGAGGCAAATGGGGGATGTTTTCTCAAACTCGTTTAACTCTTTTGTGGTTGGATACTTGGCTTGGAAAGTCCCTGCATTCACCTGCTGCCGCTCTATTACTTCCTCGGAAAAAAAAAACAATGTAAAGATATCCCCTATGGTTCTTTGTGAATGTCTTCCGTCGAGTGTTTGGCCGAGGAGGGGCCTGAGGTTTGATCAAACACACCTGGTCAAACTGCTGTTTCTGTGTGAGCGATTTGGACATACATTTCCAGGCAAGGCTTTTAGCAACTGGTGTGAAGGAATCCAACTCCAGTGGCAGTGACCCCCAAGACTTACCCCCTGTTCCTCCTCCTTGTGTCCTCTCCATTGTATTGTGTTCACAGAGAGACAGCTGCTGGAGACATTATGTTTCACTGTGAGAAAGACGAAGATGAAAAGCAAGGAATATAACAGAGAAGAGAGGACTAGGACTGTGAGGAATGAGGAGAGAACGCATTCGCCACAGAGGCTGAACTCTTGCCGACACATTCGACGTATGAAAAACATTTGGTTTGAACACAGCCCCTATGTAGTCCCTTCGACATATGCCTTGCACATTTAAATCAGATGGATATGTGTTTGGAAGGAGAGAAAAAAGGAGTGTGGGTAGGGGGTCTTCTTTTGTACTACTTTGCAAAAGGACAGTCATTGTTATGCATTTGAACATTTGACCACGGTTAAGAGAAACATTTACTTCCTGAGCATCGAGTGGCGTGGGTTTAATGGCTTTGGTTCAGTCTTGATGTTAGTCTTTATGGTTGTTCTACCACAATATGAGGGGTCATTTCACCCACAATTTCAAAATTGCCTATTCATCATAGAAAATTACATTTCTTGGAAAAGAATGGATAAAAAAGACATTTAAATTCACATTGGCTGTCGTGAACTTTGCCCTGTTGGCTGCCAGAATCACGGCAATCATCAGTATTATTGTGGGAAAAGAGCATGTTTGAGTTCAGATACATAGTTATACTTCATCAATCCCTGTCCAGCTCAGTTGCTTTTGAGTATGTGCATGTCTACAGTAAGAACATGTGGTATGTGGCCTTGCAAAAAGTGAAATCAGTGATTCTGCTGTCCAACATGTTAAGCCATTTCCATTAAAAAATACTTTTTTCAAAGAAGAAAGCATTCTGCAAACTTCCACATGTGCTGTATTTACACATGATGGTCAAATGATAGTTCTGTCGTGATGTTCTGCTCACTATTTATATAGTGTCAAGATTTGTCTGTCACTCACACACATTAGCTGGCAGCTTAATCGGAAAGCTTCTCAGGTCAAATATTTAAAGCCCGCCTCCACCCCAGCTCCTCCTTTTGTTGTATTTTCTTTTGTTATTAAGACTCTGTTTCCCATAATGCTGTTACCTGCAGTACCAAAACAACACTTCCAGCACCTCCAGCAGAAGAGCCAAGGAGTCCCAGTGCCTGCATTTAAACTCAAACCAAAAATGGCAATTGCATTTTTTTTTTTAGTAGAAATGTACATGTCTACAATGTTCTTTCTAGTTAGTTACTAGTTAGTCTAGTTACTTTGGAGTAGTTCTAATGAAATATGTCCACCATAAGATGACACAAATTTAAATAATTATTGATAAATAATTGATTAGATCAGTTACTTATCTGTCTGTATGGAAATGTGTGTATGTACGTCTCTTCTTGGTCTTGTGAGACCATGGTTTAAATGCAATATTTAGCGAATCAGATGGGCTACATCTCTACACAATTCTAAACATTTAGAACAAATTAGTAATAAGCCGGTGTGAGTGGCAGAGCAACTTGAGTCATCACATGTATTATATTAGCAATACCTAAAGTGCAACGAGATTTTATCTAACTGACCAACTGTCAGCATGTTTACAGCCAGCACAACCAACCCCTAGTGTTAGTTTACTTCAGTTAGACTTTGTCATTTCCAGATCTCTGCTCCCCATCTGTTCTCTGTAGAGGAACATATACAGTAGACATGTGCTGTAGGTATGTGTGTGCAAGGCTGGCATGAGTCCACAGCTCGTCCTATGTGTTCATCATGTCAATGAGTTTGCAGTTGGCCGCAGTATTGTCCGCTTGTATTTGCCGAGTGTTAATCATTGTGTGAGTTAGTGTGTAGTTTGTGGCCAGACTCTGGAAGTGGCTCCTTCATTAAAATGTTAACCAGGCCACTTGGACAATGGACACTCTGTTCGTCCTGCTGTCCTCCTCGTTTGGCTTTTTCTCAGTCTTTTGCTGCGTACCCTCGTCATCTTCCTCTTTATCTACTCTAACCTCCACTGGCTTTGACCATCGTCAAACCACACTGCTGCAAACTCACAGTTATTTTGTTATACCTTCCTTCCCTGGCTTTAAGCTGTCAGTCTCTTTTGTGTCAGTTGCTCTTTTACCCGGCTGCGGTTGCTTTTGTCAGGCCTCTTTAGTTTCAACCTGAACACATTTCAACTCTGTGTGAACTGAGCAGTCATAAATCTGATTATGCTCAGGCACGCTAATGTTACTGAATTACCTATACATAAACGTTTGTGCACTAGAAGCTACTTCCTCTGTAGAGTTACCAAATGTACTCATGCTTTCTACTAACACAATCTGCTTTTTAGTTTTTTTTCTTCGTAAAGTGAAGTCTTGCGCATTCAAAGTTTTACAGACTTGCACCATCCTTGTTGCCACATAGGGCAGAGCATATGACTTTGAAATCAAATAAATCATTGTCTGATCCGGCGTGAAGAGTCTGGAAGCACGTACTCAGTAAACATGACATTTACTATGGCCACACAAAGTCAACAGATCAATGTTTACTTCACCAAACTAGAGCAAATACTGCAGAGTGGCAAATGTATGAATAAAACATGCTCTGACACATTCATTTAATAAAAAAAATCTGATTAATACCATTATGTGTGGAACACTGACCTTGTTGTTGATTGTAATAGCCACACTAGGACACAATAGAAATGGTACAGCTGGAGGGCTGGTTTAGTTTAGTGCTGAGGAGGTAAGGTGCTAGAGCTGAGGAGATGTCTCTAAATGGTTTTGACTGGTTGAGGACTTTTTCAAGATTTTTTGTGTACCTTAGTCCTGAAAGAAGAAGCTGTGGTGAGAGAGAGAATGGCTATTTATTTTACATGTCCAATTACTGATATATGAAGACTAGAGTCAAGCCCAGTTTCCAAGAATTACAATGCATTTCTACGACTCCCACATAAATGGAAAAATATGTTTCAAACATGAATTGAGTATCTACATTTGAACGTTTTTGTGGTGTGGTGATTTATATACAGTATATATTTTTAGCTTTGACTTTAAATGGTTAAGTTCAAACATTAGGTGAATTTTCGTCAAGTTCAGAGGTAAGCTTTTTTACTAACCAAACTTTTGTTTGCATTTTGGTAATAAAAGTTGAATGTTTTCAGGTAAAGCAACAAGAAACAACTGGATTCTGACCCAGTAGATAATGGTGTCTAAGGGACAACTACACTGCTACAAAGTCACATGGTATTGTCACATTTATGATTCTAATCTGTAAGACGTGTAAAAGGTTGTGATAGTTTAGGGAGATATGTGTTCTCATATGATGGCAAAATGCTGTCACAGTGCAGTATCTAATGAACTAGCTGCATTTAATGTATGAGAGAGTTTCAATTTTGCTTTTGTTTTGTCAGAAAAAAACATTAAAATTACATTTACAAGCTTGTCACAAAATTCAGATTGGTCAGAATTTGATTTGTGGAAATGCCACATATGTGCATTAGATTTAGGAGACTGGGCTACATTTGTGTTAGTCACTGAAACCTGTTTTCTTGGACGATCTCTGTAATCTGTTATTTCCTTTCCCGTGCACATGAATATCAATGTGTCTGGACTGTGCATTTGCTTCCTGTGTATTTTGGCGGGTAACTGCTGTCAGCATATGGTACAGAGGACGTGTGAGAGGGCTGGTGTCTGGTTCACCTGTCCCTGAGGATCAGCGAGGAAGGGGCTGAGGAGGGAGCAGGGGCCCGGGGGTAAGTCTCTGAAAAAGGGAGGGGGACTCGCTGCCCCTCATAAGGCCACTACTCGACATGTAGGGGCGGGACTAGGATCAAAGTGTCCTTGACACCCGTAGGTCCCATGGGTCGTGTAGCCCGTTACCCGCACTACCCTCTCACTCACGTCGCCCCCACACTCCCAGGCATCAAAGCGGCAATCGATTGTGACGCTGAAACAGGTGGGAGTTATGTGAGTGACTTGTGAATGTGTGTTTTGAGCAGCATATCTTTCAGCACTGCAGCTGGCCAGCTATCTTCAGGCCTCTACAATAAAAAGCAGGCGATACTTCCTCTTTTCCAACCACTGTTTCCGATTGGAGAAAACCCCCCCATTCACCATTTAACCCCTGTCGATCACGCACAGAGTCATGATTGGCTACATTAATAAAAAACAGTAACACATGCAAATAACAGGGCAAAAGATACATTTTAAGTCAGTCCAAAATAAAGGTAAACTATCTGTCAAAGGAGTGATGGTTTGGGTCAAAATAAAAAGGATCCATGTGTTTTCATTTGTAAGTCCAAAATTCTGGTCAACTTTGTGTTTACTGTGTAATTTATAAGTTGGACCAAACAGCAAAAGAGACCGAGGCTTCCACAGAGACATACTAGATGGCACTGTCAGAGGAAGTGTGTAGACTCTAACGTTAACTTGATGGAACATTTTACCTCTACATTTGCCTCTTATTTTGTTCTGTTCTATTGCAACAGACATAGCTTATAATGTTCTTAAAAGGCTCACCCAATTTAGTGGTTCTTCTTTTATTGCTTCTAGCAGGTCTGTTTGGGGTCACAGTTTGACAGTTAAACGTAGATTAGAAACAACCTCTAGAGGTTTTTTGGGACAGGTTTTGTGTGAACTGACATTTATATGGCAGCATTCACACACCCTTAACAGACCAATAGTTGAGCCATTATTGCTGTTAATGGATTTCAAGTTTTGCCAAGTGATGCATATAACTGGACAAACATTATAAGTTGTCTTGGTATGAGCCATGTCTCAGAGCAAACATATTGCAATGTTTCTTGTACCATATCAAATGCAGAACTTTGTTGTATCTAAAATCAGAATAACTTGAAATATTAGCACATGGAAACAGCCAATGTTTGCATCCGATTTCCTCCACAACAACTTTGACCCTTGACCTTATTTTCACAACAACTGCAGGAATTGAACTTTGTATCAACTTCAAAACACGCTGTCAACAGCATGTGCTCATTAGGGAAGATGCTTTCATCCCAGTGACCGCAGGAAGTCGAAGGGCATTCAGGAGGAAATGGCATCTTTGTGTACTGTCATGCTCGGAGTCTGATGATAGAGCCGGTGGAAAAAGACAATAAAAAAAGTCATATGGAGGGTATCTAAGGGAAGAAGGAAAATGGTATCAACAGTAAGATCTTCCAGCAAATTATCCGTGTCCTGTGCTTACATGGCAGTTTTCCATATTCCTCCCTCGCTAACACAAAAACTTCAGTCACCTACATTTCCACTTTGCTAATTACAGCCTGAATTACGGCCCCCACCAATCATAGCACACATCTGTCACCATTCGGCCAATCAAGGACCTTCTGAGTGTTTGTCACTGCGCAGGGTGGTTGAGGTGGTCATTTTCTGCTCAAGCCTGTGGTTAAAGTCCATGGGAACAGGGGCCAGTCCAGGATGGCGCCCTGGAGACCCTTTCAAAAGCAGCAGGGGATTGTTGTTTTTTAAAATGTAAACGCTTAATCCAGTTTGTATCATAAAAGTACTCTGCAATTCAAAATCTAATTCTGTTAGACTGGTCTATTTTTCCAGAAAGCACTTGAGACTTGTTTGTCACGGGTGTGTTTTATTGCAGCATATGGCGCAAATGTCTGAGTGGCAGTTGCCAGATTCGACATGGGGTCGCTCAAAATAAGTTACTGATGTTTGTGAACTGTAAAACTTTTGTCAACAGTGTTAAGGTTTTTGGAAGTAACAGAGTTGTATTTTACATCATGGATTTATAAATTTTAATAATAAGCTGTTCCAAATAAACTCATCTTTTTAATAATGCACTAGAAACCCCTGTCCTCACAGCTCTGGTTGTGTTTTAAAGACACTCCATATTAGCCCATGGTTTTAGCCTCTTTTGCTAAACACCAGACTTACAGTAGTTCCTAACTAAGAAAGATAGAAAGATGCTAGATTTTCGTGTGTTTAGTTGTATGTTTTGCAGGTAAAAGTACAGTCTAGTTCAGTTGTTGTTGGTATTTCCTTTTGGCAAAGGGTTGTTTGTTGTACT